>JAAXCT010000438.1:0-510157 GCA_012490785.1 Eragrostis nindensis | reverse complement strand
AGGAGAAGAGACGGGGGAGGGGGACAAGGGGGCGCCGGAGGAGGAGGAAGAGGCGAGGGAAGGTTGCGGGATGAGGAACAGTGCCTAGGTCTCGGCCTGGAGAACCGTATTTCTGAGTGACGGGGTGGGCGAGGGTGAAAATGGATGTGATGTTTGGGGTGTACCATTGGAGAGGTGTTTTTAGATTTTTAGACGCATTTTGAGTTTAAGTGGAGATATGGGCACTCTGTTGGAGATAGCCTAAAGAAAGGAGAAAAAGGCCCCTATCTTGTGTGCCAGATGAAAGGAGTGATCATGTTCGTGGTGAAGGAAAATCTTTCAGATATGAAATTATGTGGGAGACAAATGCAGGTCTAAGATCACTAATCCAACAAGTGTGGAAAGACGGTCATCACTGCAGCTCAGTTAAGGACATGAAGGACAGGCTCCTCGAGCTTGGGAAACAACTTAGGTCCTGGGGGGAAAACACCTTTGGAGCTGTGAGACGAGAGTTACGAGTTCAGAAGAAAAGGCTAGAGCAACTTCGAGCTGACCCAGTAAGAAATAATGTTTCAGAGGAAGAACAAAAGGTGGTAGAGCGCATTATTTTGTTGAATTATCAAGAAGAAATTATGTGGAAATAACGAGCACGCATTGCATGGCTGCGTGAAGGGGATAGTAATACCAATTTCTTCCATCAAAGAGCAAGCAGGAGGAGAGCTAGGAACAGAATAACAAAACTGAATCGTCCAGATGGTTCCGAGTGTATAAATATTGATGAATTGCATGGAATGACACTGGATTTCTATCGTAATCGTTAATTTGTTTAAATCAGAGGGCACTTTAAACATGCATATGGTACTAACCATGTCCCGTGTAGGGTGACTGATGAGATGAATCGCTTTTTATGTGCTCCATTTGATGAATATGAAGTAAAGAATGCTTTATTTCAAATGTTCCCCACCAAAGCGCCAGGACCAGATGGCTTTCCTGCACATTTTTTTCAGCGCAATTGGGATGTTTGTGGTGATGATCTGACAAGGATGGTGCTGCGAGTTCTCAACGGAGATGAACTGCCAACTGAGATCAATAGCACGTTCATCGTTCTTATCCCTAAGGTACAAAATTCAGTATCCTTGAGCCAATTTCGGCCTATTAGCCTATGTAATGTGGTTTACAAAATTATATCCAAAGCATTGGCGAACAGGTTGAAAAAGGTTCTCCCGGATATCATCTCTGAGGAGCAGTCAGCTTTTGTCCCTGGAAGAATTATTACCGACAATGTTCTGATTGCGTATGAATGTATGCATTTTATGCGCAGAAATCGTTCAAAAAGGAATGCTTATTGTGCCATGAAATTAGCTATGATGAAGGCTTATGATAGAGTGGAATGGAGTTACCTTGAGGCTATTATGTTGAAATTGGGATTTTGCCGTGCATGGGTGGACAAAATTATGAAATGTGTAACATCAGTATCATTCTCTATCCTGTTTAATGGAGAAAGACTACAAGAATTCAAACCTTCACGAGGTATCAGACAAGGAGACCCTATTTCTCCTTATTTATTCTTATTATGTGCTGAAGGGCTATCTTGTGTGCTGAAGGGAGAGGGTCTACAGAAGAGGGTTGATGGTATTCAAGTCACACCAACGGCTCCAACTATTAACCATCTTCTGTTTGCTGATGATAGTATCCTTTTTTTCAAAGCGACAACGAATAATGCGAGAGAAGTGCATGAATCAATTTCCAAGTATTGTGAAGCATCAGGTCAGAAGGTAAACTTGGCAAAATCTTCCATCTCTTTTAGCAAAGGTTGCAAACAAACCATCCGTGATGCAATTAAATCTATCACCCGGGTAGAGAATGAATCTATTAATGAAAAATACTTAGGACTGCCCACTGATGTTGGTAGAACAACAAATGGAACTTTCAAGTACCTTAAAGATAGAATATGGAATAAAATTCAGGGATGGGTGGAACAAACTTTATCGGCTGGAGGAAAAGAAGTTTTAATTAAATCTGTTGCACAGGCAATTCCCACTTATACCATGGGATGCTTCAGATTACCAAGGGGTTTGTGTGAGCATATAAATTCGTTGATTCGGAAATTTTGGTGGGGAAGTGAGAAAGGAAAAAGAAAGACAAGTTGGGTAGCATGGGATAAAATAATCCAGCCGAAATACATGGGTGGACTGGGTTTTAGAGATATAGAAATTTTTAATCTAGCTTTGCTGGCTAGACAGGCTTGGCGCCTTCTTATCAGATCCGAATCTCTTGCTTTTAAAATCCTGAAAGCTGTTTATTTTCCCTCTGATGACCTTCTAAATGTAGCTGTTGGGAGCAATCCATCAAAGACTTGGAGAGCTATTTGTGATGGGATTGAGGTTCTCAACCAAGGACTGATTAAACGAATAGGCGGTGATGGTAAAAAGCACACAAATTTGGAGCTGCAACTGGATTCCAAGGTCTGGTTTGTGCAGGCCGTTGTACTCAAAGAAACCCGACCCTCCAACTCCGGTATGTGAATTAATTGATCATACATCTATGTCATGGAAAGCTAGTATGGTGAAGCATTTTTTCTTACCCATGGACAGTGAGGCAATCCTTCAGATACCACTAGGCATGAGGAAACAAGAAGATTGCTGGGCGTGGCAGCATGAAAGGAATGGCCTATTTTCAGTGCGCTCAGCATATAGAATGATGGTTGCTGCTAAGACAAGCAGAGAAGATTATTTTGAAAGCCGGGCGAGCTGTTCTGATGCTACAACAAGGAGAAAAGAGTGGAATAATTTATGGAGCCTAAAGTTGCCATCAAAAATAAAAGTGTTCTGTTGGCGTCTTGCTTTGAATTCTATACCCACTGCTAGTGTCCTAAAAAGGAGAAATATGACTACTACAGCTGAGTGCAAAATATGTGGGGCGTCTGAGGATACATGGGATCATGCTTTGCTCCATTGCACAATGTCTAGGTGTGTTTGGGCACAAATTGATGAGGAGCTTACAGAATTGATTGCCACTCTACGTATTACTGATCCAATGCATTGGGTTTTCTTCATGTGTGGCAACATTCCAAAATCTGATGGTGCAAGGATTCTTGTGACATGTTGGGCAATATGGCATGCCAGGAGGAAAGCAATTCATGAGGGAGTCTTTCAGAGCCCATTTGCTATAATAGCAAAAGTCAATCGACTTATAGAAGAGCTAGAGATTATCAAGGGAATTGAACTGAAGGGTATGAACCATCATCAACTAAAACAAATAGTACCAAGGTGGAAAGTACCTGAACGAGGCCAATACAAAATAAATACAGATGTGGCGATTGCTCGTGCAAGGTCTAATGGAGCTGTTGGAGTCATATGCAGAAGTGATAATGGGAATTTTATTGCAGCTAGTGCTATGGTTGTACCAAATATAACTGAGCCAGAAACTTTAGAAGCTATGGCTTGCTTGGAAGCACTAGCCCTCGCTGAAGATTGTAACATTCGCAAAATGACAGTGGCATCGGATTGTCTAAATGTCATCAGGAACATCAAGGAGATGCCTAGGTGCTCGTATATGATGGTGCTTTGTGATATATGTGAGAGGTCTAAATCTTTTGAGTGTGTACGCTTTGTACACGAAAGTAAGGAATGTAATAGGGAGGCTCATGCTCTTTCTAAATATGCTTGTACTCTTGAAGCTGGCCGACATGTGTGGTTTGGCTCCCCTCCTATTTCTATGGATGTACTAAATGTTATGATCAAGGAATAAAATCCCTACTTTCCCCTCAAAAAAAAAAACTGAAATCAGCACCTGTGTGCGCTGGGGGGCCTACGCACATGGGCAACAGACTCCTACATGGCCGAATAAAGAAAGGATAAAACAGCACCCTAGTGAGGAATTGCGTGCACACAGCAGGCAGGGCGGGCAGCAGTACAAAGCACATGGATGCATTGGTTTCGGTGAAGTTTACTAGAACGTCCTATAAAAATAAACGAAGGGAGTAACAAGATACCCAAATCTGTGTTTTTTTAAGGGTATACACCAAATCTGTGTTCGTTTGATCGTTTCTCTACAAAGGTAGATATCACAGAGGGCCGATTCCTACAGGAATCTGGAAATCGATCGGGTCAAGACTTCCTATAGGAAGCTGGAAATCAAGCTACACAAGCTAAACAAGTCCCATGTCCGCGGGCAGCCAAGGGCGTGATTGGTTAACTGGTTTTCCTCCAGCCAGGCTCGTCAGATGCATGTTCGGGTTGATTGGATGCCTGGAGGCACGAATGGGCCAGGCCCGAGCGGTGCAAAACGAGCTGCTCAGCCTGGCTCACGGGAGATGGATTTCGATCTCGTTTCTTCAGAGCCTGGCTCGTTTGGTGCAGGGCGAGCGCACACGCATTCACGCAAGAGAGAAAAAGCTGCTGCCGCATGCAGCATCTAGGCAACCAATCAGATTCTCTAGCTGGCCAGGCTGAAAGGAAACACCAACCAAACAAAAGGCTCTGAACGTGCTCAGCCTGGTCTGTTGGGGCCAGTATCCCCTCATGCGAGCCAGGCTACGCCGGCCAAGAAACCAATCACGCCCCAACTGAATGCAAAGGCATAACATTGCTGCCATCAAATACAGCCTAGCGACCTCTTCACATGAATCACATCTCTATCAGATAGATACCAATTCAAACCATATGACAAACAATCCCCAGGAACTGCAATGCCACATCATAAACACATGGGTGCCGTATGAGCAACAGAAGAAACCAAAACCAACATGATTGAACACTAGAACTTCACCAGCAATTGAGGATCAAACTTGGCACCAATGCTAGCGAATCACAACACAAACAAACACAGAAATTACTTAACATAGGTAGATATTAGCAGCAAATAAAGCTCGACAACAGGTTCACATGACAACTGATTTGTCTTAGTGCAAAACTCTTGATATAACTAGAACATCGATAACAGGCCTACTGAAGTGCAGGTTTCTGAGATAAGCCATTCAACAGATGAATGGTGACTACGTCATGCCAGCTCTCTCATCTGACTACTACAGCCGAAGAAAGGTGCAAACACGTCATCACCACCACCATCCATCTCCATCAGCCTACTTGGATCTCTGCCTCATCTTTCGGCGCTTCCTCTTCAGCCTCCTCATGCGCTTCTTCTTCCACTGAAAAGCAAATGCAAACAGGAATGCATCAGCTTAGATGACAATGGGCAATCAGAACGCAAAAGCTTACTGAGCATTAGCCTTGAACAAAATACATCATGTACTAGAAATAACAGAGGTTGCAACACATTTGAAGAAATAAGATGGATGGTAATCTAAATAGAATTCACAAGCACAAAACAAATAACTCCAATAAGTTCCTACACGACTTGTTGCTACTGGTTGATGATTCAAAATAGGTCAAACAAGTTAATAAGTTGCCAGTTGAGGTAACATGCAAATAAACATAAGCAAATCATCTTAATAGGGAAGGAGGACATGTATGGAATTAAGTTAGTATACAGAAAGCATCATGATCATCTTCCATTTAGAATATACAAGTTAAAATGATAGTTGAGATCTTTAACTACTGTTGCGTATTAGTTTATCCAAGGCAAACATCAGAAACAAAACATTAAACAATCAGGTAATTTCAGTAGATAACAAGACCGCAACCACACTGCAAATTACCTAAATGTTGAACAAGGCATACAAAATATACTTGAATAAACAAGTGCAAATCTATATCAAGTCTATTACAAATCTATATCAAGTCTATTACAAATCTATATCAAGCCCATGATTCAAAGGACGTCAATAACTAAACTAAATCCACAACAGTAAACCAATTTCCTACGTTTGAGAAGCTATACAGTGATAATCCCATGTAGCTAAAACAATATATCAATTCCAAATTAAACCCCACTAGGCAGAAAGACCATCGTCCATGGGGCTCATATCAAGTGTATGCGATAAAGAAACCTTCACCGTGGCAGGGAAGAACCCCGCGAGGCTGCGCCCCTGCAGCGATACAGCAGTAGATGGTCAGCTAAGTGCACGGGACGGGGCCATGGAACGCGAGATACCAAGCCCGCACGATCGATCTGCAATAGATCACAGCTCTAAACGCTAAGGCGGCACCTCGCATCCAATTCTACTGAACCCACCCTGCAATAACTGCTCATCCACGCCAAACGGCGAGATCCGCCGCATCGGCGGGGTTCCTCCCAGAATTTCGCCACTCGAGCCTCTCTCTTTGTAATCACAGCCCAAGGACGAGAACGAACCGGGCAAGGAATTGCAATCGATCTAAGTAACGCGCTAGATTTCTGGGGAATTGGGGGGTAGGAAGGAGGAGATGGAGGATACCTTGGCCCTCATGGTCGCCTCGCGAGCTCTTCTCCTTGGCGCTGCTGCTGCTCCTGCGGCTCCGGCGGCGGCGGCGTGGCGGAATGGGTAGTGGGAAGTGGGAGAATGGCGGCGGCTGGTTAAATATATAGGTGGGAGGGGAAGCGAACCCTATAGGAGTGATCGGGAATGTGGGCTTTGGGCCGTCGGGCCATGCTTCGAAGAAGCAAATGCAGCAAGCCGACCACCAGAAGAGCCCAACATTTGAAAACCGACAGACTTGCGACACGAGCCGAAGTGCCATTACGTGGAACAACGTTGTTATCATTTATCAATCAACCAGATTTATAGTATTCATCAAAAAGCGATAAATGTATCAGGTTGGTTTATGATCAGATGGTGCATCACAATTCAACATATCCTACGCCACGTTTTTTAAAAGCAAAAGCAAAACACACACACAAGTTCCACACTGAGGGCAACCGAGGCATTTGAATCACATTTGCAGCATAATCCACTTACAATCATCAGGGACGTAAAATCGAGATCAAGATGCAAATTAATATAGCATAATTCTTTTCCGGCTTGAATTAAGAAATAAATGTGACAACAGTCATGATGGAACAAGGGAAAGATGGTGTACGAAACCCAGATGGTTTCCCTACACTGTGCTGCAGCTTTGTTTTACTATGGCCTTCTTCTTCCTGGAGTGAAGTAAAAGAAAGGGGGATTTACAGATGCCAGTCAACCATCCATATGGGGGCTTCTGGCCTTGGCGATCATTTGCTGCTGTTCCCGTTGCACTGGTGAACGAAACCGTTGGTATGGGCATTGCCGTTTGAGTGGATCCCGTTGCTGCTGCTGCCAACATCCTTGCGCTTCAGACTGGGTTTCTTTGCCCCCCAAATACGAATTGTATGATCATCGCTTGCAGATGCGAGCATGTGTGGATTTGCAGGATTCCAGCTTACGCAGTTGACTGTGCCAGAGTGGCCAGGCAAAGTCTCAATGAGATCACCGGTGGCCCTGTGCCATATATAGACCTGAAAATGAGAAAAATATTGCACATTATGCATCCATGCCAACTAGCCAGGCAAAACAACTTCTAGACACGTCAAGCTAAATCTTCTTTTGTCCAGGACAACTTGAGATATAACAAATGTTTATGAAACAGTATGCAAAGTTGCATATTTCTCCCTTTCAAGCATGGTGGATATTACTAAATGACACCATTTCATCCATCAAAGTAACAGTTCAATAGTAAAAGTACTACATTAGGAAGAACTAATAATTCTAACAGCTCAAACTCTGAAGTCCATCTGACATCTCTTACCCAGCATTTTTCAGATCATGAGACTTGTAGAAGTGGTAATGAATACGCAGCATACCAATACAGCAAGTGCATAGACATATATACACAGTGCATACTAACTTCTCAATAAATCTGAAGAACAGACCAAGACATAAGTGCCAACTGCAACAGTGCACAAGTGATGTTTTACCAGATACAAAAGAATAGCATAATGAATTGAGGATGTTTGAAATGATGGTCTATGTTCAACAGCAGATTTGGCTACTCAAACAAAAAACTAATTTCTCAATGTCAATCATAAATTTCATTTCACAAGGCAGTGTTTGTCTGGGAGCAGCACAAATTAACAAAAATGGCACACTAAGGTAATTAATTTATGTGCATCCATAGTATCAGTCCTATAGTCACAGGTGGTCAAAAATCAACCAACATACCTGTGAATCTTCACTCCCACTAGCAATGAACGCTTGCTCGGATCCACCAAAACAAGACCTAATCACAAACCGGCTGCGCTTATGGCCACTGTACCGGTTCACTCGAATAGGGCCATTCCTTATGTTCCACAAATGGATCTCCTCACTTATAAGATTTACAAGCAAGAAATCACCATCTTCTGATAGAGAAAATGAAGTGATAGTACTGTCCTCTTCAATGAGCCTCTCCTGTTTTGTCTCCCTATCCAATAAAAGAATTGTGGAATCCCTATGCATGCTTATTATAAGGTTTCCATCTTTGCCTACAGCAAAATCATATGTTTTTGATTGCCTCTGCCCTTTCCAGCAATCTACTTCTCTACCATCCAAATCCCAAATGCAAAAGCTTTGATCTGTTAGACCAGACAATATTTGCTTTCCATTTGGAAACCAAGCACATGATATCAAACCAAGGCCAGACTTTTCGTAAATATGAATACATTTGCCGGATTCAACATCCCAACGCCGGATGGATTCTTCCATTCCACATGTCAGAAGCTGGTGATCATCAGGGCTCCACGCAACCATCATCACTGACTTGCCATGACCACTCAATGTGTGCTTTAGTAATAGCTCTCCATCTTCATCAACCTAGGAATGAAAATATTACTGCACGAAGTAAATATTGAGAAACAGAATAATGAACTCCACACATTATCAGTGACAATGGGATAACAGGAGGGGAAAAAAAAAAGGGAAATCAAGTACAAATGAAATAACAGGGGGAAAAGTAAATCAAGTACAAATGAAAAGACAGTTTCCTTTCGGAAACAACAAAGGCCAATTAAACTGCAACTCATGTGCAAAATAGCTGTGTGCGTAAGAGCCAACTTGCATGGCTGTGGAATCATAAAGTGAGCTGTCAATAACAAATTGACCTATAGACTTAATAGTATAGTATATAAAAGTGGCGGGATGCAAAGCATATGGAGAAAACTGGACAAGCATCTAAATGGATGCAAGTAAGCAGTAGGTATTGAGAACAATCATATGAAATGGCAATCTTCCGCCAAAGTTTTTAGCAAGTTTTGGAGCAAAGCAGGGAATCAAAAGCATCAGTAAAATTGGGCAAGCGACATGGAGCGCAAAATAAAAACATAGGAATAGTATGCTAGTTCGCAGGTCATGAGAAACAGCAAAAGAAGGAAGGATAGGTTCACAAACTTACCTCCCATATGATTGCGGTTTTATCATTAGATGCTGAGGCTAGATACCTCCCATTGTTTGAGAACTGGAGAAACCACACTTCGTCCTGGTGTGCTCGCAAAACCTGTGACAGTTTTTACTTGTACATCACTACCGGCAAATTTTGAGATATATAGCCACCAGAGAAGAACAGTCTTGATAAACAAGTTATTTAGGCAGACTTTAGCAGAAGATAAGCTAACAAAAGTGTGGCGTAGTGATGAGTTTTTATTGTTTGTGAAATGATAGAACGCTTTCTTAAGAAAGCAAACTTGCCCTTATATCCTCCCATGAGGTCAAAGACGAGCAGCACTCAATTCTTAATCAAAAATCATGTTCTCATAGAAATACATATTACATACACTAAATTTTCAGTTTGATTTACCATGCTACAATGAAACAAGCATAATTTTTACCTGAAGCGTGCGAGATGGAATCTGATCCTTCCCGCAGTGATGATCGATATAGAGTGACAAACCATCAATAGAATTATGGAAATAGCAAGCATCTCGTTGCACGGTAAGAGCTTGCTCAACTAAATTCTCTAACCTCCTCTCTGGTACCATAACAGTTGGAGGGAGCACCTTCTGCAATTCCTCTAGGAGCTTCAGTCGTGAATTAGAAGAATCAATGCCAAGTTTTGAGAAACCAAGAAACAGCTGCTGGGGAGAACAAGAAATCATACTACTTGACAGTTCATGAACTCTTTTTCTGTTAACACCAAGGGGTGTGATTTCACTTTGCAAAGTCTTCATAGCACCCATGACATTGTCATTTCTCAGAAGATCGAAGAATTTCTGCTCCAATATCAAAAATGCAGCAGACTTCACAACATTTTCATCCAAAATTCCAATCTTATTCAAGGTAGCCACTGCATTATCCCAATGCCCATCAATCACCTGCTTTCTGAAAAGATTCACCATAGGGCTATGCAAAGTTATCCCTGACTCTTCCTCCAGAACTGCTCCAGCTTTTTCATATCCCAGACTATACAGAGCTTTTGTAATTATCCTGACAAATTCTTCCCTCTTAATGACACCCTTAGAACCAACCATTACTTCTTTCCCTTGGGAAGGCAAAGGTCTAGCCATTGTACTTCCCAAAGGATTAACAGATTTCGAAAAGGTGAAACAATCTGGCAAGCTTGCCGATTCTACTGAGGATGCTCTTGCGCGTTTTGAGGGTGGTTCATCATCTTCAAAACCTCCCATGAAATGTCAAAATCAGCCCATATATTTTACTTCTGGAAAGGTGTGATGTTAAGCAAGGTCCAAGTTCCCAAGAGCTACGTCAGAAAATGGATATTTCTGCAGAGAGGCAATTAAGGCTGAGAATCATGGTTTATCAAATAAGGACAAGATTTTATCCCCAGATTTTGCATTATTTGCAGTGCATTCTCACCAGAAAACCAGATAGATTTGCATAAACACGGTAAATACAAATAACTCAAATAATGCAAAAATATCACATTGCAGTGGGACAGAGTAACAAAACCAATCCGACAGGACTCGCATACAATACAACACAAGACAAAGCCATCTGCCCAACTACAACAACAAGAAGCAAATCTTTAGTCCCGCGCAAGTGAGGAATTTGGCCAATAACATCTACCAAAGGTACCGGTTGAACATTAAAAGCAAACAAAACTTAATTGGCCCTGCTAAAATTTCACTCTGGGTTCATACTGTGTACCACTCCAGAGACAGCAAAATTGAAACTCATTAGCCATTATATCTGAAGCTAACATGATATTCTTCCTTGTAGAGATAGAACTATCTGATCACTAAGCAGCCAATCCAAGAAACTGAATAACTAGGCTGTGTCGAACTAAGATAAGCAATGAAAACAGCAGCTTCAGCCAGGCTTTATGGAACCAAAAGAACATTGTTACAATGTGGGCGACCAACATTATAGAAGAAACCCCTAAGAGATGATAGCATTCGCTTGCTAGTTTCTACAAAATTGATCCAAATAGTACAACATTATATGTTTTAGTACATGAAAAACATATTAAACAACTATACGTATTTGAAGTCATATACACCCCCGATTTCATGGCAAGTAAATTCCAAATCCAGTCAGTACCAAAACTCAATGTAAGTTCTGCAAATTTTACAATGTAAATATTCCTACTCAGCAAAAGTTCGCAACCTATCTCAATCCCACTAGTGACACCTGTAGATGGTAAGGCTGTAGCAAGCACAGCCGACACGTCAATGCACAAAGTTGCGTTAGGTTGCACTAATTCAAACAACAATTATACTGCTAACGAAGGCACATTTTTGGGTGATCCTAAGTTTCTCTAGGAAACGAGTTGGTCAAACTTCATGATGAGAAAGACAGCCTCCACTGGTAAGCAACATCAGCATAGCAATTCTCTATTTCCTCGCAATGCAACTTCTGAGTGCAAACAATCCTTCCACTCCAATCATTCCATAAAAATCATCACACATATAGCTTCTGAACCTAATCATACCAATCGGATCATTTCCGAACAGGTATTAAAGGCAATCTACTACTGCAGTTATAGTATACAGTTCAATTAATTCCCTGAACTAGCACCCAGCTGATGCCCCTATGCAATCTACACGGCACATCTCGTAACGAGTACTCAGCGGGCAACGCCCCGATGGGAACCGATCATCAAATCCGCCCACCCACAACCCAGTTCCTGAGCAAGTTCATCTGTTCACCGTACCTAGACGCACCGACGCAACAGTAACCGCAGCACGCGAGCACCCAAACCCGCACCCCACACGCCAGGCACCAAGCAGCGACACGCGGAGAAAGGGTTAGCGATCAGAAGGGGCCTGACCTCCAGCCCGGGGCCCGATCCCCGCCGATTCGCCGGGGAAGCACGAGAAAAGCCCCGAATCCGCGCCGAATCGCGCGGAATCTCCGGGGAATCGCCGGCCCCCGGGGAGAGGAGGCGGCTCGCGAACGGATTGGGTGGGGAAAGCGGCGAGGGGCGAGAGAACGAAAGGGAGGAGAGGAGAGAGAGAGAGAGGAGACGGGAGGAGGGGTGATGGTGTTTGGCTTGGGAGAGAGGGGAACCGACTGAATAGAAAAGGGCAAGGGATGCAGAGAGGGACACAGCAGGAGGGTAGACAGGAAAGAGATGGTACCTTGTGGATCTCTCCTTCCAATTCTCCCCTTCTCTCGTCTCGTCCAAGATTATCTTAGCTTGATTTTGGCCAATGGCCTTCCGTACTTTTAAAGTTCAGGAAAACACCTTCAAGAGTATACTATACTAATATTACTTGTTATAGTGTTTGGAGTCTAAGTGGTAGAGTGCTCGATTAATTATATGCAATGTTTAGATTCAATCCCGTGTTCCGAATCGATAGATAAGTGAGTTTCAAAAAAAAAACGATAGATAAGTTAAAAGCTCATTCGGAAAAAAAAAATACAACCTCCATTTCGTTTTACTTGTCACTTGCTAGTTACTGTAGCAACTTTGACCGACCGTCTTTTTCTATAAATTCGTTGTCGATGCCTAAAACTTTCTGATCAATAGAATTATCACTAAACATATTTTGACAACATTGCGCACTTTGAAGTATTCATCAAAATTTTGTAGAAAAAAACGGTCAGTCAAAATTACTACAGTAACTAGCCAGTGACAAGTAAAACGAAATGGAGGTTGTAGATGAGTTAAAATTTATCATGCATCTTTTTCAACTACAATTGTGTGTTAGATAATTGTAGCATTGGTCGGATGGAGAAAAATCTTGGGTGGAGTCGGATCACTGAGGCCTTGGCTTGTCTATCTATCTTTTTGTGTGTGCTATAGCGTGCCAAGCAAATTTTTGGCTATGTTCAACTTTGGCCAATACCAAACCGTTGTCAGAGTTGCCATTACTTGGGTGAGGACGACATGAACATTCCATTTCCGTCACGATCCAATTAGTAGCATCGTAAGGAAGGAGTTAATATGGTAGAAGGGGGTAACTCGTTAGGGCTGTTTCTTTCATTAGCCTCTCCCCTATAAGCACGATGAATTTTTCCCAGTTTTGTAGCACATTCTTTTTCTGTTTATGGTGCTTAACGGCCGCCTAGACCGCTTAAGAGCCCGCTTAAGCGCTATGTGGAGCTCCACCACTTTCCTTTCAACTAAGCTGTTAAAGCATTTTACTTTATTTTTCCCTATGTTATGCATACAAATGTTTTTCTCTATCTTTTTATGGGAAAAGCATTGTTATGCATACCTTTACTATGTTTTTCCCTATCTTTTTATGTTTATTTGCTAAAATTACAAATGCTAGGACCACGCCTAGGCGCTTGGGGGTGCTCAACCACCCGCTTAGTTCCTCTGCTTTTAAAACACTGTTACTTAAACATATTTTTGAAATTTTAATTTCATGTAGATTGAATGCGTTATATCATGCCACAAAACATTTTCAAACTGTATCTCCTATCTTTCGAGATCCACCCTACAATATGGGGTCAAAAAGCCAAAAAAATAAGTGACCCGTATGATTTTCGGGGAGATATTCTGGTGCTATACTATTGTTTAGCATTTAGGGCTAAAACTGGCCGAAGAAAGTTGGCCCAGCCCAAAAGGCAGCCATGGTCTGTTTCGACCTTTGGATTAGTTGGTTTGCAAACACTTTCATAATTATGACTCAATTTTCAAGGCTCAATGCAGCAGTAAAATTAGTGACGAATATCAAAAAAGGAAAATGATTTTTTGCGAATAGAAAAATGAAAATAAATTAATATTATTAACGTAGGAAACATTATTTTATAAAAAATAATCTCAATGGACTATTTTTTTTTAAAAAAAGTAAAAGGGATAAGAACTCGCCATTTGGTTACGTTTCAATACGATGAGAACACAAGATATGTGAGCTCAATTTTCTTTTTAGAAAATAGAAAATATTTTAATATTTCATTTGTTACATCGACCAATGTATATAGGTGTTCATTATTATGAGCACCAATGTAAACCAAAGATCATAGACACTAAAAGACAACAAAAGTCCATCCATCACTCTTCTAGCTAAAAACCAAGTCTATCTATAATCTATAATATCTATATAAGGCAGACCCACTAACTTTTCTAAGCTCAACTCTCATTGCGCCACATCATCGCTTTTGTTTTCACTGTCAGATCGTCATCTTTGAATCTCATCTAGCCATTCGTTCAACCCCTGCCAACCCAACACACATGCGCCACTCTTCACTAGCACCATATGGCGCATTACTGATTCTATCAACGCCTTCCGTTACCATTGAGAATGAAAATACCAAGGCGATTAATATATATAGCCGTTTCTTTACTTCCGCCAACATTATGCTAATGCATGCTTATGTGCAGAACGTCAATCCACTGTCATCAACGCCCATTAATGCCTTTTATTTCCTGCTTTAACCATCGATGGAAGATATGAGCTATCGCTTGGCCCTCCTATCCTTGTATTCCCTGCTGTAGTAGATCAGTTGGCCTCGATCCATGGTTTTATTAATATTCGCTGCCTCCTCCTCAAGATGGGTCATGCAACCATGTTTGCAGTTGCACCTTCTATCGCGGGTTCAGCAAGCCAGTTGCATGGAGCAAGACGTGCTCCTAGGAGTAATCCGCAGCACTATATCTTCCTCTTTCTCCTATTATTCTTGCTATTTCACGTTCTATCTAATCTACTTAAGCAGGTATGTACATTTTGCTCCGATGATTAACAGACTGGCAAGGAAGAACGAGCTGCCACAGGATCATAATATAAATTTGACTACCAAGCTATTATTTACAGATCATGTATTTGGATATTTCATTAGGCCATTTCTTACAACTTTAGCATCGGCTTAGAGAAAGAGTTTTGATCGGATAATAATTAAGATTTCACAGTAATACCATGCACTAACATTTTCTTTGATTTAACGCCATCATCATTTCCTCTATTCTGGCAGCAAATTGAGATGGTCTACTTTGTATTATGTATACTAATGTACTCCCTTCATTCTTTTTTTTAATGTTGGTTAGCTCAAATTTGACCAACAGAACGGAGGGAGTATGTGTGTTTGGCGGAATTTGAGATGATCGACTTTTGTATCACGCGCCAACAATCCGATGGCTTTCCCTGAATAGAGTAAATTACTGGACAGCATCACCAGCCTATATTCCTTCTTCCTAGGGGTGACTGAATGCTTGATAGAATGTCACAGCCATGAGTTTGGATAGATCTTGGTCCCCCAAATTATTGTCACTAACTCATGATGTTTTTATCTTCTCCATTTAGATATTGCTGTCAAATATCTTATTTTACAAGACTGTATATTTCTAGAAAATTTATATAGTCTCGCCCTTCTATTAATCTGAAGATTATCCTAAACTCCCGCCAGTTGAAAAAATCTTCATCATTGTGGTTTTTGAATTGTTAAAAAACATATCATTTTTATATAATCAAATTGCCCAACAGAAAGTAGGGTTGTCGCTAATTAAATTGGTTTAAACCATGAGAAGTGTTTAAGAAGAAAACATTTACATTTATGCTTTGGCGGGAAGACAGTAACCAGCATGAACTTTCTTTCTTTTTTGTTTCAAGAAAAAAAGATACCATGCAATGTCCCTTCCGAACCAAGTGGAGACCCCCAACTTTTAGAACAAAACCATCGTACTACAACTCTCTCTTTTTTCTTAATGGCCATCGTGAATTAGGAATTCACGTTGAAATGCATAATCCTGTTGTAGCAATATAACACAATATTTAATCTCCCAACGTCACATATGGGAGCAGTTAGTTGGAGTAAAATGCCGTTGGTTAGCATAAGCACCTCAGTACCGAATTTACAAAGCTAACCGCGCAAAAAAAAATATTACAAAGCTAATGTCACTTAGCTTGACAACTAACAAAACACGAAGAAGAGTTGGCTGTCACTTGTCAACTAACAAAACATGAAAGAAGACTTTGCTCCCTGTTTACCCAACCAAAAGTTGTCCTCATTTCATGACCTCTCTATCTTCTGTCGTTTTTTGTAATAGTACTGTATGAAAGGTACCAAAACATTCAACAACAATCATGATAGAAGAAGGATGCTGGAACTTAGTGCAACAACCAAAAGTTCAATCCTAAAATTAATGAACTGGAGGACAAATATGATGCCATTCCCACCACATGTGTGATACTACATGAAGGCAGTTTGATTCTTTGATCCATGGAATTTATGCAATTGCAGAACTATCCGCACAGAGCAGATGATGATTTGACAATTGACATCTAGCACAGCATATGAGTTCCTTTTCTTCGATTTTTGTTAATGCATATTAATTTTCTCTTTGTGATGAACATATTAATGGCATAATTATTTGAAATAATTTTATGACAAGTAATTTGTATATTACTAATAAAAAAATAAAAATCTGGTTATAGCTTACTAAAAAGCATTGAAAAATATATTCGAGGCTACATGGAGGTGGCGTACCTACATGAAAGGGCACAATTACCAGAGTGCGAATACTTGTGTGGAACCAATGGGGAGACTTGGCGTGACAACTAACAAAGACATGTCTGGTGGCTGTGCTGATGTGTGTGGTTTGGTAACTGGTTTCTGTTAATTCATATGTGACCAATCACACGAACAAACATGATATCGATCCAACAATCTCATATTAACTCCTACCAAAAAGGCCGAAGTATAAACCACAAGACACTGCTCACCAAACTGCGTGGAGGCATCACCTCAACCGGCGTCCGGCACGACTTCACTATTGGAGGTCAAGGACTACCCCAGCTTTGGTTGGACAGTGACCAAGACCAAATATGGACCTGGTTGGGGTGGGCCCAGAAAGACACATTTTAGTCGAAGGAAAACAGAGATTAGGCAGCTTGTAGATGATAGCAACTGATTTGGTGCAGTTCTGTTAGGAGTAGGCTGTTCATTTGTCTGGTACCATTTTATTTTCTTTTCAGAAAAATAAGTCATTTGAGCATTGGTTTTATCCTTCAATAAGATGGTCGGTTGCCCATGCAGCTCATGCTCCACGGCTGCATTTTGAAACTTTGTATGAAAGGTATATCTTGTGGAAATCCGCTGATAGGACATCCTCAAACAGAAGGCAAATGTACACCACCAAAAGAAAAAAAAACGAATAAACTCCCAAACCCACTCAGCAGATTTTTTTTTTTTTTTTTGACGGTCAACGGGGGGAGAGAATCCCCACCTGAATTTCCATTAATTATAATGGTGGCCAAAACCGGCCCGAAAAGTGTTACAGCATGGTTAAGGTAAAGGGACACCAAGAATTACAAAGTACAACACAACAACACAGACAGACAACGAAAAACACAACTCTCAACGGCTAACTGACAAGCCCTAATCTTGAGCGCGAGCTGAGAAACAACCACTGATCATCAACATAGCGGCATCACCGAACAACATACTTACCAGCTTCACGAAAGTCATTGTACCACCACACCACCCGTCGTAGCTGCGCCGCTCTATTGCCGCCCTCCACCTTCCAACAAGAGGAGGAAGCCTTGAAGGACTGAGGGACCGCTCAACAGAATGGGGACTAAAGGTGAGGGAAGTACGCCAACCATTGCTCACCGGAAACACCGACCTTCCTCAGAGCTGATGAAGACACCTTCCTTTTCCGGCGTATCCGGTCTCCACGAGCCACCATCCAACGCCCATGTGGGGAGGAAACCACAAGGAGGGAGGGCCAGCAAGCGTGAACGCCCACGGCATATGATTTGATAACGCCATCAACAAGAAGTCCGGCGACGAAGCAGAGGCGCCAGCAACAACATCCTGTCGAGCCACAATGGTAGCCCACAACAAGGCCAAGACCATGGACTAGAACCGAAGTAGAGATGGAAGAAGACATAGTACAAGAACAGTCACTGGAGCATGTGATCAGCAATGCTAGTAGCCGTGCGGAGGCAAAGCACCTCCCCGCACACCAAGCGCGGCACTTTCGTTGCACGGCATCCGGTGTTCTCTGCTGTCTTGAAGGAAGGGTGAGGGCGCTACAGCAACGCCTCCATCGAGGAAACGGCGCCTGAGGGCGTCATCGTTGCCGGCACCGGCAGATACCGGGCAGGGCTTTCGCCCAGCACCCCCTCACCGCCTCGGCACACTGGCACCTCAACAGCAGGTCATCACACCCTACTAGGATTGAACATCACCGCCGAGCGCCCGCCCCAACAACCATCGGAGGACCGACAGTGCGAAGCAGGCACTGAAGATGTGGAGTGCAGCGCCGCAGATGCATCTGCGTCGAACACCAGTCCCCGCGCCGCGCAGTTCCGCGTGGCCGGCCGCGCCACCACGGCGCCGCCGAGCCGGCCGCGTCACCACAGTGCCGCCGGGCTCAGCCGCGCCGCCACGGCGTCACCGAGCCTTGTCCGGCAGCCCCACCGCGAGAGGGCCACACCAAACGAACGCCGCCGACCCCTGTGTTGACGTCGACGCGCGCCGCCGGACCCCGGAGCTGAAACTCCACGCCACCCCGCATCGCGCAGCAGCGCAGTGTGAGAGGGACGGGTGGCGAGACACCGGATCCACCTCTAGGATGGCCGGATCCGGCCAAAGCTCACCGGTTGCAGCCGGAGCCGACGAAGCTTGCGTCCCCAGGCCTCCAATGCTGCAGATCTAGAGAGAGGACGAACGGGACGGGGGAGAACAGGGAGAAACGAAGAGGGGGGCCGCGGACAGAGCCGGTTGTGCGGCTCTGCCGCCGGCCGCCGCCGCCGGCGGCGGCGGCGGCGGCCGTCGATCTGCTTTGCGCGGTGGGCTTTGGCGCTGTTGTGGTCGCCCCCGAGTCGCCTCGGCCTGAGACGACGCGAGGGCCTTTTTTTTTCCTTCGTTTCTCCCCACTCAGCAGATTAGCGAGAAAACGGAAAATATCCGTTTAACCTAGCAGTAAATGTGCACATTACAAGAGCTGCTGAAAAGTATATTAAAAAGGGTATTTCTATCGTATATCCATATTCGACTCATGTCTCTATTGTGCATTTATGTTGCAGCACAGCACAATACCGTGTGTCACATTTTCAACAATCACAACACGTCAGATTTTTCATAAGCCACCAGAGTGTAAAAAAAAAAAAAAACCTTGCAGCTCGGTCTGGCTCAAGAAATGTACACTTGTTATCAACACTTTGTGTCAGGAACAATGAAAGTTGCTCATACAGGAATGCCTCCAGGATTTCCAGCATATCCAGATCGCTGTTTATGTCTTTGCTAACAAAAAAACCAACAAACCTTTGAAAATGAAAAGAGGGAGGGAGAGAAGAAAGTTACAAACAAATAAATTGGGAGGAGTATTGCAAGATCCTATATTACTAACTAAAGAATCAATATGTATCGACGATTCAGTGAAATTATTGATCAGCAAGTTATATCTATTTTGTCCCGTAGCCACGTGGATGCGACTTTTGCCACCTCCAGGCGACTGACAGGCTCTCCTTGAGGTCAGTATATTGAGCAGTCCAGTTGAGCTCCTTGTTGATCTTTGTTGGGTCACTGTATACTTCGGCATAGTCTCCCGGCCTTCTGCTGAGGTATTCAATCTTAATATCAATACCAGTTGCCTTCTTGCAGGCATCCACAAACTCCTTAACCGAACGACCTGAATAAAAGACATAAATATCTGAGTAACGCTGTGCTGATGGCAAATGGGACACGAGAAGACTTCAGAGATGATTTAATATGAAAATTTCAATCATTCGTCCATATTCATGCACAAAATAGTATTAACATTTCTGCAGACTTCTGTTATTTAACAAAGAATTCTTGTCCCGGATTATCTGTTTGCAGGGCCGCTGATGTCAAATTACCATGTAAATGAAGCAAAATATGTATTAAATTGTACTGGATAAAACTCTCCATGTATGAGAAATTGAGAACAAAATTGACAGCATTAAGTAAATGAAGAAACTGCATGTTGCCAACCTCTTCCAGTCCCAACATTGTAAATGCCAACTTTTCCAGGCTCGGCCTTGTTGAGTGCTTTCACGTGGGCATCAACTAGATCTGTAACATCAATGTAGTCTCTTATGCGGTCCCATCTGCTGTAGGATAATCTGTTCCCTTAACCTAAAAAGAGATCATGCATATGCATCAGCTCCATCTTGCACTGTACCTAAAGTGCTACACTAGAACAATCATGATACCTTGACATGCAACAGTCAATTAACTTTTGTTTTTATTTCACATTGTTACAGACAAAGTGTGAGAGACAATCACCTTTAATCCTGGAATGACTCCTAATGCTGCATCAAAGCATGCCCCAGATATCCGACCATGCTCTCGTAGTTCTGGCCTAGGAGCTTCACCTAATCTTCCCTCTGGGTCAGATCCGATAACATTGAAATATCTGGCACAGAAGTTGACGTGTCAATTGAAATCAGTTGAGTGTTCAGAAGTTAAGGTCTTAACCTGGGAAGTGGAGAAACAAATTACCTTAAAATCATAACAGCCATGTCTGATCTCTTCGAGAAATCCAATATGATATCCTCTGCCATTTTCTTCGCTTTTCCATATGGATTGATTGGGAACTATACCAAAGTAAGACGTAAACCAAGTAAAGCTATGAAAACATTATGCCTGATTGCTTCCACAGACAATCCTAGAACGCATAGATGCTGAAGGAAATAATGCAACACTTCCGTAGAACCTAAAATTATTCCTTCTTAGCAATAACAATGCTAAATAACACAACACACAAAAACATGGTATCCTTAGAAGCCATCTCAAATTCTTCACATAACTACCTGAGGCGTGGCTTCTGTAATAGGCATCTCCTCTGGTTCTCCATATGTAGCACATGTACTGGAGTAGATCAGGGTCCTGACTCCATGAGAAGCCATAGCCTCCAGAACCAGTAAGGTGTTTGACGTAATATTGTGGTAGTACCTATTAAGTTGTTGAGATTTAAGAAACATTAGCGGCGTAATTTTTAAACATATTCGTTTAGAAGAACAGGACATAGCCCTGACCCATGATTCATTTAGGAACAGATCACGGAAACTCCAGGCCATTGTACACAAGATTGCATAATAAAATAGTAAAAATCTGGATGTTATTTTTACATTTCATGTGGAACAGAACAAGGTGATTTCAGTCTAGCTATGAGTGTCAAACTGTCATAGGTACAGACTTACCTAAGGGGCTCCATTGTGCTCTCGCCCACATAAGCAACAGCTGCAAAGTGCATCACAGCATCAAACGCATTTTCAGCAAATATCTTGTTAACCTGAGAACCAGTTAAGTGGAAAACAAGAATTTGAACGTAACATCATAAACAAAAGAAGAACAAGCAGGCAGAACTAGAAGCATAAACAAGGATACGGATTTCTGGTCACCCAAATCAGCATAGATGAATTGGAGTCTCCCAGGCTGTGGAAACAATTCTTGCAGAACTTTTACTGCTCCCAAGTTTCCTCTAGAAAGATTATCCTACATGATGAATTAAACGGTGCATAAGCAGATAACATTTAAAAAACAAACTAATTCATGCATCCGATCTAAGAAAAACTTAATTACCACAATGGTAACTCGATAATTATCTTTTAAGAGCCTCAAAGCAGCATGTGACCCAATGTATCCAGCTCCTCCTGTTACTAAGACGTGGGTAACTCCAGGTTCACGGCGAGAAAACTGCAGCAATATATGAACCATAGTCAGCTTTACTGTTGAGAATTCACGTACTATTAATGTGGTATATTTGCATCTGCAAATTTATACAAGTTTGTTTAAAATTGACAAGTCAGCATTATTTATCCAGGTTGCTTGACTGCCATGAGATAAAAGTATGGTTGAAAGCTGCAATTACATGATGCTACTAAAGCCACACAGGCCTCAACTGCCATACCGAGCAGTAGCAACAAGCACATGTTTGTGGGATCAAGTTGGACCATGGGCTAATGTAAAAGGCACCACAATACAAAGACCACTGGATGGAAGGACGTCACTTTCGTCATCTTATTGCTAGCACTATCACAAAAAAAGCAATGAAGATACAAGGGTGTATTCCAAGACTTAGGTGGAAGGATACGTTCTGCTGGAACTCCTAAAATTGTCATACTAGAATATCTTAGCCGATGAAGTGCGTAACAAGAAAACAAAAGGAGAGAGAAGTTCAGAAGAGTGCAGAATGTTACTATCTGTAGGTAGATTAAAGTGGTTTTAAATTAAATTATTGAACATGAATTGAAGCTGATTATGAAAAGCATATTAAAAGGAGTATGATTAGGAAGAAAGGTAAAAAAGAAACATGACATCTTACCACACTATTGCCACCAAAACCAGGAGATTGCTTCAGAACAAATACACAAAGTGCTGTGAGGACCAGGGCAGCAATGACTTTCCCAACATTATGAGGTTTCCGTCTTGCATCAAAGTACTCCATCCCTGTCAATAAGACAAACAAATAAAGGGAACATACATTCAATCATTCCAAAAGAAGCAAAATCATAACCAGATAGACGGATATACAGATAACCTTGACAATATTGATAATGTGCAGTAAGTATACTGTCGGTTTGACTTGAAATGTGAACTTAGCACAGTGACGTCTGTTTGCTTAAAGATTTATCAAACCAAATCCAGATTGATAAGCTTGCACATATCCAGTTGACTTCAATTCAAATATTGCACCTAATAGCTTTACATCAACTTGCCTTTCTAGCAACTGAAATCTTAATGTTTGCGTAACAAGTGTTTCTTCAGGTAGAAGAAATGGATCGTTTTGAATACCTCAAAGGAACTTTTAGCTCACACGCACTCCACAAACAAAACTACTGTCAGAAAAAGATACTACTCGCCATATGAAACCACAGTTCCACTCATAGATATGCGTATACAGCACTTTTGAGAGCCAGCATGTGGTAGTACACCGAGTGAATCCCGTTTTAAGGCAAAAATAGACCGCTTTTTTGAAGGGAATCCTAAAAAAAACCATGTTCTTCCATGGAACATGCATTGGAGGGACAAACTAAAACATAAACAAAGGCCAGTGCCGGTCGGTACACATGCTTAAGGGCCATTGGGAGTCAAAAAGACATAACGTTAGATATATCTAAAGCAACAGTAATAACAGGGACAAAGGGCATCGAGATCTACCAGCCCTAGGCAGGCTTGCCCTCCGGTTTAAAGGGGTCATGTAAGAATTCTGCAACTTGAGATGAGGCTGTCGAAGGTAGGACTCCTACTCGACACTGTCAAAACGATTTTCCAGCCAGAAAGTAACCTGCAGAACCATCACATGGCATGCATCAGACATAATGGTATAAAAATCATTCCATGTTCAGGAAATACACTGAAAAACAGCAACAGGACTGGCAATTCACTCAGCAGCAACAGGACAGGCAATTCAAACGGCAGCAGCAGGACAGGCAATTCAAACAGGTCAAGAATAACATTACAATTCAAACAAAAATCAGCAATAGTGGAGCTACCTGTATCAATTGGGCACAGCTTTGTTCCAGAAAAAAGCAAATTAAACAGCAGAAAGTGCCCAAGCATTCAGGGATCAAAGGAATTCACCATGCAGACTGAAAAACTAACAGATCCAGTGAAAACAAGCGGAAACACGTAGCAAAAGAATCCAATATCCGGTTCTTCTCACCAACAGTACTCAGGGCCGCAGACAACTCAAACAATCAATCCCCAAACCCGCACACCGGTAACCTAACCAATGAATGCCCATGGATCAAAACACCCCAATTCCTCAGCCAAACAGCATCAAGATCGCACCTTTACAACCCAATTCCAGTCAAACGCCGCGACCTCCCAGCAACAAGAACCCCGGGCAAGGAAACGGCCGATCCGGCCCGCAAGGAGTAGGAACTATGAGGAAACGCCGGGAGCCCAGATCAAGAAACTAACCGCGAATGCCGCAAGGTTCCGCCTTGGAGCGAGGGAACGAGTACACCGGAAGCTCACCGTGTGGGTGCCTGGGTGGAGAGAGAGAGGGGCGGAGGGCGGCGGAGCAGGAGAGAAGCAGGAGCACAGAGAAGAAACGGGAGAGGGAAAGAGGAGGAAGACGGGGAGGTCGTTGGGCTGTTGTTTTGGACCGGGTCGGGTCTGATTGATTTTGTAGAGAGAGAAGCAGCGTAAACGGGGAGTACAAAAGTCTTTGCTTCCACTCTCTCTCCCCCCATATTTTCCTCTTTATTAATTTTCTCTCTCTAGAGGTGCACACTCACTCTCCCTCTTGGATTTTCAGATTCAAATTGATTACAGTTCGTTGAGGATTATTCTGACATAACAAAATTTGTCCGGAACATTTATAAGAAACTTCGGGTGCGTTCGGCGCATCTCCTCTAATTTTTAGCACCCATCACATTAAAGAGAATCTTGCTATTTAAAGCTATTATTAATTTAATAACAAAACCTATGTCACAACCCCCCTTCTAAATCGCGAGACGAATCTAATGAGCCTAATTAATCTATATTTTACTACAGCGATGCTACAGTAACCATCGTCTAATTACGGCTTAATTACCCTCATTAGATTCGTCTCGCAAATTCGAGCGGAGTCCTGAAATTAGTTTTGTAATTAAACTTTATTTGTAATTAAAATATTCGTTGCAAAAACCCTCAAATTTAGACCCCATGCGCCGAACACACCCTTCATTTCTACCTGCAATAAACTTTCCTCATGGTTTGGCAGGAATGCCCAACTGAAGGATGAAGCTTTCCATTTTTTATTACACGTGGTATGTAAGTCCTTGGAAAACAGTACAGTAGAACTGGCGGGTCAACATCGAATGGATCTGATGGGAATTGGACACCTTTGATACGGTGCAGAGCACATGTAGTAGAATGTTTGCCTTCTAACCGAAACTCGGGGTCTCAGAACAATGCATGGCAAAATTCCTAAGCATACAGGACGTCTTAGGTCAGGGAAATTTGTTGTTCAAGTTCCTATCCACACAGAACGAGTAACTTATAGATCATCAACTTTGCTACAGCAAATGCGCTCATAATATACGTAGTAAATATTTTCAGCCCAATCAGCCATGCATGTGAAACATGAACTATGTTCTAGATGATCATCTTTATTCAATATCCCGTGGCCTTAATCTTTTTTAATCCAAAATGGTAGAGTACATATAATTAGGAGCTCAGTAACCATAGAACAGACACGCATGTGGGGTCCAGCAGTGTAGGTTACTGTAGGGCATCAAATGCATGCATTCCTGTTCATAGGTTTGTTATACATGTACAGATATGCCACAAGCCACATGGTTTTCTCATGATTCATGAATCTACGGACTCAACTCTTACGGGGTGTTGACACCGGATTTTGGAAGTCCTCTGACACGCGGCGAAGAGATAAGGCAAGGGGAGATAGTATCTGGAGAAGACGCCGCGTTGACCGGAACAAAAGGAAGATTTTGATTGTTACGATCAGAGGATTAGTTAAGATAGGAATAAAATATTTTCTTGTAGCGAAAGTTGGGAGGAGTCGTGATTGTTTCAAAGTCGGTTACCTCGGGTGTATAAATATAAACCCAGGTGCTTGTAATCAGAATAATACACAATTCAATACAACTCTCGGCGCATCGCCAACCTGTTTTTTCTCGACGGGTTTCTTGTTCGAGCGGGCTGCATCGGCACGATCTCCGCTAGGGCAGGGAATTCGTCACCCCACGGTAATTATCTCGACTATCTAGTAACCTTCTCGTCTCGTGCTTTGATCGAATTATCTCACTGCATTGAGTTGATCGAATCTGCTAGTGGTGTTATTTTAATTATCAGTTATCCGGTATATGAGATCTATCTAGAACTGTTAGCAAGATCGGCGTCGTTATTGCTGTCTCGGTTGGGTCCGATCCTACGCGACGTTTGTCTGATGAACATAGTACAGATAGATTAAATATATTCGAGTCATCTTAGATCGATCTATTAGTTGGTCTTCCACCTAATTATCTCCGATAGAACCTTATTGCTGTCTCGGTTAAGTCCGATCCTACCGGTTTTATTGGAATAGTTCTGTGACGCGTCTGGCTGATAGATTGATCTAGGGTTCGATCGGGACGTTTAGCCGATTAGTTACCATAATCACTTTGGATTTGTTTATTGGTCGATCTTCCACCTAATTGCTTTAGCAAAACCTTATTGCTGTCTCGGTTAGGTCCGATCCTACGGGTTTTTGCTGGAGTAATTCCGTGACGTGGTTAGCCGATAGGCCGATCTGGAGTTTGATCGGAGTGTTTAGCCGATTAGTTATCACACAGATCTTTCTTTCCTGAAACCCTTTTATTCTTTATTGCACTGATTGGCTGGTTACGAAGTATTTATTTAATTATCTAAATCTAGCCGATAGTCTACTGTGGTTTGTTAGATCTGTTCCTTTACTGTTCAACAGCCGATGATAGGAAGCCGATAGGGCATAGCCGATAGCAACGGTCGATTGTTTCGTTTGTCTTTATTTGCATCATCGACTGTTTTCCGCGACATTCATTTGTCGGCTATACATCGGCCTGTTTCTCGGGCCGGTGACCAGGTGAATTTGACCTTTTTATCCTTTTGTTAGTTTTCAGGAAAAACTGACTGGCACGCTTCGGGATTCTCACGGCGTACGAGATTCGGTCCTGCACTGGAGTTAAGCAGATCTCCCAGGCCGTTTGTGTGTGATTTTCGGATCAACACACTTTTTGGCACGCCCGGTGGGACAAGTTCATTGAAGTCATGTCGCAAGACGGAACACCAATCGACAGGACCAAGATCGGAGCGCATAATGTCCTTCAGGTGACAGAAGAACAGCTGAGTGATGAACAGAAGCAGCTGCTCATGAAGAATCTGGAGGACTACAAAGAGCTGTGCCTGCAATCATTCAAGAAAACAAGAGCGGGCGTTGTTCAGTCCAATCCTTTTCCCATGCCGGTTGTCGTGGACACTTCCAAGAAACCGGCGGGGTCATCAGATGAGAAGGCAGCAGCTGAAGAGATTCAGAAGGTGGTCAATATTGCTGTCGAGAAAGCGTTGGCAGAAAAGTCTACCCCCTTGGTGAACTCTATCAAGACTATGTTTGAAGAGGCGCTCAAAGTTGCTAAAGAAGTCAGACCGACAGAAGAAGTACCGAACAACCACCACCGACGTCGGCTGCTGGGTCGTCTCAGGTCCCATCTGGAAATCTGAGTGATATGATTTATACTGCCATGCATCAAGCATTGATCAATCAGTCTCCAGTATTGGTCAATACCTTGAAGGACCTCATCATCAAGACAGCTGATGGTACGATATACAATGAGGTAGGAGGTGGGCCGGTGTACTCTACTCCTCAGAGGAGTTATCGGCTGCCTCTTGGTACCCCTACAAGAGACGTGGGAGGTCGTACTTTTCAGATTTCAGAACAGTATGTGCCGACTGGGTCTGGAGGTAATCAAGCATGGCCGGATCAGCAAGGACCATCGTCAGCAGCGAGGAGCTCGGGGGCAGATGATTGGGCTGTTAAGATTGCTGACATAATGAGAGACCAATTTGGCTTGAAGGCGAAGGATCAGACTTCTGTGTACCGCCGCCCATATCCAGAGTGGTATGACAGGACTCCTTTCCCTCCACGGTACAAGGTGCCAGATTTCTCCAAGTTTTCTGGACAGGATAACACATCGACCATGGAACACATCGGCCGTTTCCTCGCGCAGTGTGGTGAGGCTTCGGCTGATGACATATGGAAGATCAGATTGTTCCCTTTGTCGCTGTCAGGCCCAGCTTTTACATGGTTCGCATCATTGCCAGCCGATTCCATTAAAGAGTGGCGTGATCTGGAGCAGAAGTTCCACAAGTACTTTTATGGCGGCACTACTGAGATGAAGCTCACAGATCTGACTGCTGTTCGTCAGAGGTCCGGAGAGTCGGTGCTGGATTACATTCAGAGGTTCCGAGATGTTCGTAGCAGATGCTACAGTTTGGCTCTGACAGACCAGCAGCTAGCCGAGTTAGCCTTTCAAGGGCTCATCGGCCCCATTCGGGAGAGGTTTGCGTCTCAGGAGTTTGAGAGTATCTCCCAGCTGGCTCAGAAGATCTCAGCTCACGAGAGCCGATTCCAGAGTGCTGTGAAGGGCAGGCATGCTGCATATGCTGATTATGCATTTGAATCTGATTCTGATGAAGATGGAGAAGAAGTGGGACTGGCTGAATGGACCAGAGGCAAGAAACCAGTGGCGTGTCCGTTCATCAAGCAAGCTGCGGCCCAAGAAAGATATGATTTTGATGTGAACAAGCTGGACAAGATCTTTGATTGGTTGTTACAGGAGAAGCAGATCCAGTTGCCACCGAATCATGTTTTGCCTTCACCTGAAGAATTGAAGAAGAGGAGGTGGTGCAAGTGGCATAATGCCCCATCACATACTACGAATGAGTGCAGAGTCTTCAGGCAGAGTGTTCAGGCTGCGATTGAACAGGGTCGCATCAAGTTTGATGAACAAAAGAAGCCCATGAAGATTGATGGGAATCCTTTTCCTGTGAATATGGTGGAATTTGGTAGCTCATCCATGATCAACAAGTATCAGAGGAAGAGGGAAAGGGATGATTATGAAGAGCACAGATCTCGGGATGACTCGCATTGGGATTGTCCTTTCTTCAGGTACTGTTGGGAGGAAGGCATGAAGTTGCCACCAATCGAAGGGTGCCCAGGCTGCAGCAATCAGTCAAGGAGGCTGTACAGAGAAGTGCCATCTCATGTCTATGTTAGACAGGAGAGAGTTCCGGCTTTTGATCGACTGCAAGAGAGTGGGGCATCATATCGGCCAATGAGAGAGGCGCCGCGTCGACCGAACAGAGAGTTCAAGCCTTCTGTTCATGATCGGCTAGGGCCAAAGCAGGACGATGAGGCTGAGTTCCAGGAGCTGATCGATGAAGAGCAGCAAGAATATAGGCCTAAACGCCAGCCACAGTGGTGTCCCACTGGTATCTTCTCCAAGAGCCAAAAGAGAAGGGTACAGAGACAGCGTTGCAGGGAGATGGAAGCCGAGCTCCATAAACGTGATGATGATGATGATCGGCGTCCGCGTACCAGGAAGGAATGGAGGCCCAAGGTGGCGTCTGAGGTCCAGAAGTTGGAAGCAGCAGTCAATGTTTGCATCATGCCGTATGAATTCAGAGCTGTTGATGATGAAGAATCTGACGATGATGCTGCAGAAGCTATGGCACAGTTGGTCCTTGATCCGCAACAGGCTGTGTTTGACAAGCCAGAAGAATCTAAGCGCCGGCACATGAAGGCTTTATATGTCAAAGGGTATGTGAATGGTAAGCCGATGAGCAAGATGCTGGTCGATGGAGGTGCTGCAGTCAACATCATGCCGATGACTACCTTCAGGAAGTTGGGCAGGACCGATGACGATTTGATCAAAACCAACATGATACTCAGGGACTATGGGGGCAAGACGTCAGAAGCAAAAGGGGTGCTCAATGTGGAGTTGACCATCGGAAGCAAGACGTTGCCCACTACGTTCTTTGTTATTGATGGTAAGGGATCTTATACCATGTTGCTTGGGAGAGATTGGATTCATGCCAACTGTTGCATCCCGTCCACTTTACATCAGTTCCTTATTCAATGGGTGGATGATGTGATCGAGGTGGTTCCGGCCGATACCGCGGTGTACGTCGCTTCGGCCGATTTGGGTCCCATGCGTTTGGAGTGCATGGATTGTTTCTCTGGCAAGGTTTGGGATGGAGAGTTTTTGGAGTTCACCGATGACAGCGTCGAATTGGTGGATGACTTGAATCCTAAAAAGTTGCTCTGACAGGCGCCACAGAGGACGCCAAGGAGGAGGGCAAGTTGGGGCAAGGATTTACTTCGGCCGATGAGCTAGAGGAGGTAGATATAGGTGATGGTAGCAAGCCTAGGCCGACTTTCGTCAGTAAAGGATTATGTAAGGAATTTAAAGATAAGTTAATAGAGTTGTTAAAGGATTACCGAGATTGTTTTGCATGGGAATATCATGAGATGCCGGGTCTTAGCCGATCAATTGTTGAACATCGGCTACCTATCAAACCTGGATTTCGGGCACACAAGCAAGCTCCAAGGAAATTTGAGGCTAAGGTTGATGAAGCGATTAAACAGGAGATTGCTAGATTGTATGAGGCAAAATTCATACGTCCATGCCGGTATGCTGATTGGATATCAAATATCGTCCCGGTGGAGAAGAAGAATGGCAAGTTACGGGTGTGCATTGACTTTAGGGATCTGAACAGAGCAACGCCCAAAGACAGTTATCCGATGCCAGTAGCCGATACGTTGATTGATGCTGCGGCAGGACACAAGATTGTCAGCTTCATGGATGGCAATGCCGGTTATAATCAGATTTTCATGGCCGAAGAAGATATTCCAAAGACTGCCTTCAGATGCCCAGGTGCGATTGGTTTATATGAATGGGTTGTGATGACTTTCGGCTTGAAAAATGCTGGTGCTACTTATCAAAGGGCTATGAATTACATATATCATGATTTGATTGGACGATTGGTGGAGATATACATTGATGATGTCATTGTTAAGTCAAAGGCCGTTGATGATCACATAGCTGACTTGAAGGAAGTGCTGGAGAGGACCAGAAAGTATGGTGTCAGGATGAATCCCAATAAGTGTGCCTTTGGGGTATCGGCTGGGCAGTTCTTGGGGTTCATTGTGCATGAACGAGGTATAGAGATTGGCCCAAGGAGTTTTGAAGCCATCAACAAGTTAAAGCCCCCAACAAATAAGACAGAGTTGCAATCTCTTGTTGGGAAGATAAATTTCGTGAGGAGGTTTATTGCTAATCTATCAGGGAGAATTGAGCCGTTTACGCCATTGCTACAGTTGAAGGCTGGTCAAGAGTTCAAGTGGGGCCCTGATCACCAGAAAGTGTTAGATGAGATTAAAGAATATTTGAAATCTCCTCCGGTATTGGTTCCTCCTAAGACGGGTGTTCCGTTCAAGTTGTATTTGTCAGCCGACAAGAAGTCCATCGGCTCTACGTTGGTGCAAGAACAAGAAGGAAAAGAAAGGGTGGTATTTTATTTAAGCAGAAAATTGCTTGACGCTGAAACCAGGTATTCTGATTTGGAAAGATTATGTCTTTGCCTTTATTTCTCCTGCACCAAATTGAGGCATTATCTTCTTTCGAGCGAGTGTACTGTGGTGTGCGGAGCCGATGTAGTCAAACATGTCCTATCGGCTCCTATTTTGAAGGGAAGACTCGGAAAGTGGATGCTTGCTCTAGCTGAATTTGATTTGAGGTATGAGCCTCTTAAAGCTGTTAAAGGTCAGGTTTTGGCCGATTTAATAGTTGAGCATAATCATGTTGAGCCCTTGCCATGGATTTTATTCTTTGATGGATCTGTTTGCAAAATGGGATGTGGTATAGGCTTGGTTCTCATTTCGCCTCGGGGGGCATCATTCGAGTTTTCTTATTCTGTTGATGTTGGCACTAACAATCAAGTTGAGTATCAAGCTGTGTTAAGGGGTCTACAATTGCTTGGTGATGCTGGAGCCACTCATATTGAAGTAATTGGAGATTCATTATTGGTGCTTGGACAACTCTCTGGAGAATTTGAATGCAGGGACGAAAATCTGCGGTTTTATTATGAAGAATGCGTATTGCAGCTGCAGAAATTCGGGGATGTGAAATTCAAGCATGTTCCCAGAGAGCAGAATATGGAAGCTAATAGGTTGGCACAAAATGCGTCAGGGTATCGGCCTGATCATAGATGCATTGTGCTGGATGTTCCTGATGTTGAGGTTGAAGATTGGAGGGCGGAAATCATTTCATATTTGAAGAATCCATCTCAATCTGTATCCAAAAAGGTTAGGTATCAGGCTCTTAAATATGTATTGTTGGATGGAGAGTTATATTACCGAACCTTGGAAGGTGTGCTGTTGAAGTGCTTGGATCTGGAAGAAGCAAAATTAGCAATGGCAGAGGTGCATGAAGGAATTTGTGGAACCCATCAGTCAGCTTACAAGATGAAGTGGTTGCTGAGGAGGACTGGTTATTTCTGGCCGACCATGTTGGAGGATTGTTTTGAATATTATAAAGGTTGCCAGGATTGTCAGAAATTTGGTCCAGTTCAGAGGGCTCCTGCTTCGGCCATGAACCCTATCATTAAGCCATGGCCGTTTCGGGGGTGGGGTATGGATATGATTGGTCAAATTAATCCTCCGTCAAGCAAAGGGCATAAATACATTTTAGCTGTGACTGATTATTTCACAAAGTGGGTGGAAGCTGTGCCATTCAGGAATGTGACTTCGAAAGATGTGATCAATTTTGTGAAGGAGCACATTATTTATCGGTTTGGAATTCCTCAGACGATTACCACTGACCAAGGGTCCATTTTCATATCTGAGGAGTTTTTGGAGTTTGCTGCAAGTTTGGGAATTAAAATATTAAATTCTTCTCCGTATTATGCTCAAGCAAATGGTCAGGCTGAGGCGTCCAACAAGAGTTTAATCAAGTTGATTAAACGCAAAATCGATGAACAACCAAGGAAGTGGCACACGACATTAGCCGATTCGCTTTGGGCCTATCGGATGTCGTGTCATGGGGCTACACAAGTCACGCCTTATCAGCTGGTATATGGGCATGAAGCAGTCCTTCCTTGGGAGGTAAATATTGGGTCTCGCCGAATTTCATTGCAAGATGAGCTTACAGCCGATGAGTACAAAAACTTAATGAATGATGAGTCTGAGGACATAGTACAACTTCGGTTGCGAGCTATGGAGAAGATTGCTCAGAATAAAGCTCGAGTTGCGAAGCATTATAATAAGAAAGTCGTTTCCAAGCAATTTTCCGAAGGGGATTTAGTGTGGAAGCTTATTTTGCCGATAGGTTCCAAGAGTAACCGCTTCGGTAAATGGTCCCCAAACTGGGAAGGTCCGTTCAAGATTAGCCAATGTTTAGTTGGTAATGCTTACAAGTTGCAGAGTTTGGATGGGAAAGAAATAGAGCGAGCCCTTAATGGAAAGTATTTGAAGAAATATCATCCAAGCGTCTGGGTTAATTCTTGAAGAAGTAGCATACAAGAGCCGACAGCACGTCGCCTACAGAAAGCCGATGACTGCTAAGCCGATGCAACGGCTAGGCACATCGCCTCTAGAAGAAAAAATACAAAGAAGCCCAAATCAAAGTACAAGTTCTTACACCAAGAATACACACTGCGGCTGCTGTCAAGTGTCAACCAAGTGCTGACACAGGGTAGGATGGGTCGTTGCTCCAGTGTACGAGGAGAGGAGCAAATGCATGGACACCATCACGTCGAAGAAGATGTTATCCCTGAGTAGGAACCTTGTCTGACGAAGAACATGAGTTCTTCCTCGAAGTCTGAAGAGGAGCCGCTGTCTTCAGGGATTAGCTCAAGAGGGATAGCGTCGGGATGAAAGAGATTGGAGGGAAGCAAACGGAAGGCAAGAGGCCAGAGCATAGGCGTGTAAAGGGAAAAGAAGCTCATGGTTATTATCTCGCTGTTTGGGATATATGGCTGAGGTTTTGTGAAAGGGGTTTTTCTTGCTGGCCATGGTGTTGTGATTTCGATGAAGGGAGGCATTCCTTTTATAGGCCAAGATGCGAAAGGAGATAAGATCGTGGAACAGTGAAAGACCTGCTGCAATTAAAGTAATTGGTACGGATTGTCTGGTGCACGCCATATGAAGACAAGGGTACAGCTCATTATGTCAGGTATACTGTTTTCACGTGAAACGCCATCTAGAAGCTTGCATTAAAATAAAGAAGTATCGCAAGAATATGCGGCAGAAGATTCGTGCAAGAGGCAAAAGGCCGATGTCTTTACGTCGCCCTTGAATTTAAAGTGTTTATACAAATACTTTAGAGTTCAAAAGAAGTTTTTGCTACAAGACTAAGCCTACAGGTACTCCTGAATCTTGTCGATGGCGTTTTTGCGGATCTGCTCGATGCTGTTTATGAACTTGAGGTCTTGTTCCATTGAGCCGATGTCCGGATGAAGCACTAAGAGCTGCTGACGTGCTAGATCCTTGGCCGATGATAGTATGCTTTCTTGAGTTGATATTTCATCGGGGAGAAGGGCTAACTTGTCTTCTTCGGCCTTAATCTCTTGTTCTTTGGCTCTTACTGTGGCTTGGAGATCCTCAAGTTCTTTCTTCAGCCGATCTAGTTCAGTTCGAATTTCTGCGGGCTTGGTCCTTAGCTCGTCAAGCTTGGCTTGCTCAGTCTGGACCTGGGAATCGGCATTGACCAAGGCTATCAGACGATCTGATCTAGCAGCCCTTTCGGTCATACGTCTTTGGATCTTGATGATCTCCAGCTCATGATAGTCGATGTGTGCAGCGGGATGCAGAGCTTCTAAGAGATCATATGGGATCAGACGACGGATCTCATTGAATCGGCTTGAAACTGGGCCGATGTTGGATGTCAGCACGTCAAGAGTTGGCTCCGATAGTCTTTCCGAAATTTCCCTCAGGGTTGTCTTCACATCATCAGGAAGATAAGGTTTTGAGGAAGCCGATGAATCCAAATTGATGGCCGATGGTTGAGGGTCCGATAGCTCAAATGAGAATAGAGTGATGATGCATTCAAGATGAAATGATAAGAAGGGCTATCTTGATTTTACCGTCTTCTCTGTATCGGCGTCAGGAGATGTTGGGATCTGCGTGCCTACTGGACCGGTTGGAAGGTTGAAATCTTGTCCGCTTTCTCCTTGAGGGGTAGAAGTATCTTCGGCCGGTGCATGTGGTACTTCAGAGCCGATGGCGGCATGGTCCCGAACTGGCGACGCTTGGGTATCTGTGTTCGGAGGAACATTAACATTAAGGTCCTGCAAAGAAGAGTAAGTGTTATTTAATGAAAAATATGAATTATTCAAAGTGCATCATTAAGAAGAAACCTGAGGAGTCTCATCGGCGGATGGAGATGTGAGGGCCGACATTGAGCTTTGGCGGACCTTGCGAGTAGCTTGGCGTGCAGGCTGTCGTCGCGGAGCAGGTGCAGGTCGCCTTGGTGCTTGAGGAGCCGTACGCTTTGGAACTGGTGGCTTGTTTGGAGCTGCTGCTGTTTTTCTTTTCCTCGGCGCTGGCAAAATGATGTTTGGGGTAGCCGATTCCCGGAGATATGGCACAGGGTTGCCGTCACGGCCGACGGGGGCTGCTTCATCTGCAGACTGAATCAAGAAGAGGAAATGATTAGCATGATTATTGCAGGCTCATATATAATGAATGCATATGAAATACTCGGGATTATTACCTCTTCGTCGGCAGGAAGATCCAGAGGACTCAAGTATGTAGAGCACTTGAGGTGGAAGAGATGTTGTCGCCATTCTGCCCACCAGGAGTTGAAAGAGCTTGAACTGAAGGGCTTCAGAATGATGTCGGCATAGTTGCCGATGGGGATGACGTCGGCCAAGCGAGACAGTCTCAAGTAATCTGTCCTATCGGCGATGGGGGCTCTGATCTTCAGTTTGCCGATGAAAAATAGGCCGATGGGAAGTTGACCTAGGCCGAGCTGTCTGGCATAGACTGAAGGGTGATACAGCTCATAAGAGGGTCTTTTGTTGCGGCCTGAATGAATCTGAGTTGGAAGGATGCAAGGTTTGATGTATGCAAGGAATTGAGCTTGTGATTCTTCGTCTTGCAAGGGGTTGTCAGGACGGAAAGAGGATGGTGTATCAAATTCCATCATGTTTTGGTATGGGAACCAGATGGTCGCTTTGGAGCGGAAGCCATAATAGAAAAGCCTAAACCAAAGGCGTAGTGATTCGGGCGATGATCTTTCTCCAGGAACAACGGCTACTGCTTCGCCGAAAGAAAGGCATCGGCGTCGAGTTTGTTCCTCTGACTCTGGCTGAACATTAGGAAATGTTCTGTTTTCGAGGGGAGGGAGAGTAGCAGCTTTTGAGGAATATAGGACAAGCCAGAGCTGAATAAACCACCAAGGGCCGCCAAAATTCTCTACAGGTTGGTTGGTGGATAATTTTCTAGCTACTTGATGAAGAAGCTGATAAGTGGCGCCGAGTAAATATTGCCCTAATGGGAGTTTTGTACCTCCTGCAAGAAGCTCCGCAAGGTTTTGCATATTTTGTGTGGGGCCACAGGCTGATCCGCAGAAAAGGTACCTATCTAGCCACATCATCAAAAAGGCTGCATGTTCCTTATCAGTCACTGGTCCTGAGGTGTTGCTATATTTGGTAATAAAGCCCTTCCAGCCCCCGATGCCTTTGGTTTGGAAACCATGAGTCAGTGTGACTTGCAAATTGTCAGGAGCAAAGGAGGTGGCGACATCAAGATCTGTGAGCATGGTCACATCCATAAGTGAAGGGGACATAGGGCCATGACCGAATGTATATGCGTTGAGGGCATCAGACCAGAAATAAGATGAAGAAATCAGCAAGGGGTCGTTTCTGGTTGTTTCGGCAATAGACAAATTGATGCAATGATCTATGCCTAAAGCAGTCCAGTGAGCGAGTTTGGCCCGACGAACTCGGCAATACCAGTTTTTCCAGCCAGGAAGGGTGCTCGGCCAAGATCTGAAACTAGCGCTCCAATGAGAAGGGTTGAGCAGGGTGTTTTTGAAGGGGATCCTAAAAGTTTCAGATCTAATAAAGTGAGTGGGGTCCTCATCGCCCATCGGCCCTAAGAAATAGAATCTCGAAGCAGAGGAGGGAATCACGAGCTGCGCCCTAAGGTTCTGGAAATAATGCGAGAAAGAAAAGGGGAATAAAAATAATGAGGAACTAATAGCGGAAACAGTTAAGCCTAGGGTTGAGAAAAATAAAAGGGAAATCAGATTTGAAGGCGATGGATTACCTCAGGGATGGATGCGGTGAGTACCGGCGGGCGCTTCGTCCGAGCCTCGGCGTCGGAATCGGAAGAAGACTGACGCGCCATTTCTTGGTCGGCGACAGCGACGGCGCGGAAGAGAGAGAACCGATGAAGAGCGGCTTCCTTGAGAAGAAAGTGGAGGAGGAAGAAGATGAGGGGTCGGTTCTGTATTTATGAGGGTCGTGAGTGGTGCTTGCTATAAATGTGCACAAGGCACTAGGAGACAAATTCGGCGCACAAAGATTTTGTACTCCGAACTTGGGGGGCATGTGTTGACACCGGATTTTGGAAGTCCTCTGACACGCGGCGAAGAGATAAGGCAAGGGGAGATAGTATCTGGAGAAGACGCCGCGTTGACCGGAACAAAAGGAAGATTTTGATTGTTACGATCAGAGGATTAGTTAAGATAGGAATAAAATATTTTCTTGTAGCGAAAGTTGGGAGGAGTCGTGATTGTTTCAAAGTCGGTTACCTCGGGTGTATAAATATAAACCCAGGTGCTTGTAATCAGAATAATACACAATTCAATACAACTCTCGGCGCATCGCCAACCTGTTTTTTCTCGACGGGTTTCTTGTTCGAGCGGGCTGCATCGGCACGATCTCCGCTAGGGCAGGGAATTCGTCACCCCACGGTAATTATCTCGACTATCTAGTAACCTTCTCGTCTCGTGCTTTGATCGAATTATCTCACTGCATTGAGTTGATCGAATCTGCTAGTGGTGTTGTTTTAATTATCAGTTATCCGGTATATGAGATCTATCTAGAACTGTTAGCAAGATCGGCGTCGGTATTGCTGTCTCGGTTGGGTCCGATCCTACGCGACGTTTGTCTGATGAACATAGTACAGATAGATTAAATATATTCGAGTCATCTTAGATCGATCTATTAGTTGGTCTTCCACCTAATTATCTCCGATAGAACCTTATTGCTGTCTCGGTTAAGTCCGATCCTACCGGTTTTATTGGAATAGTTCTGTGACGCGTCTGGCTGATAGATTGATCTAGGGTTCGATCGGGACGTTTAGCCGATTAGTTACCATAATCACTTTGGATTTGTTTATTGGTCGATCTTCCACCTAATTGCTTTAGCAAAACCTTATTGCTGTCTCGGTTAGGTCCGATCCTACGGGTTTTTGCTGGAGTAATTCCGTGACGTGGTTAGCCGATAGGCCGATCTGGAGTTTGATCGGAGTGTTTAGCCGATTAGTTATCACACAGATCTTTCTTTCCTGAAACCCTTTTATTCTTTATTGCACTGATTGGCTGGTTACGAAGTATTTATTTAATTATCTAAATCTAGCCGATAGTCTACTGTGGTTTGTTAAATCTGTTCCTTTACTGTTCAACAGCCGATGATAGGAAGCCGATAGGGCATAGCCGATAGCAACGGTCGATTGTTTCGTTTGTCTTTATTTGCATCATCGACTGTTTTCCGCGACATTCATTTGTCGGCTATACATCGGCCTGTTTCTCGGGCCGGTGACCAGGTGAATTTGACCTTTTTATCCTTTTGTTAGTTTTCAGGAAAAACTGACTGGCACGCTTCGGGATTCTCACGGCGTACGAGATTCGGTCCTGCACTGGAGTTAAGCAGATCTCCCAGGCCGTTTGTGTGTGATTTTCGGATCAACACGGGGCATCATGTGGGCATTGCAAGGTCCAGGTTGGTGTGTGGTGTTCTCGACACAAGGTGAGCTATTTTCCAAATTACAAGTTTCATGTAGTTCCACATGCTTAATGGTGGCAGGACATGAATCGTGTGTTTTGCTCACATGCATAGGTTGGATCTGGAGAAAATCAGCTTGCTATTATTTCTAGTGTGATCACCGTTAAACCTTAACAATACTCTCCTTCCAGACAAATTTATTTATGCGTGTGCGGTCAATGCAAACTCTGCGTCTGTTCACAAATATATAAGCTCGGTGTGATTAATATCCATTTTTTTTCCAAAAAATAGTATAAGCATATTTATCTCGAAACTGGTACTACATATCACTCTTCTATTGCAAAATGTTGTGCATGGCGATAATAAGAGGATGGATGAAAGCATATTTAATTATAGGATGATGTCAATATTCAAATTAATTTATTGTTTTCATTTGAGAGACTTCACAAAGCTTGAAGAAAACGAAACGAAGATATATTCCTTCATCCAGTTGCTTGTGTTGTGGTGGTACACCGTACCCAAGATTGGAATTAGAAGATGAATCAAAACAGTGTTGTAATGCAGCTTTACGACATCATACTGCCCTCATGAAAAAGGAATCAAAGTCCATGTTCGTTATATATGTGAATATTGGTTGAAAGATGGGATGATGCAAAATGGTGAATCTAGTTAGTTATTAGGAGGATTTCCTTCTATGTCACCCTAAAGAGTATCTAATAGTTTTGCTATCATTGTCTCAATGACAGGTAAAACCAGTTGTGTCAATTACATGGTCATACAAAAGATTTTAAGTTAAACCATTGACGTATAATATATTTTCTCTAATTATTCTCTCTTATCTAAGAGGTAATCAGTCATGAGCCACTTGCTGCCAAAAGCCTCGCGCGTATCGACTTGACAAACAATTCCTACTGATGGGCTTATTTGACCTCAAAAGGAAACACATCATGTAACTTAAGTAACACAAAAAATATGGCAAGTCAACCACAATAAATTAATTATTTACGAATTTAACTTTTTTGAGTGAAAAGAGAGCTTTATTGACTATTAAAAATAGAGGTGCAATCTTAAACAATCAGGTGTTGAACACACAGGAGCCTGAAATCGCTCACACCGCATAGTGCTTTGATCTCTTGGCCAACTTGGCTAGTTCATGTGCAATTTGGTTCTGCTCTGTTATCACCATGACAACGACCAAATCAGGGGGGCTCTCGTGCCATATCAAGTTGGGACATCCTCGACTGATTTGATTTATGTAGGGATCACACCAGGGATATGGTAAACAACTTTTTATACGCTCAGGATTGTAGAGGCTTAGAAATAAGTCCTGTTTGATGGTTTATGCTCCAATCCTACTTACGGTATAGTTTATCTTTTCTTTATCCTTGGTAATTGTGTTTTTTTGGGACATTGAAAAGGAAGCAGTTACTGCATCTTACTTTCTGATTTCAAATGCGTACCCACCTGCATTGTTTGACAGGGATTCTGTTGTTTTTATCGCGAGGAGCAGAATCCACAATCCCTCCCTACTAACGAGGACTAAAGACAAATTCATGGCTCATCTCATATAGTAATCAAAAAGCGAAAACGAGTACACCTACTAGCGCACGAGATGGGGAAATAACTTGGATTTGATGAAGTTTTCTATACCGTGCGACGTTTTGTATTCCCCTCCACAGTAAGACAGCATATGAGCTTTTTTTTTTCTTTTCTTTTTTTGTTTGGGGAAAGACAGCATATGAGCTGATGAGCATGATTATACGATACGGACAAAGCCCGTTGACAAGTCCACCTCGGGAGTCGGTGGCGGCCGGAAGCCATCTCGCTGCCTCGTGGGCCCTCCCAAGTCCCAACCCAGCGAACGCTCCTCGTCATCACGGTCTCGCGGACACGAGTCGAGAAAAGTCAGGAGACACATCCCGACAGAGTGGGCCCCATCTGTCAGTAAGCCCGCTGCTCTGACTCTGCTGCTGCCATCGGCCTGCCCCTCGCTAGCGTGCTCTGCTGCTACGGCTACGCAGCTTTCCCCCATCCCCATTTCAAAATTCAAACCCTTGTCGTCCCCTTCCGCTCTCTCTTCCCCACGAGCGAGAGAGAGTCCTCGAGGCGGTCGCGTGGCGTCTCGACATCCGTGGAGGAATCCATAGAAAAATCCGCGCGTGGGGGGCGGCGATTCTTCTCTCCGGGCGAGGCAAGCATCCGAAGCGCCCCTTCCCTTGTCTGCATCCTCCCTCGCTGTTCGATTTCCTTCTTTATTTAGTGAGTAGAGTGCCACGGCTAGCAAGTAGTAGTAGTAGTTTCTTTGGGCGTGCGCGGTTCTCTGTTCGAGTTGAGCTGGTGTTGGGGCGGGGTTCGTGGTGGGGATTCAAGATCGATTTGAGCCGTGTTTTCGTCGCATTGTGGAAGCTGATGATTTTGAAGCCGTAGCGGGGGGAACTGAAAGATTCGGGGACGAAGGAGTGTGCTTGAGGTCAGATTCGTCTTTCAAAATCAGATTCGTGCTTTTGTGCATGGCTTTGGGTGAGGCGAGGTCCATCGGAGGGTGTTCTTGAGCAGGTCTGAGGGGAGGTAAGGGTTTCCCACCCACCCGTGTTCTTCATCAGCCAAGGAACGCGATAACTGTGCTAGAATACTCTATTCCTTTTGGTTACATTTCAGTAGTCCGAAAGTCCTGGTCTTTTTGGCTCTAGGATGCCCATTGCCCAAGAGGTTTTGGATTTTGATCTGTTTTGTTCATCTTCCATTTTCAGTAAGCTTACTACTTAGTGAGATAAGTGTTGCTGTGCTTAGGCTTTAGAATACACGATTTATGCTGGTTACTTTGTGGTAATGAGGCTGTTGATGTGCATATTTCCTTAAATACTTCGTCAAGGGCTAACTTTAGTTGTTTGTGGATTTGTTTGTGCTCGCTCTAGGACGCCAAAAATGGTTTTCCATTGTGGTGGGATTGTGCTCATCTTCATGTTTCAGTAAGCGTAGGATTACTGGACTAATAGGGAGGTCGGGGAAATGTCGAAGTAATGTTGTTTTTTGTATTCCTTCGTTGTGCTCATTTCCTTGTCAAATTCATGAGACTGGTTTTTCTCCTCATAAATGTAATGTGTGGCCAGAAGGAGTTGGAATGCAGTGATTCAGGTTCATAGAATCAATCAAACTCTGTGGGATGCTTAAACATCATGGTTCTAAACTTGATTGCTCAGGACTCCGTAGTCTCTCTTTGCTTCCCAAGTTCCCATTACTGCTGTGTACACGCCTACAGGGACAGATAAAGTTACTCTCATCACTAGTATGATACTCTCTTAAGGGATAAAAGGGCTTTGGCGGTAGTGACTAGGAGTAGCTAGAGAGACTGCTCAAGGTTAAAAGCGTGAATGGTCCGTTACATGTCAACTTCTCCATGTATAGTTGGTGATAATAACTCTCAGTTAAAGTACTACGTTTGATGAATTTATTATATGTGTTGTGATACTTTAGTGGAGAGTTTAAAATTGGACACCTAATTCGATGTAGTAATTATTGTTGTTATTTTGTTGTGGTGACAATTGGCTGCTACGTAATAACGCCTTTCCTAATTCATTTCAGGTCATACTACTAGAGCGCCGTATTGATTTAGTCACAGTTGCATGTTTAGTGCATGGATAGACACTGTTGATTTCATCACTAATAGAATGCAACTCTCTTAAATCGCAACGGATAAACAGGCTTCATGGTAGTAACAACAGGTCGCTAGAAAAGGAAGGGGACTGCTCAAGGTCAAAATTGTAAATGGCCCATTACTATGTTAGTCCATGCATAGAATTGTAAATGATTCTCGACAAGTACCGAGTTTAATGAATTAAGTAACTTTATGGGACTATATACGGAGAGTTTAAAATGGAACCCTAATTTTCTAGTCCATTTGCAGAATTAATCTAGTCTACAGCATTATTCATTTCTATTTTTTTTCACTGTGACAATGGCTTCTCTGGATGTTGGTAACGATTTTCCTCATCTATTTGCAGGTCATAGTACTAGAGCATTGTACTGATCAATTTCAGTCACAGTTGCATGGTTAGCGCTCGTAACTTTTGGGAAAGATGAAGGAGGAGATCATGTTTGACAACCAAACAAAGCCATGCAGATCAAGGGTTGACTCCAAAAGCAATCCGAATTCTCTGAAGCCCAAGTTTGGATCCTCATGGGGTTCCCAAATTGTCAAAGGGTTCACAACAGATAAGAAAACCAAGAAGACAGCAGCCATTGCAAGCAAGAAACCTCCTCTTGCAAGTGTCGAGAATGTCAATCAAACCAACCAACAGATTCCATACCACTCCAGGGTTAAGAGATCTCTTATTGGAGACTTTCCTTGCTCACCTGCTGGTGCTCAAGTTCATCCTCAGGTCTTTGATTGCAAAAGTATCAGGTCCCCAGCATCTCATGATCTTTTTCTTGAGTTGGACCATCTGAGGGAACAACTACGAGAGTCAAAAGAAAGGGAATTAGCATTACAATCAGAGTTGCGAAGATGCAGAGAAAACTCAAGAGTTTCAGAACTTGAGAAGGAGCTTGATGCTAGGAAGAATGAAATTGACAGGCTTTCACGGCTTAATACTTCATTAGAAGCTGAAAAAGCAAGCCTTTCTGAACAACTGTCAGCTGTATCTGAAGAAAATGTAAGATCAGACGGGCATGGCAATCGGAAACCCAGTGTGGATGGGGACAATGCACCTTCTTCAGGAAACTTGGAGTTTGAAGTTGTTGAACTACGGCGGTTAAACAAAGAGCTTCAGTTTCAGAAAAGAAATCTTGCGATTAAGCTCTCTTCAGCTGAGTCCAAGTTGTCTGGCCTTGAGAAGAATGCAGAGGTATCATTTCTTGAACTAAATTATTTTTGTTTGTGAGAAAATAGTCAACTAACTTTTTTTCTGTATACTGAAATTACTGTAACAGAGCGATATAGTTGCCAAGGTTCAAGCCGAGGCATCATTGTTGAGGCACACAAATGCAAACCTGAGCAAGCAAGTTGAGGGATTGCAGATGAGTCGGCTCACCGAGGTTGAGGAGCTTGCATATCTTCGGTGGATTAACTCATGCCTACGCCATGAACTCTGTAACTCAGATCAAGCAGCTAGAACAACGATTGATGTAGATTCTAATGGTGGCATGGCTTTCGATGATGATGGTGGTGGTGAAGGTGATGCAACAAATACCGAGGACTGTTCTGCTGTGAAGTTCAGCATTGCAGAACGTATCAAGCAGTGGTCTGAAAATGAAAAGAGTTGTCTAGCATCCAAAAAGGAAGCTCTTCTCGATAGGGCATGGATTGAAGCTGCAGAAGCACGAAGCCCGACTCGTAGGCACTCACTGGGTGGACCAAAGGGATGCACACAAGAGTTCAATATAGTGAAGAGGAGACAATCTGATACCTTTTTCAGCCTTCCGGATGCAACAGATGAATCAGTCTCTTGTAGTAAGGATGTGACAAGCAGGGAGAAGCGTGACCTTCTTGTGGACAAATATGATTTCGGTCGATCTGAAAGTTCGAGATTTGATCTTTGCAAGTCAGAAGTAAGCAAATCTCTAAGTCTGGATGTCGAAAAGCGTGCACTACGCATCCCTAACCCTCCACCAAGGCCCTCTGTTTCTATGTCAAATTCTAGTCCATTAAATGGATCAACTGTGAAACCTCCCCGGCCACCGCCGCCGCCGCCACCTCCTAAGTTTGCCACACGGAGTACTGGGATCATGAAGAGAGCACCGCAGGTCGCAGAGCTCTACCATTCTCTTATGAGAAGGGACTCAAAAAAGGATACTTCCAGTGGTGGAATCTGTGAAGCTGCTAACTCTGCAAATGTGCGGAGTAGCATGATTGGTGAAATCGAGAACCGCTCGTCCCATTTGCAGGCTGTAAGTAGTGCACTCTGTATAGCTTATTGGAGGTTGTATGATCATGCGGGTACCAAAAATCAGCTGGTTCTTGCACTAACTTTACGCTTTGACTTTTTATTCCATTTTCAGATCAAGGCAGATGTTGAGACCCAAGGTGAATTTGTGAAATCATTGATTACGGAGGTGACTAATGCGGCCTACAAAGACATTGAAGATGTGGTTGCATTTGTGAAGTGGCTAGATGATGAACTTGGTTTCCTAGTATGTATACTCTAATAACATTAATTTCAATAATCTTTTTCGGTTGCAGCAGTAACTTAAGATTTAATTGCCTCAAATGAAGGTGGATGAGAGAGCAGTGTTGAAGCATTTTGATTGGCCTGAAAGGAAGGCAGACACTCTAAGAGAGGCAGCTTTCGGCTACCAAGACCTGAAAAAGCTGGAATCGGAAGTTTCAAACTATAAAGATGATCCACGCCTTCCCTGTGACATTGCACTGAAGAAAATGGTTACTGTATCTGAAAAGTATGATCAAGTTCTCTTTCTGAAATATACAATGAATATGCATCTAGCAAACAACAATTCTGTTAATTAGAGTAAAGTACTGAGCATTTGATTGGGATTCTTAATTCAGGACTGAGCGAGGCGTCTACAACCTTCTGAGGACAAGAGATGCTCTGATGAGGCAGTGTAAGGAGTATAAAATTCCTACTGACTGGATGCTTGATAACAATCTCATTGGAAAGGTAAGTGTTTGGTATCAGGCTGTCCCACACAGGTTTAAATTCTTAGCGCACACTTCCATAAGCTAATGAAATCAGAATGGCGTAGTCAGAATGCTACTTCACTGGAATAGATCAAAGCTTGCGTTCACAAGAAAAAAATAAAAAAGAACTTGTTGTGTGTTACTTCTAATCATTAATTAGATGCCCATTATACATTCATATAAATCTTTCAGTAGTTATTATAGAAGTCATTGATATATTAACTGTTGGACCTCTGGTAGCTAGATATGTACAAATTATGAAAAGCCTGTAAAGACAAAGTTTGTTTTTTTAGCATCGTCGTTTAAGGAATATAATCAGCCTCCCCAAGAATCAGTCTGGTTTGCTTGTCAGCAATCTTGATGCCATGAAAAGCCTGTAACTGGATAATTATATATATACACTACCTAGGAGTATTCCCTTACGATTTTTTCCTGATGACTGCAGATAAAGTTCGCTTCTGTCAAATTAGCAAAGATGTATATGAAAAGGGTCGCTATGGAACTTCAGTACATGGGACCTTTGAGCAAGGATCCGGCTCTAGAGTATATGCTACTGCAGGCTGTGAGATTTGCTTTCAGGATGCATCAGGTCACACACAATGCAGCCCTCCTTTTGTTTCTTGGCCAATTCTGTACTTTATCTATTGCACCCCTCCTTTTATTTCGATTCCACATTTAGTCACAAAATTTGTTTCCCTCATGTCCCACAAGTTTGTACACACTTCAAATCTGCATGTGTTCTAAACTCCGAGTTCATTTTTGCAGTTTGCTGGAGGTTTTGACCCGGAGACCATGGATGCATTTGAAGAGCTGAGGAATCTTGTTCATGTCAGGAACAGCACCCAGTAGCTAGGATGCAGCGCCACAAGCTTGTAGAATGTAGCGCTGAAACAAGAGAAGAAGATTAATTTCAAGCTTACCCTCTCAGTAAGCAAAACAGCGAGTCAGTGCTTTAGTTTTTGGTTGTATGATGTTTGTCGCGTCGCATTGGTGTGTATGCAATGTAATATATACCCCTATGTGTGTAGTGGGTTGAAGAGAACCTGTTGGAGCTAGCTTGTGTAGGATTTTGTAGCAACCTTGCTGGAAAATACGAAATGTGTGGGAGCTTGCTGTGTTTGGTGAGCACCGTGCAATGCTGAATGTCTGTTGAACCGAATCAATGCAGGATCAAAAGCACTTTCCAGCCACGAATGGTTTCTGAACAACCACTTACTGCAAACTGTGGTATGTCCACGAACAAGCATCGGTCTATCCAAAGTTTGTTCAATGTATACGGTACGCAATGTCAATGCATGCAACTTTCTGAGCAATGTACACAAAAGTTGTTGTTTTTTCTCTCACAAAAATAAACAAACATCAAATTAGTTCAACTGACCTTTGTGTCTTTCAGAAGCATCAACCCACACACACCTGCGAATTTGGAAACGAGCTAGTAGTATTTTCTTTGGAAACAAACTCCTGGATCACCACGATCCCCCCCCCGCCTGCCGATTGATCTCCGACCCGCTATGGCTTCGCGCCAGGTGAGGTTTCCTTCGATCCTCGCGCTTCATCTGCCTCCACCCGCCGCTTGTCGCCGTCGCTTGGATCACCTTCCCTCCGCCAACCCCACCTCCTTCCCTCCCCGACTTCCGCCACCCGCTTCCGTTGCCATCGCGGGGTGGGGTGGCTACCGATCTCCTCGCGGCGACCAGGCCTTCCTCTTCCGGCTAGTCCACCACGCCGCCACCGCATCGTTATAGCAGGTACCTTCTTTGCCTTGGGCTGGCTGAGCGAGTCGGAGTCAGTTGGGGGTTATGTTGCTTCACCGCTTGGCGCTTCCTTCCTAGCCAATGTAGCCATTGATGATGAGTCGTAGCTGTAGCTTAGGTAAGCTTGAGAAACCTACGCCCTTCATGATGAGTTGATCACTATTCCAGCCGAATTTCAGCACAATTGAACAAGAAAGATGCAATGCCGGATTTATGAACTGTAGCATGGATCGTTTCCCCCTCAATGAAAGGGAGATGATAACTACATATCGAAAGAATGGTTCACGCAGGATTCTTGTGAAATTCAAATGGATAGTGATTTCAGATTGTGCTAAAACCTCAAAGAAAATCATGTTACAGAAGATAAATGTTACAGATAGGCAGTAATGAAGCTAGATTAAAATCTATGGTGGTGCCATGCAGTGGATAAGTTAAGTTTAAAGGACAAATACATGGTCCAAACAAGCTGATTAGTAGAGAGATTTTAATTTACCGTGGTGCAATGGCACCACCCTAGCTCTATCTAGCTTCGCCCATGCAGATGGGTCCTTCTTTTTTGTGCTAGAAATCTTATTTTTCATTATTCTTTTTTTATTCATATGTCTGTAATGTGCAGCCAGTCATTTATATTTTGCAGTCATGGCAATATATTGCCCTCCTACTCCGATGAGGCTAACTCCTGGAATCCAACTCCCGCCTCCTCTTCGGCTTCGTCCTGTCCAACTCCCACCTCTGCTGGCTGCCCGCACTGCCATGAACGCGGCACAGGTTGCAGGTACGTGCCGAGATGTGTCATGCTCATTGTGAAATCCATTACTATTCTTTTATGGTCTCATTTATTCAATCTTCATGGCAGTTAGATTTTGTGTGTCGTTTGTTTTCAGAGCTTTATTTAAAACATCATCTTATAAATGGAAGCCAACTCCCAAGTCTTGTAGAATTATTATTTTCCTAGTAATACTGAATTTGAATGTAGCTAGGTCAAAATGTAATTGTGGTACCTTATTATAAATTTAATCCACTTTCATTTTAAGAGGTAGCATGGAATCTGTTATCACATCATAATTATCTATCATGTGCAGGCTGTGGAGCTGCATTTGCAATCATGGCAGGAGCATTACGCAGGCAACATTCAGTTGGAGCTAGCACAACAAAGTGGAATTATCTGAGCACTAGGAAACCTCCCTCAATAGTTTTGATGGCCCAAAATCATCGACCGAAGATGCCAGAGTCTGCTGGTCTAAAGGCAGCATATGCTCCTGCAGCTACACCTGTGCTAGATTTCAAATCGACAGATGCATTTGTCAGCACATCGTTGAGACGACAAAAAAATGATCGTCTCATCACTAGGGCAAGTCTGAATAGTTTCGGTGAGGAAGTTATGAACGTTATTGCACTTGCACAAGAGGAAACACAACACCTTGGCCAGCTCATGGTTGGAAGGAACCACATCCTGTGGAGCCGCATTTCAGAATGCATTTGCCTTTTTCTCTTGGACATTGTACTCAATGCGGTAAATTGTATTCAAATAAAATGTTTTGACTATAGTAGAAGGAAAATCAACACTCATTCTTGATTACGTATTTTACTCTTTAGTTAGTTGATTGACAATCATCTACTTGTCTTGCATCTCAGGCTTTCCAAATGGTTGATGGTAACATTGGGCGAGGAAGCAGTAAGACTTCTTTTAAGACAGAAAGAAAGATGATCAATAAAACTTCTTCCGAGACGGAATGCAAGATGGCCACACCCACACTTGACGAGTATGGGACTAATTTAACAAAATTAGCGCATGAGGTACTATTCTTGGACATATTAGCAACACAATGGATAATGTTCTGGGATAATAACTGGTTAAGTGATGATGATCTCTAGGGAAAGTTAGATCCTGTTATCGGAAGGCAAGAGCAGATTGATCAAGTTATACACATCTTGAGCAGAAAAGGAAAGAACAATGCCTGCCTGACTGGAGAGCCAGGCGTTGGAAAAACAGCAATAGTGGAAGGTCTTGCCCAGCTCATTTCCAGGGGGGATGTTCCTGAAACAATGCAAGGGAAAATGGTTTGTCTCTTCGTTTTGATGGACAGCTCTATTTTCTTTGCCTTGATTCTGTTTGATTATCATGTAGTGCAGCTAAAAATGTTGCAATGTCATATTTTGAACACAAAAGCTAAATGGAAATGGAACATAACAACCTGTTTAAGTCTGTCAGATTTATCAGATGCTGCCTTGCTGTTTTATTTTATCATGTTTGTGTATATAGACGTGTTCTTTTTCGTTTCAACAGAGTGACAATAAGCATCTGACTGTACTGCAACTGTGAGATTCGGAAATCACTGGCCTTGGATGATAATCTTTTTTTTTGAGACATACCCTGGTTAATACACTAGTTATTCATAGCATGCAAATTGACCTGATCATTTTCATTCGCTTAATTTGGATACCTGGCTGACTCTGTTAGTTGTGGTTAGTAATTAATTCCTATTTCGAACGTTCCATCAATGGCAGGTTATCTCCATTGATATGGGACGTCTACTTGCTGGTACAACATATCGTGGAGATTTCGAAGAAAGACTAAAGAATCTTTTGGAAGAAATCAGGCAGTGTGGCAATATAATACTATTTCTTGATGAAGTTCACACTCTAGTAGGAGCAGGAGCAACGACAGAAGGTGCTGTTGATGCTGCTAACATTTTGAAGCCAGCGTTAGCAAGAGGTGAAGTGCAGGTCAGCATATCACCTTGGAATTCTGTTCAGACAATATATAAGGATTCCTTTTTCTACAGGTTCTTCAGCTAAGATTCTCATTCTGACATTGATGTTTTCAGTGTATTGGTGCTACTACGACTGATGAATACATGAAGCATATCGAGAAAGACCCGGCACTGGAAAGGCGTTTCCGACAGGTGAAAGTTCCAGAGCCAACAGTGGATGAAACCATGGAAATTCTAAAAGGTCTTAGGGGGCAATATGAAAGCCATCATAAAGTACAATATAGCGATGAAGCACTGAGCGCAGCTGCCGAGCTCTCGCACAAGTACATCAGGTTTGTCGATTCTAAGAGAGAGAGTATGGTATCAGTAGATGCCATCATTCCTTATTCTACCACTAAGTGCTCCCAAGTCACATGAAGATGGACATAACTAACAATGGAAACTTTATATTTGATCCCCAATGTTACATCTAGTTAATTCAATATGTAGAGATGATCCTTAAAATGTATTTTTGTCATACTGATATCTTGCAAAGTATGGTTTTGAATTTTCATGAAACATATATAGATTTTGAGTGGACTATGATACGTGTATGTCATCTACTTGTAGTAAGTGCCAATTAGGAGGTGGATAAGGATTTGCACCCAAATCCTGCTCATAGGTCCATCTATAATTGTTGATTCATCTGCTTCATGACAGCTTCTGCTTGTCACAGTGATCGTTTCCTCCCAGACAAAGCCATTGACTTGATCGACGAAGCCGGTTCCCTTGCCAGGCTACGGAACGTCCAGGTACAAACCCTCTGGAGATGTACCCTCATCCATTTTTATATCAAATTTTCACATGCATTTTTACAAAGTCTCCATCTGAACTCAGCCACAGTGGAAGCCATCAAAGGAAGTTGAAGATCTTCTAGCAGAGCTCAAGAAAATCATGAAGGAGAAGGATGAAGCCATCCACCGTCAAGATTTCAAGAGAGTAATGCTTTATTTCATGGATTTACTGCTTAATGATTATCATGATGACATTTCTTTTGGCCATTTTATGCATATGCTGTAGCCGACAAGTTGATTTGAATTATGCTGTGCAATCAGGCGAAGGAGCTTCGTGAGCGTGAACTTGAGATCACCGCCCTGATCAACAAGAGCAAAGGGATGACCAACGGTGATGTGGATCCTGGCATGTCTGCTAGCCCAGTGGTCACCAAAGAAGACATTTGTCGCACCGTATCCTCCTGGACCGACGTGCCAGTTCACGAAGTCTCCACTGACGAAACGAACAAGCTGCTCAAGATGGAGGAGACCCTGCACACGCGCATCATCGGCCAAGCCGAGGCCGTCACGGCAGTAAGCCATGCCATCCGGCGTTCCCGCGTCGGGCTCAAGGACCCTCACCGGCCGATCGCGAGCTTCATATTCGCGGGCCCAACCGGCGTCGGCAAATCGGAGCTCGCGAAGGCGCTCGCCGCCTTCTACTACGGCTCGGAGGACGCCATGGTCCGGCTGGACATGAGCGAGTTCATGGAGAAGCACGCGGTGGCGAAGCTGACCGGCTCGCCGCCAGGCTACGTCGGGTACGGAGAGGGCGGCCAGCTGACGGAAGCGGTGCGCCGGCGGCCGTACACGCTGATCCTCCTCGACGAGGTCGAGAAGGCGCACCCGGACGTGTTCAACGTGATGCTGCAGATCCTGGACGACGGCCGGCTGACGGACGGCATGGGGAGGACGGTGGACTTCACGAACACGCTCATCATCATGACGTCCAACATCGGCGGCGGCATCGTCGTCGCGAACGGCAGCGGTGGCGGCGCCAGCTCCGACAGGACCAAGGAGCTCGTGGAAGAGGAGATGAAGCGATACTTCCGGCCCGAGTTCCTGAACCGGCTGGATGATACGATCGTCTTCAAGCAGCTCACCAAGCTCGAGGTCAAGGAGATCGCCACCATCATGCTGAGAGATGTGGCCGCCCGGGCAAGGGAGATGGGGGTCCAGCTGCAGGTGACGCAGAGGTTCACGGAGCACGTGGTCGAGGAAGGCTTCGACGAGAGTTATGGCGCGAGGCCGCTGAGGAGGGCCATCGTGAGGTTGCTGGAGGACACCCTCGCGGACAAGATACTTGCCGGCGAGATCAAGGAAGGGGACTCGGTGATTGTTGACGCTAATTTGGGCGGGAATGTGGTCATCCTCGGACGGAACGCAGTCTCTCTCGTTTGATAGTTGTTGACCATTATAGATGTAGCAAGTTTTTTTTTGTACAAACATCTATTAAAAATATAACTAATACAAAGATACATTAAAGTGGAAGCATAACACTTAACCAAAATTATAGTGCAAAGATATACCGATTATAAAATTTTTGCAAAATGTTAATGTATTTCTGTACAAAGAGATCTTGTAATTCTGTTGCTCACAAATTAGCTAGCAGTGGTGCTAGTTTAAGTCCAAGCGATGTCTTCCACTGGCTGATTTTTTCTTTTTCTGGATGGGTACTGGCTGAATTGTTAGCCGACGATAGTCAACAAAAGAAAAAAGAACCCGGAGCGAGACGCCGGAACAACCCGGGCGTCAAGCCGGGACGGCGGCGGCGAGGCGTTCTCGTCCCCGCGCGACTCTCTCGCCGAGTTTCGTGGAGTCTCGCGGCATCGACGGCGCGGTGAACCTGCGGCGGCGCACGTGATCTGGGTCGAATCCGTCGTCGGCGCGGCCGAATCCGGCGTCGGTGTGGCCGGATCTGTGGCCTACACGGCCGGGATCCGGCGGTGGCGCCCGTGAAGTTGCCCGAGCTGCGACGGCATGACGTCGAGCGGCGGCGGCCTCCCGAGCTACCATGGCGTCCTTGCCCGCTGGATCCGGGCGTCCATGGCCGGATCTGGTGTCTCCCGGCGCGGTGCCTCCCATGGCGCCTTCGCGGGGAGGGTGTGAGCTGCTGGCTCCGTCCCGGGGGCTGCTTGGCCACGCCGGCGATGGTGGCGGCGGTGGCTGCTTCGACATGTGCCTGGTCGCCGGATCTGCGGCCTCCTCTGTCTACGGCGCTCGTCAACAGCAAGGTACGGTGTGTGCGGTACGGTGGCAGTCCATTCAAGGGTCGCCGGCGTGGCCCTGTCATGGTGGGCTACTGGACTAATCTCGGCGGCGCCGTGGTGGCGCGGCCGGCTCGGCGGCGCCGTGGTGGCGTGTCTGGCGCCGTGGTGGCGCGGCCGGCATCACGGGGCTACTCGGACGGGACACCTACCTCTTCATCGGCGCCTTGGCATGGTGACTTCAGGTATTGATGGCATTCTGGACTGGAGGGTCCGGCCGAAAGGCTTGCTCGGCTTCGCCGTGCCGGCGACGACTGCGCTTTCTAGCGTTGTTTCCCTCTTGAGGGCGTCGTTGTGGATTACTCTTTCTTGTGCTGTTTGTCGGGTGAAAACCCAGTCCAGGTTTTTCCTGGATGGACGACGGTGGGGCTTGAGCTCCACTACCTCCTTGAGGCGTCGTCTTGACGGCCGATGTCATTAGAGCCTGCTATGAGGATTCGTGAATGTCTGTTCTTTCTCCGCCTTCTCCACTTCGGTTTGAGCCTCCGTCTTTAGCCTTGTTGTTGGCTTTCATTATGGTTCGGTGGGTATTGCTGCTGGCGCCTCTGCTTCGTCGTCGGACTCCCTGTTGATAGTGTCGTCAATCATATGCTGCGTGCGTTCACGCTTGCTTGCCCTCCCTCCTTTGCGGGTTCCTCCCCACAGAGGGCGTCGGATGGTGGCTCGTGGAGACCAGATGTTCTGGAAAAGGTGACTTCTTCAGCTGAATGGGAGATCGACGTTGTCCAACTCGCAGTGATTGGAGTGCCATCCCCACCTTTAGTCCCCACCCTGTTGGGCGGCCCTTTCGTCCTTCAAGGATTCCTCCCCTTGTTGGAAGGTGAAGGGTGACAATGGGGCGGCGCAGTTACGAGGGGTGGTGTGGCGGTGCAATGACCATTGTGGTGAAGGCAAGCATGTTGTTCGGTGGTGGCACTTTGTCGACGAATGGTGGTTGCTTTTAGCTTGTGTTCAAGACTAGGCTTGTGTGTTGTGTCCATAGTCATTTGTGTTCTGTCGCCTCTACTTGTATGAGCCCGTTGTGCTTTGGGTTTGCTGTTGTAATTTGTGGCTTGCCACAATCTTGTAGGGTTTTCGCCTCGTTTCCCTAAAAAATGAGGCCATTGATCTGTGGTCTGCCACACTTTGAATATAATTCAGGTGGGGATGCTCTCCCTCCGGTGACATTAAAAAAAAAAAAACAAAAGAAAAAAAGAGAGAAAAGCCGGTGCCGCGTACGCAGTAGCAAAGTCACCGTGGGCCTCTGGCCTAAAAACGTTGGTCTGCGGCCGGCCCAAAACTGGGCGAGACCCGCACCAGCCCGACTGCACCGCATCTCAGCGCCCACTGTATTCTGCCGCTCCGTCGTCTCCTCCCTCTCCCTCCATCGAAAACGAAGAAGAACGGCAGCCGACCGCCGGACTCCGGCGGTTCCACCGACGAGCGGCACGAAACCAGTCACGCTTTCCCCTCCGTATCCTCTTCGATCCCGTCCCAGCCTAGGGTTAGTTGTTTTCTTCCGTTGGTAAAGGAACCCTAACTTGGCTTGGATGCAATTTGTTCTCTGTTACCCGTTTCCTGATGTGTCAAATCCAAATTCTCCAGAAAGGAAGAAGGATTGGGTGCGTTCAACCGAGCGCCCATGTCCGCCGCTAAGCCTGCCGCTTCCCCTGCCGGCGGTGGCAAGGCGGCTGGTGACTCTGCAGCCGCGTCTCCCTCTCCCGCTCCTGCTGCGTCTCCGCCTCCCGTTCCTTCAGTCGCCAGCGGCAATGGGACGCCACAGAAGCCTCCCTTCCTGCAGCCGCCTTCGACATGCCCAAGCCCAACCTTCGCGGCCTCAACAAGCCCAAGTGTATCCAGTGCGGCAACGTCGCCCGCTCCCGGTAAGGGTTCGACCTTTCTGATTAGGCTAAATTGCTTGCTCATGCTGTTGGTGCGTTGTGTGAAGACAGTTAGACAAGGCAACTGAAACTTGCACCTGTGTTATGTCATTGAGTATTGACCCCCTGTGTTCTTAGATCAGATGTGAATTTTAAGTTCATCTGTGCATGCTTTGCTTGTCCTTTCAGGTGCCCCTTCCAGTGTTGCAAGAGCTGCTGCTACAAAGCCCAGAATCCTTGCCACATTCATGGTATGTGTAATGCTAGTTTTAAAATTATTAACTTGCTGAGAATAGATTTACTCTTGTGCCATGTTCTCCAGTCTTAGTAGAGGTTAGAGTGCCCTGAAAGCAGTTGGTAATATGCTGCGTAAATGTGCACAACTGCTTCTCTGGTCCATCCTATTGTTTGCCGGGCCTTTCCCCTTTTGTTTTAGCTTTACTCATCTCTCGCATTTTTGAAGATCAGTATTAAGAGTCAAACGCACCCTAATACCCTAAGGTAAAGTTACCTGTGGCTGGTTGCTTGTGCATGGGGGGTTGATTCATATGGCTGGTGGGCTTCCGTTGGGCTAGCCTGAAGGGAGCGGATGACCCCTACTCTAGGCCACCTCTCATGTTTCATTTTTTTGCTCGCTTATTTTCTCTTGTTTGGATGTTCAACATGTACTTATATCTTATGGTGCCGCATAGACATTCCCCATAAGGCTAGTCCCAATGGGTGATTTCAGTTTGTTGTTTCCAAGGCCACATAAGTGACAAGGCAATTATTTGATGATTGAAATAACTCATACAATGCATAGTTTCATTTTCATTGTTTCCAAAAAGCCATGTCACCAAAATTGCCTATGTGGCACCTCATTTATTGAAAATGAAACTCCCATTGGGAGTAGCCTAAACGCATAGGTTTGGTTGAGTTGTCCTGATGCCTTAAAAACCTTGCCTATCATTTCGTTCTTATGTGAGGCTAATTATGATGGTGAGAATGTTGTCTGATCCAACTTAACTGTATAAGAACCTTTGAACAAATATTCTGATATTACAAGCACATTTATTGAACATGAAACAAAAAATGTAGGCAAGTAGTAGAAAGCAGTGGGAAAATTTTACAATTGATGCTTGCAGACTGTGCAATGAAGTGATCCTTTAGGGAACATGTGTATTGTGTGGGGGAGGAAGAGTTAGATATGTTATTGACCATGCCTTGCTTAACCATCAATGGACGTATGCTCTTCTCAATTTACGAAGAGATATTAGAGAGGATAGGGAAGGAATAACATGAAGATCTGAGAGATTCTTGACTAAGTTTTACAGGAAAGGTGATGTTTTCTTGGTGAGAATGTGGTCTAGCAGAAGTTTGCCTGATGTACCCTTTTGTGGCAGCAGAAGCTTTCACTGTTGATTGAGTGTCTGGGCTTCAGGTTGCATCGAAAGCCAGGAAGGATATTCTGTAGTTTCTGGACACCTAATCTAGTCAACCAGTGTTAGAAAATCTCTTACCATGAACCAAATGTCTCCAAATGCTTCATTGATGGGTTACTGGTTATGTTTGAATATGCAGCTTTATTTATCTTATTTCAAACATTTTTACATTCTTTTGTGTGATGCCTGTAGCTCTGCGCTTTGTAATTCTATGGTTTACCCTTAATTCTGTATTCTGAACATACTGACATTGTCTTGCTTCACTGATCATTGCAGTTCTGAAGCAGACCAACACATTGCCAGATAAGCCATCACCTACTGCTGCTCCTGTGTCAGAACAGCCATCTAACAATTCACTTACAACCGGGTAAGCATCAGTTGGTATTTCATTTGATGAAAGAACAACATGGATTCTAATGCTTTTTCGCCATTTGTCACAGTTCGACGTCGAGGCTGGCTTCCTTGCAAAGGCTTCCCCACCATTTTCTAACTGCTCTCCGAACTAAAAAGTCGCTTGCCAAAAAGGTTTTTGGACGTTTCATCCTCTCTGTTTGTCTTGCGCCAGTTTCTTCATATGAATAAACTTATTTTCATTGTTCCAGGACGTTGTGGGCATAAACAAGTGGAGGTTTATGAAGCTGAAGGAACATATGCAAGGAGATATTGATGCTGAAGATGAAGCATATCAGCGATACACACAGAATGTTGGATTACTGGAGGAAGTATTCTGTCCTACGGAAGATTCTGCTGTTGAACCTGAAGCTGAAACAACTTCATCAGAAGAAAGGATGGATATGTTAGTTTCTGAAGCAAAAGTGAGGTTGAAGTCTGATAACGAAAGTGCAGATAGCTTTAAGGAAAGGGTTGCCACTATCTTGGACCAGAAGCTGAAGAGACTGCTGGATAATCAAACTGCCTCTGAGGATCAGAGCCCCTCTGACCAAAATGCTGATGACCATACAAAGGCGGTGAATTTTACCACAAAACAGAAGATGGAGAGGACTGCAAAAACGAACGAGCTGTTTGCTAAGCTGGCAAGAGCACGTTTCGAGGATGATTTGAAGCCTTGCCGTGATATGGTTACGCAGCTGTTTGGGAAGGGGGATGGTTCCTCACTGGACAATTCAAAAGGGATGGAGCTGTTGCCAAGCGCCCAAGAATCAGTTGCAGCAGCTGCGCCGCGTTATTCCTTCCCGAAGCTGGTGACTAGGATGGAGGTTGATGAGAACTTTGCCTCCAAGGTCGATGATGAATTCGCTTCGTTGGGTCAGGTTGCGCAGCTGTGAATCTGAAATCCGGGGTGATACCCATGTAACTTGTTTGCTAGTGTGAGCAAAGTGTTGACTGTTTGCAGCGTAGCCAAAATAGTGTGGCAATTTTAGAACTGTGCACTATTTGTACTGTCGTGACTCGTGAAGGGTGAATTGTAGATTGCTCAGCGTGCCTGCCTGCCGCACGCCATTCACCAACTAGCAGAGGGGGCGCTGGTGGGGTGCCACGTGTGGGCTCGTGAAGGGTGAATTGTTGTCTCAAGTTGTATTAGCGCCCATTTGGCCGTTCTCTTCCGTGGAAATGCAATTCCTGCGGAGGGGAAGATCATCTCTTGTGTTGAAATCAACTCTACATGGCTCTGAAGAAAAAGTGTATTGTTTTCACAATGGTGCCTGTGGTGTCCGTTAAAAGTGTGCTGGCTGATAGCTTCATTACCATCGATATGTTGGTTTAGTGAAGCGTCATGTGCAGTTGATCATGTTTGTAATTGCTTCATGAGACCGTCTGTCATCTTAAAGAGACTGATCTCGGTGTTAACTCTTTACGTTGACATTTCAGTATTCACGTTTCACCTTGTCATTGACGACACAACCCGATCGAGCAGCAACAGGAGCGGTTGGATGGTTGCCTTCTTCTGCCGCAATTTTGACGGCAAGCGCGTCGTTGGGCATGCTCTGGAGAAGGTTGACGCCGAGTTCATATCGGCAAGCATGGTGTGCGACTTGTTGGAGTTGGAGGGGAATCTGGGAAGCCCACCCAGTGTGCGGGAGGCGTGTCAGTAGAGTTACCGACAACACCTGCTGTACATACAACACTGCCGGTATCTCTGAGCGTCTTGAGATGTCATGAGCAATTCGTGTCTGTCATTGCTTCATGACGAGTCTTGATGAGAGAACTTACTGTGCGATCGATGGAAAGACGGACTCTGTCGTCTTAACGAGACTGATCGTGGTTTCAACTCTTACTTTTAACGGACACCCTCTTCCTATTTGTGTCTTCAACCGAGTTTGTTTCATGCAGGATCGGAAACAACTAACATTGCAGGATTGCAACGTTGTACATACATATGCGAACCGCTGGGCTTGACGACGAAGACCGGTCCGCGACTAGGACGAGGGCCGCCTGCCACGACGACGTGTGGAGGAAAACAACAATCTATGGCGGCCAAGTCGACGTCGTGGTGCACGACGGAGACGGCGCAGGGCATGCACGTGTTCCACGTGCACCGGTACAGCCTGCTCAAGGCTCTGGGCTTTCGCCGCTCCGTCCGCTCCGCCACCTTCACCGTCGCCGGCTACGACTGGGCCGTCCGCCTCTACCCGTCCGGCGGGGCGTCGTCCACGCAGCAGCACGCCTCGGTGTCGCTCGACCTTCTCGCCGCCCCTGCCATGGCGTCCGCGGAGGCGCGGGCGGTGTTCGCGCTCGCGCTCGTCGACCAGACCACGCCGGGGCGGACGCGCTCGCTGCTCCCCGGCGGCGCGGAGACGAAGCTGCAAACGTTCCGCGTGGCCATGGCCGAGCCCATCCAAACCCCGCCCAACCGAACGAGCATCCCTGCCGGCTGGACCGACGTCGACCGGAGCACGCTGGAATCGCCGCCGTACCTCGTCGGCGACCGGCTGGCCATCGCGTGCGAGGTCACCGTGATCAAGGACCCGCGCGTGTCGCCGACCCTGCCGCTGCCGCACGTCGCGCCGCCGCCGCCGGGCCTGGCCCACGACCTCGGCGAGCTGCTGGAGTCGTCGGGGGTCGCCGCGGACGTCATGTTCGACGTCGGCGGCGAGGTCCTTGGCGCTCACCGGGCGGTGCTCGCCGCGCGGTCACCGGTGTTCAGGGCGGAGCTCCTGGGCCCGATGAAGGAGAACGCGTCGGGGCGCGTAACCGTCGAGGACATGCAGCCTGCGGTCTTCAAGGCCATGCTCCGCTTCGTTTACACCGACGAGCTGCCTGCTGCTGCCATGGCGGATCAGAACCTCAACGACGACGACGCGACGGAGATGCACCGGCACCTGCTCGTCGCCGCAGACCGCGAGGGTGTCCTGTACACCCGGCTCGACTCGCGCACGGTGAAGACGACGCGAGAGCTGGCCGTGCTGCACCGTTGCGAGCGCCTCGAGAAGGCGTGCCTGCAGTTCATGGTGGCTTCGCATTTGCAGGGCTTCAAGGGGCAAATAGAGCGGACGTATACCAGTCTGCTCCGGAGTTGGTATCGCCGAGAACAATGCCGGCGACGACGTCGGTGTGCGCGACGGAGACGGCGCACGGCCTGCACGTGTTGCAGGTGCACCGGTACAGCCTGCTCAAGGCCCAGGGCTTCGGCCGGTCCGTCCTGTCCGGATCCTTCGCCGTTGGCGGCCGCGACTGGGCCGTCCGCCTCTACGCGTCCTGTGAAGCGCACGTGTTTGTGCGCGTCGAGCTGCTCCAAAGCGCGAACGCCGAGGTGATGACTGAGGTCGGCGTCTGGCTGGTGGACCACGCCACCGGCCGGACGCGGTCCTTGCTGCCGGACGCCAAGCCGAAGCAGTTTCACACGTTCTCGACCGGGACCTTGTCCGATAACCTGTTCACTTTGACAATCGACAGGAAGGAGTTCGAGGCGCCCCCGTACCTCCAGGACGCCGTGTCACCATCGAGTGCGAGATCACCACGATCGACGAGCCGCGCGTTCCGGCGAGTCAACCGTTGCCGGACTTCGAGACGATGGCGGCGGCGCCGCCGCCGCCGCCGGGTCTGTCCAATGACCTCGGCGACCTTCAGGAGTCCGGGGACGCCGCGGACGTCACGTTCGACGTCGGCGGCGAGGTACTCCGCGCGCACCGTGCGGTGCTCGTGGCGCGGTCGCCGGTGTTTAAGACGAAGCTCCTTGGGGAGAACGAGAACGAGCCTGAAGAACACGTGATTATTATCGAGGATATGCAGACCGGTGTCTTCAAGGCCATGCTCTGTTTCGTCTACACCGACGCACTGCCTGCCATGGAGGACCTTGACCCGGACGACAGGACGGAGATGCACCGGCATCTGCTTGTCGCGGCGGATCGCTACGCCATTGAGGGGCTGAGGCAGCTCTGTGAGAGCGTCCTGTGCAGCAGCCTGAACACGAGCACGGTGCATAAGACGCTCGATCTGGCGGAACAGCTTCGTTGTGACAGGCTTCAGGAGGCGTGCAACCAGTTCATCGTGGCTTATAATTTGAAGGCTTCCAATAAACGACGCAAGATAAGTAACATAAGTTGATTATCAGCTGAGCAGTGAGCGTGAGACACTGTCTTGTATTTCTGCTTGCAATGAATCGCGCACACTGCATTTACCATGATTGAGATTGAGTTTGTCCTCCCACTGTATCTCTGAGCATGTTGAGATGTCATGAGAAGTTCGTGTCTGTCATTGCTTCATGACGAGTCTTTGATGAGAAAAGTTTACCGTCCGATCGTTGGAAGACGGACTCTATCGTCCTAACGAAACTGATCGTGGTTTCAACTCTTGCTTTTAACGGACACATCTCCTTTTTGTGTCTTCAACCGAGTTTGTTTTATGCCGGGATCGGAAACAACTAAGATTGCTTAGGATTTTGCAACGTTGTACATACATATGCGAACCGCTGGGCTTGACGACGACGAAGACAAGTCGGCGACGAGGACGAGGGTGTAGAAACAATCTATGGCGGCCAGGTCGACGTCGTGGTGCACGACGGAGACGGCGCAGGGCATGCACGTGTTCCACGTGCACCGGTACAGCCTGCTCAAGGCCCTGGCCCCCCGCCGGTCCGTCCGCTCCGCCACCTTCACCGTCGGCGGCTACGACTGGGCCGTCCGCCTCTACCCGTCCGGCGTGGCGTCCCCGCAGTACGCCTCGGTGTCGCTCGACCTTCTCGCCGTCCCGGCCGCGGCAGCCGCCGCCGCGGGGGTGCGGGCGGTGTTCGCGCTCGAGCTTATTGACCAGACCTCGCCGGGGCGGACGCGCTCGATGCTCCCCGGTGGCGCAGCGAAGAAGCTGCAAACCTTCCGCGCGGCCATGGCCCAGCCCATCCAACTCCGCCCAACCGAACGATCTCCTCTACCAGCTGGATCGACGTCGACCGCAGCACGCTGGAGTCACCGCCGTACCTCGTCGGCGACCGGCTGGCCATCGCGTGCGAGGTCACCGTGATCAAAGACCCACGCGTATCGCCGACCCTCCCGCTGCCGCACGTCGAGCCGCCGCCGCCGGGCCTGGCCAACGACCTCGGCGAGCTGCTGGCGTCGGGCGCCGCCGCGGACGTCACGTTCGACGTCAGCGGCGAGGTCCTCCTAGCGCACCGGGCGGTGCTCGCCGCGCGGTCGTCGGTGTTCAGGGCGGAGCTGCTCGGCCCGATGAAGGAGAACGCGTCGGGGCACGTGAGCGTCGAGGACATGCAGCCCGCCATGTTCAAGGCCTTGCTCGGCTTCGTCTACACCGACGCGCTGCCTGTCGTGGACGATGACGAAGAGACGGAGATGCACCGGCACCTGCTCGTCGCGGCCGACCGCTACGCCGTGGCGAGGCTGACGCAGCTCTGCGAGGGCGCCCTGTGCAGGCGGCTCGACTCGCGCACGATGAAGAGGACGGCAGAGCTGGCCAAGCTGCACAATTGAGCCAGGCTCGAGAAGGCGTGCAAGCAATTCGTCGTGGCGTCGCGTTTCGCGGATTGGGAAAAGGTGTTGCAGGGGGGCACGTACGCCGACCTGTTCCGTGCGTGCCCAGTGAGGCTCATGCCGGCGACGACGTCGTCGTGCACGACGGAGACGGCGCGCGGCGTGCACGTGTTCCAGGTGCGCCGGTATAGCCTGCTCAGGGCCCAGCTTGGCGCGGGCAGGTTCGTCCAGTCCGGCTCCTTCGCTGTCGGCGGCTGCGACTGGGCCGTCCGCCTCTACGCGTCCTGCGAACTGCTCGAGGTTCGCGTGTGAGTGGGCGTCGAGCTGCTCCGAAGCGCGAACGCCGAGGTGATGACGGAGGTCGGCTTCAGGCTGGTCGACCACGCCACCGGCCGGACACGGTCCTTGCTGCCGGACGCCAAGCCGAAGCAGTTTCGCACGTTCCAGACCAAGACCTTGGCCGACACGGCAACGTGTTCATTTTGGGCATCGACAGGAAGGAATTCGAGGCGCCCCCCTACCTCCAGGACGACCGTGTCACCATCGAGTGCGAGATCACCACGATCGACGAGCCGCGCGTTCCGGCGAACCAACCGTTGCCGGACTTTGAGACGATGGCGGCGCCACCGCCGCCGCCGCCGGCTCTGTCCACTGACCTCTGCGAGCTTCTGGGGTCCGGGGACGCCGCGGACATCACGTTCCGTGTTGCAGGGGAGGTCTTCCCCGCGCACCGGGCGGTGCTCGTGGCGCGGTCGCCGGTGTTCAAGACGAAGCTCCTCGGGGACTGGGAGAACGAGCCGGTAATTAGTATCGAGGACGTGCAGGCCGGTGTCTTCAAGGCCATGCTCTGCTTCGTCTACACCGACGCGCTGCCTGCTATGGAGGACCTTGACCCGGACGACAGGACGGAGATGCACCGGCATCTGCTTGTCGCGGCAGATCGGTACGCAATTGAGGGGCTCAAGCAGCTCTGCGAGAGCGTCCTGTGCAGCTGCCTCAACACGAGCACGGTGCATAAGACGCTCGATCTGGCGGAACAGCTTCGTTGCGACAGGCTTCAGGAGGCGTGCAACCAGTTCATCGTGGCTTATAATTTGAAGGTTTCCAATAAACGACGCAAGATTTGTTGATTACCATGACTACTTTATTTCACTGATCAGTACTACTACTACTTACTATAGTTTGATGACTGAGTAGTGAGCGACACTCTGGCATTTCTGCTTGCAGTGTCTCGCGCGCAATTCAATTACAACCCCAGTGATTGATTTTGTGCTCCCATTGCACATCAACTTCTGCAGAATAATTACGAGTGTGATTTGCCCTCACTCCCGACCGGGTGGCGATGGCTCCGAAAGACAAATTATTTGCAGCCACGCATGGTCAAACCTACCATTGTCACGAATGCATTGGAAGTCTCATAATAACACCGGAAACTATACATTTCTTCAATCTCAAGCCTGTGTCGTTGGCATCGAATTGAAACACAGATGTGATAGGCAAATGATGAATTTGGCGACAGCTATGAATAGACATGAAAAAAATGGTGTTTCAAACAGGCCAATTATTTTTTTTCTTCTACAAAATTGACACACAAAGCTTTTACCAAAAACGAATTAAGTTAAAATATCTAAAAAGGCTACTATGAACCATAAGCCCTGGAACATCTACCGATCAGATAAAAAACATATTCCAATTTCTTAGTTAAATACCATGCGGGGCGGTCTTCAATTATGTATTATATATTACTATAAGGTCTAACTGTAAATGTTCATGCATTTTTATGAAAATATTGATCCTTGTTTGGGTTGATATTAGGCCTTCTAAATCATAATGTAATACATACCTAAATTTGTGTATATTTAAACCTATGAATTTGAAATAATATTATGAGATAATTTATTCCGATCATTTGTTGTTTAAATAGCAACGAATCATTTACTGACTGATTGGATTTTACGATAGCTATATGTAAATGGTAAAACTAAGGACACAAAGCATAACAATCACTCATGCCCTTTTTAAGTCTGCAATTATGTATTATATATTACTATAAGGTCTAACTGTAAATGTTCATGCATTTTTATGAAAAATATTGATCCTTGTTTGGGTTGATATTAGGCCTTCTAAATCATAATGTAATACATACCTAAAATTTGTGTATATTTAAACCTATGATAAACATGAATGAATTTGAGATAACATTATGAGATACTTTATTCTGATCATTTGTTGTTTACATGGCAACAAATCATTTACTGACTGATTGAATTTTACGATAGCTATATGTAAATTGTAAAACTAAGGACACAAAGCATAACAATCACTCGTGCCCTTTTTTTCCATGTCACTTTTTAAATTTTTCCCATGTGCAATTTTATTGTTATATCTCCTTTTCATATTTTTAAGTTTGGATAAGAATTGATAGGCAAGTATATGCACTCTCATTTTCATAGGACACATCATGGAGTACGATCAATGGAGAAGCACATATTGCGATGCTCCAATGACACTCAAAGAAGTTACTTATCCTTGTATTTACTTGGTTTTGATACAATCTTTGTCAAAACCTTTTACTATTGCTTTGAAATGAAAGAAGTTAAAAAATAATGACATGATAGACTTTTGGTTATAATTCTATTAATAAAATTTTCATGTGTGAAGAAATCTAACTGTTTTGTATGTATTAGTTATCGAATGTTTCAAGGTTCATCAAATTTTGGGAATACCTACCATTAGCATGAATGAATCGGAGGTAACACTGTGAGTTTATTTATTTTGAACACGTTTCTTTTCCATCACATCAAATCATTCACTGAGCGAAAGCTATGAGTATATTGTGACATCTAAAAGAGATGTGCAGTATATCTAACATTATTTCTGCACTACTAAATACATGAATTCTGAAACGCAGGTATATATACGTAGGTTCTGATCTTTCCCAAGGCCAGGAAAAAATGCATGATCACCTCACGGAGCAAGCGCAGAAAAAAGAAAAGAGCTATCTCACAAAACCAGTAATGAGCAAGCAACTGGGAGTCTTGGCATGCTTTGTCCTGCTCGCCGTGGCCGCGGCGACGCCGGCGACAGACCTCGACCAAGATGCCGTGTCCACCTACATCGTGCACGTATCGCCGGCCCGCGCGCCGCGCTCCGGCTCGCCCCGTGCACCCGGCCGCCTTTCCCGTGGTCGTGATCACTACGCCGCCTTGCTCCGTGACCTCCTCCCGGTGCACATCCGCCATCCAGCCCCGCGCGTGCTCTACTCCTACGCGCACGCCTCGACTGGCTTCGCTGCACGCATGACTGCGCGCCAGGCCGCGCACCTCGGTGCCCAGACTCCCGTCGTCGTCGCCGTGGTCCGCGACACGCTCTACCTGGTCCACACCACGCTGTCCTCCTCGTTCCTCCACCTCGCGGCGTCGTCCGGGATTCAGGCGGCGTCGAACGGCGCCTCGGACGCAGTGATCGCGGTCCTCGACATGGGCATCTACCCCAAGGACCGCGCGTCGTTCGCCGCCGACCCGTCGCTTCCGCCGCCGCCGCCCACCTTCCGCGGCGGCTGCGTCTCGACTCCCGAGTTCAACGCCACCGAGTTCTGCAACAACAAGCTGGTGGGCGCGAAGGTGTTCTACGAAGGGTACGAGGAGGGGATCGGCCACCCGATCAACGAAACGGAGGAGTCCAAGTCGCCGCTCGACACCGACGGCCACGGCACGCACACCGCCTCCACAGCCGCCGGCGCGCCGGTGGCCGGCGCCGACCTCTTCAGCTTCGCCAGCGGCACGGCCAGGGGCACGGCCCCCGGCGCGCGCGTCGCCGTGTACAAGGTGTGCTGGAAGCTCGGGTGCCGGCTCCGACATCCTCGCCGGCATGGACGAGGCCATCGCCGACGGCGTCGACGTCATCTCCCTCTCCCTCGGCGCGCCAGAGCAGAGCCTCGTCGCCGACCCGGTGGCCGTCGGCCGTAAGGGTATCGTCGTCTCTGCCTCCTCCGGTAACGACGGCCCGAAAGCGTCAGCCGTCGCCAACGCCGCGCCGTGGGTGATCACCGTCGGCGCGTCGAGCATGAACCGTCAGTTCCCCGCCGTCGTTGTCCTCGGAGACGGACAGAGCTTCGTCGGCACCTCGCTGTACCCCGGCGACGCGAACGGTTCGATGAAGTCGCTAGTCTACGGCGGCGACGCCGGCTCTGCGGCCTGCGAAGTCGGCAAGCTCGACGCCGGGAAAGTGGCCGGCAAGATCGTCTTTTGCGACGCCGGAACGGTCAACGAAGCGATGAAAGGCGTCGCCGTCGAACAAGCAGGCGGGCTCGGCGCCATCATTTCGAGCACAAAAGAGCGCGGCGAGTTCGCCAAGAGCACGGCTCACCTCGCCCCCGCCACGGTCGTCCCTTACGCAGACGCCGTCGAGATCTCGCGTTACATGTCCACGACGCCGTACCCCGTCGCCAAGATCTTGTTCTTCGGCACGGTGATCGGCGCCGCTACGCCGCCGGCCCCGAGGGTGGCGTCTTTCTCTGGCCGTGGTCCGAGCACCGCGGCGCCGGAGATCCTGAAGCCCGACGTGGTCGCCCCCGGCGTCGACATCCTCGCGGCGTGGACCGGCGTGACCTCGCCGACGAAGACCAACGCCGACACACGGCGCGTCGAATTCAACGTCCAGTCCGGCACGTCCATGTCGTGCCCGCACGTGAGTGGCGTCGCCGCGCTCCTCAAGATGGCGCGGCCGGACTGGACCCCGGCGATGATCAAGTCGGCGATGATGACGACGGCCTACACGGTCGACAGCCCGGCGAGGCTATCAAGGACATGGCCACCGGGAAGGCGGCCGGCCCGTTCGAGCTCGGCGCCGGCCATGTCGACCCGAACCGCGCCCTTGACCCAGGCCTCGTGTACGACGCCGGCGAGGAGGACTACCGATCCTTTCTCTGCGCGCTCGGCTACCCCCAGGAAATTATCGACGGCCTCTTCACGAGAGACGACTCGGTGACCGACTGCTCCGCGCTGCCGAGAGGCGCCGCCGCCGGCGACCTGAACCTCCCGTCCTTCTCGGTGGTGTTCGCCGCGTACGGCGACGAGGCCACGCTGCGCCGCGTCGTGCGGAACGTCGGCGACGAGATCGACGCCGTGTACACCGTCGCCGTGGTTCCAACGCCGGGCACGCTGGTCAGGGTTACGCCGTCGAAGCTGGCGTTCGACGCGGAGCACCAGACGCTGGAGTACGCCATCACCGTCGTGTCGGCGTCCTCCGGCAACTTCACCGAGTACACACACGGGTCGATCCTTTGGAGCGACGGCGAGCACGAGGTGAGGAGCCCCATTGCCGTCACCTGGCCGATTCAGAGCGCTGCCGTGTCGGTCATGTGAGCTGCCGCTTCTCAACTGATCAGTATATTTGGTCGTGCTACAAACTACGTCCTGGTTATTCAGTACGTATGCAAATATTTCAGGGGGCTTGGACAGTTGGACTTTGACAAATAAGCGAAAAGAGAATATGATTGGTGCTATGCATGTTCTGTACTATATAAGCAAACTAGCAAGGTTGCCCGCGCTGATAGCGCGGCTAGACTCCTTGTACGTTCAAGTGAGGGTGAGGAGCCGATCAAATAATAGTATTTTTCTATGTAGACGAATTATGTACGGCATGCATGTTGACCGTGGTGTGCTTAATTGGCTCAGTTGCTATCTTTTTCTTGACTCCCACTGTGATCTACTCCATAAGTAAAATCACTCATTACGGAGAGCCAATTCATATGTTGTACGTGTAGCCCCTTCATTTGCCTGAAACGATGATCTCAATTGCTCATCAAACTTGAGATATGAGCTAGTCGATCTTTTGAATAGCTGAGCATATGCTTGCTTTTGCTTCTATTTCATTCTGTTCATGAGGTTTGAATGCTCTGCTTCGTTGTCCCTAAAAAAAACCAAAGAATGCTCTGCTTCGTGTTTTTCGATCCAATCAGCACCTCGTGAGTAGGATTCAAGTGGTTGTCTGATTGTTGGTAAAGCTAAGGTCATTATGTACAGGTCAGATGACAGCTTTTAAGAAAATATATACAGCCCAGCTTCTTCGTCATTTAATTGCTTCTTCGGCTCTGTTCCGAGATGTGAGGCCTTAGTGGTCTATATCTTTTGTGCTCTATTGCAGGCGACAAAGCTGCTGCAGTTTGCTGGCTCATTGCGCGGCACCGATCCAATTCTTTGAAATTCATCAATAATAATTACTGGCCTGAAAGATGATATAGGTCTATTGGCCTGCGCTCTCGCCTCCACCTTCTGTCCCCCATGCCCCAGCAGCATTTTGCGCCTATGCTCCAGGTGTCAGCCCTGGTGACTTCGCCCGTGCCCATGAATCCTCCATTGGCGTCATCCGTGAATCCATGACTTCCCAGGCCTTAAATCATGCGATACACTCCTAGTTTTCATCGCTGCTGTAATTCCAAGTTTTACCTTTTTTTTTTGCCACTCTGTGTGGGCAAGGTTCTCTTTAAAAACCAAGATCCATCATTGTCCCACTCTTATCTCTCTCTTAGCTAGGAACCTGGTTTGTAGAGTTCCTCGCGTGGTTGCTGTCGTTTACTCTGTCTTGGTTTGTAGAGCTTTAGCTAAACCAAAATTCTTCAAGAGCGAGCCAAGGCCTGACCTCATCACTTCTGGTTCCGCATCGCATCCGCGTGCCCCTGCTCATGCCCTCGGCGGTGCTGGATTCTCCGTGGACGGACGCCATGTCGCTTGCGCGGCCGTGCCGGCGTCGTCGCTGGTGCTTAGTGTAGGACCGAAGCATTGTTTCCATATGGCCGAAGCTCCGCAGCGCCATGGAACAGACACGATCGTTGTTCCTTTTATAATTGACATGCATGCCGCCGGCGCCGGTTGCTAGATTATATATTTGTTAACATGATGTAGATATCGTTTCCATCTGGATATGTGAGATGCCCTATGCGGTTCTGTTTCTTTACCTTTTTTTTTGACTGCTTCCGTTAGATGGATGGAAGAGTCCAGGTGTTGGAAATCAGGATGGGGGCTGCACGGGAGCCAGTTCGGCAGGGAATTTTTATCCCGTGAAACAATCAATCGTAACTTTCCTTCCCTATAATTTATGGACTTCCAAAATAACTTGATATATTGACTAACATGTGGTTCTTCTATGGACTTCCAATTTTCTTTCTTTTTCTTATTCCGAAATTATTTTGTTTTGGTGGGCCGTATTTGAGATGAACTTTTTGATTAATCTAAACCGTTCGATCATAAAATCCGACGGTTCATATCTTTGTTTTTTCTAATTAACGTGGTAATTTTGTGGCCTTTGGACCTTCAAATACTAAGATAATAGATATAAATCTCTGTTCACAAATACTTGATAATTTTGAGTTTATTAAATTACTATTTAGCATTTGAGTATCTATATCTTTTCTGTAGTTTTTGTGTGCGCAAACAAATGAAAACAAAACTCTTGATTAATGTGCCTTTGTTAAGAGATTTGCTGGTACGTTTGTTAGTATCCGTAACTAAGTATTTAGGAAATTATCGTTAGTCAAATTATGAACAGTAAAAGATGAAATAGTTAAATACTTGTGAGCAAAGGTTTGTATAGAACTCTAGTTTTTCTTTGTGTGTTCCACGAGAATGTATTTATATATGATGAACATTGTTTGCAACGCACGCAACTGGGAAATGATGCAGCATCTAGAACTACATAGTGCGTGTGCATGCACATTATCTCCACTTGATAACACGTTTACGGGTAACTATAAGTAATGTCAGAGCAACTCCAAGAGCTTAGCTAAATCTCACTCTCTATATTCTCATTTAGCTATCCATTTAGACAAGATTGACTCTCTATATTTCCATACATTCCAACAGACTAGCCAAATCACACACTTCATATACATTTTCCTTTTTCTTCATCCATTCGGCGGCACGCGACTCCCCCACGGGCGGCCATGGCAGGGAGCATCGGCAGAAGAGGAACACGCGGAGCGACGCTACGGCAACTCAATCCACGACGAGCCTGGTCTCGGCCACCAACCCCTCCACCAAATTTGGGCATCGAATCTTCTGCCTCAACGCGCCAGGCAGAGCTCAAGCACGAAGGCTACCAGGTCACGGTGGAAGTGGAACAAGCTGCATCATTCATCAGTGGCCATGACCGGGAGCACAGACAAGGCAAGGCGAGGAGCACACGAAGCAACGCCTATATGCCGCCACCATCGAATTCAATCTAGCGGCAGGGCTACTAGCTTCGTTGTCGAGGCCGCCGATTGAAGCACGCAGGGTTGCAGGATTCACACGGCGTGGGCGGCCAGCGGCGCACCTCCCCGCGGCGCAGGTAGGCCAGGCCGTAGGCGTAGAGGACGTCGTCGTCGTCGAGGCCCATCAGGACGCCGTCAGGAGCCGGGGCGACATGAGGAAGAAACGCGTGCTAGGCGGCTTCGTGGAGGGCGCGCCGTCGACAATGTCGCGGCGGCGGTGACGGAAGGAGAAGAGAACGGCACGAGCAGCAGCAGGAAGCCGGCGGTCTGGACGAAGCTGGAGGACGCCGCCGTAGAGGAGAGCGGGCGGGAGCACGCGCGCAAGGCGGGACGGGGGTGTTAGATCAAGTCGTGACTGATCATCTAATCTTAGGCGCAGGAACAACTAGTCAAGATAGATCACACCTAGAAAACTTAAAACTAATGTGGAATTGGTGATGCTTATGACTTACCCGTCATGATCACAGCCTTGATGAGGCTGTAGAGGATGTAGAAGTGGCGGCAGACGTCGAGGATCAGGGGACCGCGCTTCCAAGCCTTCCAGCCTCTTAGTGATCGGTAGATTAGGGTTAGGAATAACCCCTGGTGGCTGAACTCGTGATTAACACACGATTAGGGTAAACGGAGGGTTTCCCCTTAGTTATATAGGCTGTAGGCTCGGGGCCGGGCCCTTAGATGGGCTAAGCGTTGCCTCCCGATCAAGGCAACTAATAGGGGCGTTAGATGGATTCTGAATGGACCTTTCAGCCCAATTAGATATTGACGAGGTCAACAAATAATTCCAACATTCTCCCCCTTGACCGAAGGTCAATAGCTAATTCTTTATAATATTCATATTATCGATCATGTGCAGGTGGATATGCACAGATCAATAATCTCCCTCTTAATTGAACAATTTTAATCTTAATCTTTAAACTTATGTTCGCATTATGTTCATACTCAATACAATAGCAAAACTCAGCGAATGGGTCGTCAGCAGCGTAACAGCATACTGGGACAACATTAACCAAAGTCAACTACAGTATCTTGATAGAACGTTTATTAACTTATTTGGGAATTTATTTATTCGGCCTCATCCAGAATCATATTTCAGGTTAATCACCAAATCCATACTAATTTCGCGAAAAATAGGATAGGAGACAAAACCCTCAATTAGTCAGGTTGCTAGCTATTTACTTAAAAGCATTATAAATGACTTGATCCTGGGACCCTTCTTTCATAACACAATTGTAGTTGTCAATGGACTTGACACCATCAACTATATGTCATTACTTGAGAGGAATACTGTAATCAAATACAGCGACATTGATTATAAACAATGTAAATCTTAATAATAATAATACCGGAATATATCTTATATGCCTGTCTGAATTAAAACATGCCATACAAAATCAGCTTTAATAATGCTAATCTTGTTTTAGAGCTTTCTGCAGAATCGCTCATATCTGTAAGAATGAAGGACATAAAACTTAATTGTGCACATTTACATCCATACACCCTCACAGAACCTCATCTGAATAGTACTTAATTAAATAAGCATGTTATATGGTGCCTTTAACTTTAAGCACCTTTTCCAGTGGACCTCCCCTGGACTAAGACTAATAAAATTTTGCCAAGCATTCCGGTTTGTCATGCTAAGTCAATGTCTTATAGATCTCAGCATATAGCTTCTATCTGAAGCTTTAGGAACGTCTTCCTATTTATCTTATTCTTAATCTTATGATAATATTTGCTATATCACGCAAAACGATACAGGCATAATTATATTTGCATTCACATAATGTCACTTCAGAGCCTCTCTCAACTTTTGTGCTTGAATGACAATCCCAATACTCACTTTGGTCCCATCAAAATGTCATACTCCCCCAGAACTTAGGAAAGCGTCACCAGATGTATCTTATGATATGATGAAATCATTTCTCCTTTCTTCGAATGCATGCTCATTTCTTTCAACTTACGGAGAAAATAATCACCTTAGAGTATCAGGATCTTAATTAATCCACCTTAAACTTTATAAATCACGGTTGCCCATGATACATACAAAACTCGTAATGAGTTATGAACTTAACATCTTAGTTTCTTTTGGAATCACTCCTTCAATATCTGCAGACCCATTACAGTCTACTGCTTTGACTCCATCAGAAAATTGCTATGAAATAAACTATGCTTATGTTCAAAATTCATAGACTCTTTTATGACCTCTTTTACATAATCTTAGGAATAACTGAGGCTTTTACTTTTGTGCCCAAAACACTTAACTTATCATTAAACATTACATGTCTCTGTTATTGTAGTACGACTAATGCACATCCTAAACAGAGATAGGAAAAATATAACGGAGGAGTACTTATGGCACGATATATATGAGAAAACATATATGATTGTATATACATCTCATCTTAAATCATCAATATAGGAAAACTTATCCTATATCTCAATAAGATTTCTTCTCCCCCATTTCTTTCCTTCCTTATGAGCTTCCATTGAATCTCTGAATAATCAGAATATTAAATGTGTCGGCCCATAAAATAATTTACAATGGTAGCTCTTCAGCTTATCTTGGCACGACATTTACTATACCACTGATCAGCTTCCTTTGCCAAAACTAGAACACATCAGCGGTGGCCAGAAAATGAACTAGAGTAGCAAAGTTATGATTAAATGTCCACAAAACAGCGGTGGCCAGTATCATGAACACAATCATACTTCAATCATCTCTGATTCCATTGCACCAACCCACAACAGCGGAGGCCAGAAAATGGGTGACACAACACAATCTGTGACAAAATATCCCGTACCCAGCGGAGGCCAGAATAAAGAATAAAATCACACTTATTGAGACAATTGGTCTTTATGGAGTATATACTCCCTTCACAATGGTAATCATATCTCGCATTATAAGGCTGCCCTTGAACTTATTCTTAATGGAGCAGTAAAAAAATATAGCGAGTAAATTTGTCCTTAAACTTATGGACAAAATATCATGGAGAGAATTATTACTTAATTTTCTGACAAGAGCAGATCTGAAATAATTATTAACCGGAGCGTCTCCTCTTAACTGATGAGACATTCCATTCTCCCTTCGAATTTGTGGTCTAAACGTGAGTGTGCCACATATTCGACATGGTCTCATCTTTTAGCTTATAACATCTAATACTCACATATCTATACTTATTATAATAATAGATACTTAAAAGACTTGATGACATAAAAGATATTTCTCAACTCAGAGATAACACACTTATACTTATATATATATATATAGAAACAAAAGTTTCGCTAAACTACATTGAATCATCAAGCTAAAATGTTGAGTTCACTAACTTAATCTAAAAGAACAATATGATAACTCAACTCATTTCCATCAACTAATTCTAAGAGCAACTCCCCTGGTCTCATGGATCTCATAAGGAGGCATTAACAAAATGATCCACACATGAGTCTGAAATTTGCAATCCAAAAGCCTTAAGCTCATGGGCGATGTCCCACATGCGACTGATATGCAATAGTAGTCCACCTTGCCCACCTTGCCCGTCATAACGTGTGGTAGTTAGCCTTTTAATGAGGTAACTTATGCAGACTTGCTTATGACTTATCTCAATGAAATATAAGAATTCATTAGCAGTCTTGTCCTCATTTGCAGCAAATGCTCCCCTTATGCCTTGTGAGATGGAGCGCATTATTATCCTTCTGGCAAGCTTATTATCCCTCTCCCATATTTCTAACTTGAAGTGATACTCAATCATCTTCTCGTTATAATCCTCAATGCCAGGAGTAGGAGGAAATGGCTTGACATTGTGTAGCACATAATCAAGCTCCAGAAACTTGAGAATGTCTTGCACCTTCAGTTTCCATAGAGGAAAGTCAATGCCATTGAAGGGCTTAATGGTCTTCATGTAGTTTTTTTAAGACCATTGTCTGAAAATGACAAAAGCGAAAAAGCTTAGTCAACTTAATCAATGCAACTTACGCATTTCTTATTAATCTTAAGTCTTAAAAGATGGTGATGGAAATATACAATAAATAAATAAATAAACTTAATAAACTTAAGTCTGGAATATTAATAGTACAATAAGATGCACTTAATAGCATAAAAGATAACCCTACGGTGGTCTGGTTATAATCATGCAATAAGAAACAACTTGCATCACCGGTGGGGAAAACAAGCGTAACTTATTCTAAAACTCATAATTAAAACAACGGTGGTCAGAATTAATTACAAGTTTACTCTAGATGAACTTCCCGGTGGTTCCATTCAAATAGAGGCATCTTAAAAGCACTTGAATGAATAAATGAATATTCAACTTAACTTATATGGTAATAGAAAACTTAATTATGGACAAAACTTATCCTAAAATTTAAACTTAAAAGGCTTAGAAAACATTTTAATGGCAAGGCAAATTGCACCATAAAATTAAAATGCTCATAAGAACTTAAAACTTAAAACTTTATTATGAGCGCGTGCTTATTTATCTAAGGGACAGAGTAAGCATAAAACTCCATTTAAATAAAGTGGTGCAATGGTAAATAGAACTTAATTTGCACTAAATTAATGAGCTGCTTAAAACTTTATAACTGAAGCTAATAGCTTAAGTAATCTTAAACTTATTCCTTAAAATTATTATGCTCATGAAAATCCAAATATTGGAACATAAAAGCTAACTTAATAAAACTTAATATATTGGCTGAGCATATATTCTCAAGATGACAGCGGAAGCTTAAAAAAAAATTAGCAAATAAAACATTGCTATGAAATATTCTTGAGAATTTAGCTTAAATAAACCGAGAAATTTCACTGCAGTAACTTAGGATATTACTTATAAAATTTGCAGAAAAATTATGCTCGTAAATAATACTTAATCTTATTTCTTAATTACTTAGCTTAAAAACATGAATTAGGCACCTCAAAACATATATTGGTGGATTTAAGTAACATAAATAAATACCAACAATACTTAAACTTAAGTATACTGAAAGAAATTAACTCATCTTAATTAAAAATAATAACACTGAAAACTTAAAAATAAGTGCCGTAATTAATTATCTTAAATTTGGGACTGAAATTTATATGCTGAAAAAATTCAAACTTAAATCAGAAACGCGTGCGCGGCCCAGCGAGACACTTGGACCGGAAAACAATTCGCGCGCGGCTCAAGGCTGAAAAGGGAACACGTGCCCGCACGGAAATTAAAGCGGCGAGTGAGTGGGCCGGCGAAGCAGCCCAGCGCGCCTCCGCGCGCGGCGTAACGCGGGGAAGCCAGCCCAGCCCAACTTACGGCCGGGGCGCTTCGATCGGCAGGCCGCCACGGACTGGCGCGCTCGCGCGCGCGGCCTAGCAGCCCAGCCCAGCTGAAGGCGGAGTGCTGCGAGCCGTCGATCGGGGAGGCAGAGGGAGTGGACGGCCAGGATTGCACAAGCTAGGAATAAAACTCCGGACGAAACCCTAGCCGGCCACTCTCTCCTCGCTCACTCACTCCCCTCTCCCTTTCTGCCTCACTCGCTCCCGCAGCCGACGCCGCAGCGCGCGACAACGCCCGAGCACGAAAAAGTCCGGCGAGCCGCCGCGGCGCCATGGGGAGGTGCTCGCCGGCGCACGCGTGCGAGTCATCGCGCGCGGCACCGTCGAGCATCTCCGCTGTGGTGCCCTTAAGGCATGGCCGTCGCGCATTGATTTGAGCGGCGACGACGGCGACTCGGCGGCGAGCCGGCGCGACGACGACGAGGCCCCGGAGGTCCATGCCCGTGGCAAGGAGCCCGCGCGGCAGATCCGAGGCCGCGCGGCCCGGATCTGATGCTCAGCGAGATCGCGTCCAAGGCGGCGAGTTTGACGGCGACCGGGAAGCAGCGCGGCGACGACGACAACAGCGCGAGGCCGTGCGCGTGCCGGGCTTCCGCGCGGCGGATCCGATGCCGCGTGGCCCGAGCTTATGCCGGCGGCGACCCTAAGGCGGCGCGGCGACGACGGCAACGGCAGGATGCCGTGCGCGTGCCGGCGTCCACGCGGCGCACTGATGCCGCGCGGTGCACGCGTATGGCGAGCCGCCGTGGGGAGGCGGGCTCCCGCGCGGCGGAGCTGATGGCCGGAGCCGAGGGGATGACGCCGCCGTACGCGCGTGCGAGAAAACGGCGGCAATGGAGAGGCAAGTCTCCTTCTTAGATCTCAGCTTAGGTAGGGTTAGGGTTTGGGGAAAACCGTGAAAACCCTATGTCTGAATTACTGGACTTAACCATGCAATTAGGCATAAACAGGAACTAATTGATCATGTTTAGACATAATAGACTCAATCCAATTTGCATGAATGTGCATGATCGCATTAGCATAACTGACTTAATCTAATTGCCGTATTAAGACATTAAGCAGAGGCATTATATCTAATTACTCTAGATCATGTACTGATTTAATCTAATCTGACTAGAACATGAACTTTTAACTTAACTGAACGCCTCTGATTGTGTGACTAGATCATCAAAAAACTGACTGAAAACTGAAACTAAAACTTGACTAATTACATGATGATCACCTCGGATGGCATAGCTAGATCATCTAAACTAACTTAAAACATGATCAGATCTAGTGTAAACCGAGACTAGGGGATCTAAAACGACTAGATTAGGCGTCTGATACCAATTGTTAGATCAAGTCGTGACTGATCATCTAATCTTAGGCGCAGGAACAACTAGTCAAGATAGATCACACCTAGAAAACTTAAAACTAATGTGGAATTGGTGATGCTTATGACTTACCCGTCATGATCACAGCCTTGATGAGGCTGTAGAGGATGTAGAAGTGGCGGCAGACGTCGAGGATCAGGGGACCGCGCTTCCAAGCCTTCCAGCCTCTTAGTGATCGGTAGATTAGGGTTAGGAATAACCCCTGGTGGCTGAACTCGTGATTAACACACGATTAGGGTAAACGGAGGGTTTCCCCTTAGTTATATAGGCTGTAGGCTCGGGGCCGGGCCCTTAGATGGGCTAAGCGTTGCCTCCCGATCAAGGCAACTAATAGGGGCGTTAGATGGATTCTGAATGGACCTTTCAGCCCAATTAGATATTGACGAGGTCAACAAATAATTCCAACAGGGGGAGCACGCGCGGAAAGCTGTGGATGGCGAGCGAATCTGCTCGGGAAAAATGGCTAGCGGGAGGCCAGGGATGCCGAGCCGGATGGATTAGCGAGCGGGATGAAGAGGCTGTTGGATGGAGTTTTTTTGCTGCTTTTTTTCATTTTTACCGATCTACATAGATTTAACTAGCCTGTTGGAGTTGCTCTCAGGTGGGCTCTTCGCCTCCTGTTGTTTCGTAAAAAAAATACAATGTCTCGAGGGGTGGATCCTACGTAACACCCCCCCCCCCCCCCCCCCCCCCCAACACACACCTTAGGATTTTGTTTTTGAAAGTTGAACTTTGCTTCTATTCACATAAATATGAAATCGATTTGCTTTCAATACATTATTCTTGACAAATATTCCTGGTAAAAAATTTCTGTTTGTACCCTGCATGTTCAACAGAATAAAATATGGAACAATTAGCCACATGTGACCATTACGTACAGTTGCCTTCACATAAACAGTTTATATATCAAAATAATGTAAAGATCAACTCGTATCCTTGGTAAATACTCCCACTGTTTTCATCAAATTGATGAGGCTAGGACAAGTGATTTAGTTTAAATTTGACAAAAGAATCACTTGTCGCAACATCATGAATTTGAGATAAAGGGAGTAACTGCGACAACTTGTCCGGAACGTCGTGTAATTGAGAGAGCGGACCCGATATCTCCACCGGCAAATTGGATTCTTCGTCGTAGACGATATCGACCCCGTAGCTGTTGAAATACTTGATGCACGCCTCTCGCGCCAGATGAGGAGCCTCTCGGTACAGCTCAGGGTACCCCTCGCTCTTCCTCACGAGGGCGTAGTTGCAGGGATCCGACACGAACTCCACGCACGCTTCCCTCAGCTCGTCGAACCCGTGGCGGTCGGCCATGGCCAGCGTCGCCGCGGCGCTCTCGACGTCGAGCTTCCTGCCCAGGACGCGCTCGCAGATCGCCGCCAGCCTCGGCACGCCGTACCGATCCGCGGCGAGCAGCAGGTGCCGGAGCACCTCCTTGTAGCCGTCCCCGCTCATGCCGGCCACCACGGGCAGCGTGTCCGTGTAGACGAAGTGGAGGAACGCCTCGACGGCCGCCGCCGGCGTGTCGTCGACGGTGACCTCACGCGTCATCGCGTTGGTTGCCGTTGCTGCGCCGTGCTCTGTCAAGAAGTGAGGCGCGTACGCATCGAGCACGGCGCTGTGGGCGGTGAAGCTCGCCGCCGGCGCCGCCCCGACGTGTATGACCACGTCCGCGCCCTCCGGCGAGCCGAGCAGGCCGGCCGCGTCGAAGTCGAGCGGCGAGAGCTCCGGCGCCGGCGGCGGGTCGTCGAAGTAGAGGCGGTGGAGGCAGACGTCGAGGACGCACTCGATCTGGAGGCAGTCGTCGCCGGCTACCAAGTCGGATCCCTCAAGCTCGCTACGCGGCGCGCGGATGCTCCAAGAGCGTCTGGTCTCCGCCCTCGACGCGTCGAACAGCGTCGGATCCTGATCCTCGTCCCAGAGGTTGGCCGTGTCCGGGTCCGGCAGCCCGGTGGTTTGGTCCAGAGCCAGGAGGCGGACGTACGCCCACGCGGCGGCGCCCTCGGTCACGAGCTCGACGAAGGCGCTCACGTAGCCGCGATCCGCCTCGCCCTCGCCGTCGGGGTAGTAGCGGAGGATCCAGTCGAGGTCAAAGACGGTGAAGGTCGGCGAGGCGACGGAGCCGTCGTCGCCGCAGTGCTCCTTCCCGATCAGCTTGCTGAAGTTGCGGACGTGCACGACGTGCGTGCCGTGCTCTGTCTTCGTCACTTGCATTGGGGATTCTGCACTCGGCGTCGACGCCATTGAACGATCTTGTGCGTACGCGCGTTGCTGTTGTTGCCGTGTGAGGCGATCGATCAATGAGGCTGCGGTTCTGTATATTTATGACAAGACAAACTGTGGCGCCGCCTCATGGTTGTTCGATTCGGAGGAGGTACGGAGTGATAACTATCACCGACTCTAAGGTTTGGAAAGGATTGGCAGAAGGCTCGATTGTTTTCTTAGGAGGGAAATCAATAGTCTTATTCAATTTTTTAAAAAAATTAAAAATTTATTATGTGGCAAAGCTAAAATTTGATTGTAAACGCAAGACAAACCTCTAGGACGGTTTCTACTCTCTCTTTTTGCTGGTTCAACATAGGTGAATGGAAAAATGCCAAGTTTCCCATCAAAAGTGCAATTGCCTTCACCGTCAAATCTTGGCCTAGTGACCACAGCTAGAAACATGACCTTCTCAATGAAATTTTTGCTCTTAACCGCCCTACGTGGTCGCTGCTCATCGTTCGCCATGTAGTACTTTTGGTTGCGCCTCGTTCTATAGAACTATTTGTCATCAATGTACACCACATTGTACATTGAATCAAAAGTATGCAAACCATCATTGGTGTTCCTTAACATGGACAAGCAATATTCTACTGGAGCCTTTTTGTTCTCATCTGTCAAACTAAACTTCAAGTCATTAGTATGTCTACGGAAACAACCTTCTTTGAAGCGCTTCCAAAGCGTGGTTTTCTTCATACCAAGCTTGCCTGCTAGATCGGCCAAGGTTGTCCGATCTTGCAAATCAACACGTTTGATAGCTTCTGGATCAACATCTATCCTTTTACGACCCACATTGCTTGCAAGCTTGTTTTTCACAGATTCTATACCACCAGCTTGGCCATTTTGCCAAATTTTTTGTACTATCCTCAACGGTACATCAAATTTCTGTGCAATAGCTCTTGATACTCATGATGAAGGACAGGTGGATCTGTCCTGGACAACAACTCAGCATAGATTGCAAGTTTGAGATTATCAGGGTAAAACTCCTTTTCCCATTAGTACCTACACACACACAAAAGAAAAAGAAATGTTTTTGCAAGCTTTTGGGGTATGAACATAATTGTGTTATGAGACTCAAAAAGTTACCAGCAGCATTTGTAGGCCCTCCATTGACTCTCAGATACGTGAACCTCATGTGAAATATCCTCATCTCCTTCAGGAGCTAGTAGCATACAAGAAGACTAGTTGAGCATGAAAGAAAATTATGTACACGGCAAAGGGAAAAAAAACAGAGTTCTGTACATGTAAAGTAAACAGAGTTCAAGAGCAGGGCCATTCCACTAGCATTTTGTATAAACATAAACATTAAACAAGCATGTCATATCCATGCACAAGCCAAGAGCAATCCTACCTTCGTTGAGGTCGAATCCATGTGCATGACCTTCCTCATCAGAAACTTGTTCTTCGTGTTCATGACCTTCCTCATCAGCATCCTCACCAATATGTCCTGCTTCTTGCCATTCGTATAGGTGTAAAATTAAAAACCGATCACAATAGCAGCTCATGACGAAAATATACTACAGGAATTAAAAATTCAAAGGCCCAGCACCTGTGTTTGCTTCCTCCCACACCATGTCGTAATGGAGTTCGTGAGCAGGCCCGTCCCACTCGTCGATGGCACTCCAGTCCACATGTTCGTGGACCTCCGGCGGCACATTGTTGAGGTCGATGCCGACGGGCACCATGGAAACGATAAAAGAGAAGATGAAACTCAACCCAAATCCAGCCATGGAACAAGTAAAAGGAGAAGGAACGAAGGAAGAGAAATGAAAAACTGGATGCATTCCTTCGTGATCCTCATCGCACCTTATATAGACAGGGATTCAATTTGATTTTCGTGGAAAGGAGGCGGCAAAATTTTCATCTTATGTTGTGCGGCCAAATTTAGATGGAGAGCAAGGCGGTGAAATTTGGATTAAGGCCGCGTCAGAGATTTTTCGTTGGAGGGCGCGGCGGAAAATTTTCGATCGAGGCCGCGGCCTGGAATTCTCGATCCCATGCAAACGATATTAGCGCGAACAGAAAAGAAACGGAGGAGGCCGTCCGGAGCGTGCGAAAGGAAACAGGCGAGGCGGCAGTCCGTTTCGGCGGTTTCGCTTCTGCAGCCAATCCAACGAGGCGCATGCAGATTATCTCGCTGACGTGCGGGGCCCCTGATCGGGACATCCCCATGCACCCGAAACCTCCGCAGCTCCAGATTAATTCGTGGCCGGGAATTTAGATCGGTCACATTGTTTGTTGCGGCAATTAACAAACCACTTGGTCTTTGTGCCAGGCCCAAATGCGATCATCATATGTGAACGGAGGGAGTATCTATTATGGTTTGCTTTATTACTAAAGAAAATTGAAATATAATCCATGATTTTTAATATTTAAGAAAATATTTTGAATAATACGAATGATCAAATGTAACTCAAACAGTTAACGGCGACAACAAATTAAAAACAGAGAAGTTTGGTTTAGTATTCAAAAGAAAAACAGCACTAGCTAGATTCCTGAGATAAATATGAGCAATGAACAGACTGTTATATTCGTGGAAGAAATGAGTGCATGGTCCAACTACTGGGCATCATCGCATCAGGATCAAAATAAAGTCATGCAGGATTGCAGGGCCTCGCTTCAGCCTCACCCTTCAAATCCACCACCCGAGGGCGAGAACTGAACACACGCATCTCCCAGCGCTTCGCAATGGTGGTGCCGACCAGCAAAAGCTAGCGCAGCCGCCACAGTCTTCGCACCAAGTACTTTTTGCAGGACGATTGTGCATATCTGCTTCAGCCTCTCCATGCCGTATCGACCCGCCGCCTCGAGAAGATCCCGCACGAGTTCTTGGTACTCCTCCCCTCCAATATCGTCGCCGCTCGGCAATGTGTCGGTGTAGATGAAATGCATCAGGGCCTTGAACACTGGAGGTCGCATGTCTTGGATGGTCATTACAATCTCCATCGTGTTCTTCTGCAGGTTCGTCGGCGGTGGCAATGGCGACCCGGAGACGGTCTCTGTCGTGCTCGTGGACTTGGTGTTCGCTGACGACGCCATTTCGTATGCTCTTGCTTGCTTTGCTGGGTCCTGGACACGAGGATAACGAGTCTATATATAGGAGAGGAGACCGGTGGAATTCGATACTATATAGATTTGAGTGGATTAATGGATCCATTAATTGATTAGTGGAGTACTGAAGAACACGAGGGGTCAAGAATTTCGAAGTTTGGAGATCTAGGAGAACGCCGCGAGTTTCCAAGGATGGGAAACGATCGGCCAGTCAATCGGAGTACGTGTGAATCCTGAGCAAAGAAGAAAGAACTCAGCATTCTCTTGGATTACCGCGATCCCCAGTTAAAATTCCTGGAACCTGCTGCAATGTTCGTATATATACGCACAAGGCCGCATCAAAATTCCAGTGTGCCACACTGATCCCGCCGTCGATCACAAATGGCGTCGGCGACATGCATGGCGCCGGCGCCGCCGCTCACCGTCCGCGGCACGCACCAGTTCGAGATCGTCGGCTACAGTCTCATCAGGGGCCTCGCCGCCGGCGAGTTCGTCAGGTCCGGCACCTTCTCCGTCGGCGGCAACAGGTGGTCGGTCCGCTTCTACCCCGGCGGCTTCTCGTCCCCGCACCGCGCGTACGCGTCAGTCTTCGTCAAGCTCATGAGCAACAACGCCAAGGCGTGGGCGCGCTTCGACCTGCGGCTGCTCGACCGCGCCACCGGGCTGTCGCGCTCCGTGCGCCGCGCGGCGCAGCCCGTCGCGTTCGACTACACGGTGCAGCACAACAAGTGCAAGGGAAAGCGCGGCGCCCGCAAGTTCATGCCGCGGAGCGAGCTCGACGCGTCGCCGTACGTGCGCGGCGACAAGCTCACGATCGAGTGCGTCCTCGACCTCGTCGTTGCCGGCGAGGAACGGGTGGCCGAAACCATGGCCCTCTGCCAAGTCATCAAGGTGCCTTCATCTGACCTGTCGTTGCATCTCGGCGGCCTGCTGAACCAGAACCAGGAGGACCAAGCAGCCGACATCACGATCGACGTTGAAGGAGAGGTTTTCCACGCGCACAAGGTGGTGCTCGCCATGTGCCGGTGTTCAAGGCTCAGCTCTACGGCCCGATTAAGGAGAAAGAGACCAGACGCATCGCCATTGCAGATATGCATCCTGAGGTTTTCGGAGCTCTGCTTCGCTTCGTTTACACTGACGTTCTGCCGCTCCCAGCCGACACCGGAGGGGATGAGTACAAGGAGATGGTGCGGCAGATCCTCGAGGCGGCGGATCGATATGGCATGGAGAGGTTGAAGCTGATATGCGAGAGCATCCTGTGCAGGAGCCTTGACGTCAACAGGGAGGCGGCTACACTAGCGTTAGCAGATCAACACTACTGCAAGGCACTGAAAGATGTGTGCGTTCAGTTTATGTGCCTTGGGTTCGAATGATGGTAGTGGTATTGCATTGGATGGTTGAGTACTTGAGTTTGTCTGCTACCTAATCCTTATTGCCTTGCAAGAACTATATCATTACTTTTCTTTCAAGAAAATGCCAAAAAGAAAACCCAAATGATGAGAATTAGAGGCTTTTATAATCAGCCTATTCATTTTCTCCTTGCTCAGAATTTTCTGTAGAAATAGGGACTTTCATATGAAAAGGTAGGATTTAAGAATGTCAAACTCCACATTCTTAATGTTAATACTGGTTAAACTGTTCATTTGAAACTAGTACTTGAGACGAACTGAAAGTTTCATGCTAGTATGCTGCAATGAAAATATGGAAATTAGGAAATATGGTAGAGTTAGATACATATATATCAGATTAACTACTTTGTGCAAGCTTGTACTGGCTGAAATGCATCAAACTCAATTAACATGGACAGCAAGGATGGTTTTTTTTTCTCCCTTTTACTTGACATCTAGCACAGGTTGCTGATCTTACTGACATCCCTAAGTTCTTTTCCTTCGTTATCAGGCATAGGACAGCCACGGCAGAAAGTATTTCCCTTGGTTTTACTTATCCCGTCCACTGTGGTACTGCCGTAGTGGAAACATTGGCACACTAGCACTACGTGTGGAAAACAACAACCTATGCCGGCCAAGTTGATGTCGTGCTGCACGACGGAGACGGCGCAGGGCATGCACCGATGCACGTGCACCACGTGCACCGGTACAGGCCCTGGGCCTCCCCGGTCCGTCCGCTCCGCCAACCTACTAATTGGAGGCTTCTTTTAAGACCTTCACGTTAATTCTCACAAAAAAGCAAAACATCTGTCTATACAAGTTAAAGTAAAATAAGCAATAGCCATTAGATCTAACGTGATCAAAAGTACTCACCTATGCTATTACAAAAAAAAAAAGTCAAAAGGACCCTTAATACCTATTTACAAATTACCCACCATTCCATTATGAGTGAAAAAATATATAAATAAATTGTAAAGATAGCCAAAAAACAATCCCCTAATTCCTGTTTCTAAATTACCCACCATGCCGTTATGAGTCAAAAAATAAAATAAATTCTAAAATATAAACAATAGATAAAAATACCCCTAATTCCTATTTCTAAACTACCCACCATGCCATTGTGAGTAAAAAAATAGTTAATTCAGAATTATAAATAATTCCTATTTCTAAATTACCCACCATGCCATTGTGACCCAAAAAATAGTTGAATTTGGAATTATAAAAAATAACAAAAAATACCCATAATTCCTATTTCTACATTACCCATCGTGCCATTATTAATAAAAAAATTAAATTGGAATTAAAATTAATAAACCATGTGAATTTCGAAATAAAACCCATATGAAATAAAATATAATTTCTTTCAATTGTTAGGGAAACACACCTTAAAAAAGGATCCCATAAATAATAAGTAACTAAAATTCGTATAAAATAATTAAAAAAGATAGGCATCTGAATATAAAATAGAAATACTTTAATTGGAAATATGATTTTTAGTGTGAGATGGAACATGAAACGAATAAAATAATATTTATATTTTTGTAGCCGAATTAAGAAATTATGTGGGGAAAAAGTATTTTCAGATTCGACCAGAATATACTATTACCAAGCTACTTCTTACATACGACAAGGATTCAACTACCTTTAATGAGAGATTTTTTTTTGCGGACGCTTTACTGAGATTTTTTTTGAAGATAGAAATTTAAAATTCAGCATAAATTGGCTCATTAACAAAATATAAAGTTATTCTTTGTGTTAACTTTCATTGGTTAAATAACACAAAAGTAGTGGCCTCTATTTGTTTTTTCTTCACATTCTACATTAGCAAAAGATCCAAATTATTATGTCATCAAGGAGCATCAAGAAGGGGAAATTTTACATGTATCAGAGATGCGACATTGAAAACTATAGAGAAACAAACGGCAGGAAATGAGAAGGAAGAAGAAAATGTGCAATCAAAACTTGAAGGTACTGAACAATCTAAAGGAAAAGAACAAAATTTGCAATGGAAAAGATAATGGAACAAGTAAATTAGAAGAGGAAAAGAAAAGGTGCTCCACTGAAAAAATGACAACCTAAAAAATTCTATCAATGCAAAATAGACAAGCTAGCCCGTGCAAGAGCACGGTTGAAAGGCTAGTTGTTTCTTAAGGTGTTAAAGGGTGAAGCACCCAAAATTCAGTTTTCTGTCAATGGCAACGATTACAAAACATAATACTATTACCTTACTGGCGGCATTTACCCAGAATGGGCTGCCTTTGTGAAGATCATGTCATCTCCTCAATTAGTCAAGCACAAGTTGTGCGCAATGCATTAAGAAGGGAACAATTAGCCACATGTGACCATCACAGTTTATATCTTAAAATAATGCAAACATCAACTTATATCCTTGGTAAATACTCCCACTGTTTACATCAAATTGATGACGTTAGGACAAGTGATTTAGTTTAAATTTGATAAAAGAATCACTTGCCGTAACATCATGAATTTGAGATAAAGGGAGTAACTGAGACAACTTCTCTGGAAAGTCGTGTAATTGAGAGCGCGGACCCGATATCTCCACGGCCAAATTGGATTCTTCGTCGTAGACGATATCGACCCCGTAGCTGCTGTTGACATACTTGATGCACACCTCTCTCGCCAGGTGAGGAGCCTCGCGGTAGAGCTCAGGATACCCCTCGCTCTTCCTCACGAGGGCATAGTTGCAGTGATCCGACACGAACTCCACGCACGCTTTCCTCAGCTCGTCGAACCCGTGGCGGTGGGCCATGGCCAGCGTCGCCGCCGCGCTCTCGACGTCGAGGTTCCTGCCCAGGACGCGCGCGCAGATCGCCGCCAGCCTCGGCACGGCGTACCGCTTGCCGGCGAGCAGCAGGTGCCGGAGCACCTCCTTGTAGCCGCCCCCGCTCATGCCGGCCACCACGGGGAGGGTGTCCGTGTAGACCAAGTGGAGGAACGCCTCGACGGCCGCCGGCGGCGTGTCGTCTTCGTCGAAGGTGACCTCCACACGCGTCGTCGCGTCGGTGGTCGTCGTCGTCGTCGCGCCGTGCTCCGTCAAGAAGCGAGGCGCGTACGCGTCGAGCACGGAGCTGTGGGCGGCGAAGCTCGCCGCCCCGACGTGTATGACCACGTCCATCGAGCCGAGCAGAACGGCCTCGTCGACGAGCTCGGACTGCGCCGGCGGGTCGTCGAAGGCGAGGCGGTCGAGGCAGACGTCGACGACGCACTCGATCTGAAGGCAGTCGCCGTCGCCGTCGACGAAGCCGGATTCCTCGAGCTCGCTACGCAGGGCGCGGATGCTCGAAGATCGTTTGGTTTCCGCCCTCGACGCGTCGAACAGCGTCGGGTCCTCGTCGGAGAGAACGGTTTCCGGCAGCCCGGTGGTGTCGTCCAGAACCAGGAGGCGGACGTACGCCCACGCGGCGGCGCCCTCGGTCACGAGCTCGACGGCGGCGCTCACGTAGCCGCGATCCGCCTCGCCCTCGCCGTCGGGGTAGTAGCGGAGGATCCAGTCGAGGTCGGAGACGGTGAAGACCGGCGAGGCTACGGAGCCGTCGTCGCCGCAGTACTCCTTCCCGATCAGCTTGCTGAAGTTGCGGACGTGGACGATGTGCGTGCCGTGCTCTGTCTTCGTCACCTGGATTGGGGGTTCTGCGCTCGGCGTCGACGCCATTGTACTGTCTTGTGCGTGCGCGCCTTGCTGTTGTTACGGTACAAGGCGATCGATCGATGAGGAGGCCTCATTGTTGCGTTATATATAAGAGGAGAACACGATGGCACCGCCTCATTGTTGTTCGATTCGAAGGAGGGTCGGAGTGACTCTGACCGACTTCTTCGTCCAAAAAAAAAAAAACTCTGACCGACTTTGGTACTGGATGCGACACTTTTCCTTTTTTGAAACCAGGCAAACTCCACTTCAATTCCGTCAGAAACGCTTAAAAGATTCTTTTTAACGGGGTCGAGGCTGTACCCGGTGATGTAGAACCGGTGCTCTCCGTGGATGGTCTCTGCCGTGCTCAGTTGCTCACCGTGTGAGTCGTGAGCGAAGAAGTCAGCGCTCGACCCCTATAACCCCTCAGTTTTCTTCCGCCCTTCTGCATTCATTTTTAAATTTTAAATAAAAGAAGATATCGCCTATAATGCGCTTAAAGCACCAAAGACACTCATGCGTGTACAAACGCAAACACTCATAGCACGTATGAGCATTGACAGGGAGAGTCACAAACTCTGTCATTATGAGCACTTTCAAAAGACTGCATCAGGTATTATTAAGAGCCATAAATTTATTCGCGAGCTATGGTTAACAATGTAACCATATTTCTCAATCAATAAAGTGCGCCAGATAGCTTCTAAAAAAAGCGCCATAAAGTCATGATGCTAATGGATCATCTTTCTGAAAGATCGAAACATTAGTTGTATATGCAGTACCCGTGTTGACTGCTGTTGAGTCCGAGCGTCGAACCCGATTGGAGAGGTATATCATACATTAGGAATCCACTTACATCTTTCATTTGATAGATGCACATGCATTTAGTGAATTAGTTCTGTGCTGTTTGTTGGACGGAGTACATAAAATTGAATAAAGGCATGAGCCTGAGATCGATCCCTTTGGCTAGCTTTCAAAAGATTTGTCGAACGCCTTGAGCTCGTTAATTTCGCGGCATGAACCCTTGCACTTCTTGCGCTGCGCCGAGTACGTAGTCGAACGCGACGTACGGGCTGCGCCGCGCGGTCACGAACAGCCGCAAGCTGGGCCCCCGCACCGTCCTCACCTCCGACAGTCCGACGCCTTCTCTCTCCAACGGTGGCTTCGACGTACCGGACGACGACGGGAATGCCGACGACGAGGCACACGCGTCGGTTCAAGGCTCTGCTGCATTTCATCTACACCGACACACTACCGAGCTTAGACGATCTTGGAGGGAGGGCTTAATTTCCTAATCCCCACATCCCTTTCATTCCAGGCACCAATCGACCATTATTTGTTTCAACTCTTGAGTCAAATTTGAAATTAAAGAATGATATCGAAGAGAAAAAATATGGTTACCAATAAATTGTTTGACTATTGATAATTTTGTGTGGCAAGATAATCATCATCTCAGCTCCACCCATAAAATGTAGGGTACTTGGGTAGAAATGAAAAATTAAGTCATGTGTTGGCAATGAGACAAATTGAAAAACAAAGAACAATGGTAATTGTTAATTTTGTTGAGGGTTTAGTAGAGAGAGAGAGGGGAAGGGGGGGGGGGGGGGGGGAATGGGTCCCCTAAAACTTTCCCTTTGTGCTCTAATATTTGAAACAAATTGAAAAATAAACTGATTTTTTATTCAAGAGAGCTGGAACAAACCTGTTTAGGTTATGGAGTAGTACTCATTGTTTGCCGAATAACAGCATTTATATCGAAAGAGATACAACCACTATTTGTAAATGTGGATAGGAATTATAATTGAATAAAATGGTAGTCCAGATAAATTCGTATAGTTAGAAACTCAATGCTGCAAAAAGGCTGAGCTTCATCGTAAGTTATGACATCATCGTTGTTTCCGAACCCACAACAACAAATTTATAACTATATTTACTGTGATTCTCTCCCGACCCAAAAGATAGAATTCATGAGGTTGCACCGTATTCTGTGTGCAGGTTGTTCACCAAAGTACGCATGTAACAAAAATGAACTTAATTTATGATATGTTAGTAAAGGGCTAACATACTGGCGTTCACATTTCCCCATATGCTGTTAACTATCTCTGTTAATCACTTGGGACTCCCATAAGTTCATAACATTAGCTTCTTTATTTGTACCTGCTGATACCCTTTTCCAGCACCTCAGCCCTAACAAAAACTGAAAACATATCAGATGTGCAGCATTTTGATGAGCACAAATCTCAAGTTTTGTAGGTAGGATAGAGATATAAACAGTAGGATGCAGAATTTCACGATCTGTTGCATTGAGTCCTCCTAGCTTGAAGATGTCAATTTTGGATTTTTGATCAAATTAATTTGTTCAATACGAAACAGATCGAAAAGGTTATGTTTGATCGAACACTTGGAGAGCAGTTACCTCGTCTTCCAGTTGTGACTTGTGAGTGGGCAGCTGGGTGCTGTGATGGCTGGCCTTCCCTCTTTTTCAACTTCTGAACGCGCATGCAGAGAATGCGGCCTCCGCTGCCCAACTGAATGGAGTAGCCGGCGTCGCAGGAGAACGGGACAGAGGAGCGGAGGAAAATCGCATTTCTGGCGGCACAAGGCCCAAGCCACGAAAGTGCAGACAGAACAGACGGGGAGGATCGGAGACGCGACCCATTGATGAAAGTGGCACCACCATTGCATGAACAGGAGACGACGCAGCGGCGTGGGCAGAGCAGTGCAGGCATCCGGCGGTGGAGAACGGGGAGTGACGGCGGCGTGATGATGGAGAGTTAGGGTCAGTTTGGATCTCTTGACAAGGCTTGCTCTGCCTGGATGGGCAAGAAAACAGGTGTTTGGATTGCTAGCTAGCTTTTCTCGTAACTTGTGCTGGCAAGTTTTTCCCTAGCTAACCTAGGATAGCAAATTTGGCTCTCCGGTGCTGGCAAGGCAAGGCTTGGCTAGGCAAGCAAGGAGAGGCAAAGCTTGCTAAGGGGAGGCGGCAAGCGAGGCGAGGCGAGGTCTGATATCGGAGACGGGGCCGGCGGGTGAGGCGACAAGGTCTCCGCCTCCGACCATGGCGTCGTCCGACGTGGATGCTGCGAGGATGTACTGGAGAGATTGGCATGCTTGCACTGTTGGTTCTGCCCAGAACTCTCACACACTCGCGAACACGAACACTAGCCACGCATACTAGGAGCTAGTCTGCATACCGGCCAATTCGCCATGATCCGCGGATCGCGTGCAGCCACGCAGGGAGCCTCCGCTTCACTCGGTCAAGGCGGCTTCTTCCGCATGGATCGGCGCCACGCACAACCACTCACTCCAACAGCTCTACGACTCCATCAAACTACATAGCAGGGGCCGAACCAACTCACACGCACGCGCGCACTGACTCAACACACGCCAGGAACACACCCATGGCGTGTTTAGTTCCAACATGCACTGCTGCTCATGTTATTAGACTGACCGCAACAGCAGGCTCTATTTTTCATCTTTTAAAAGAATATTTCACATCTCCTCTAAAAGATTCCACCCTCTAAATTCCATTTCATTGCCTGTATCTTCTCCTCCATCCGCTGCCCGCCAACTCCGCCTTCTCCTCCCACGCGCCGCCGCCCGTGTCCCCCGTCCCCGGGCCGCCTGCTCCCCTGCTCGGCGCGCCCCTGCTCCCCTCCATCTTTGCCCGTGGCTGGTCTTCTCGCGGCCGAGCTCCTCCCCCTCCTCCTCGCGCTGTGCTTCTCCTCTCTCGTCCCCCGCGCGGCGCCGGACCTCGCCGCGGACCGGGCGCTGCTCGCGCTGCGGGACGCGGTCAGCCGGGGGCTCCCCTGGAACGCGCCGTCCTCGCCGTGCGATTGGCGCGGCGTGAAGTGCGACACATCCCGCACGCGCATCGTCGCGCTGCCGCCGGGGACCATCGGCAACCTCACGGGCGCTGCGGCAGCTGTCGCTCCGCCTCAACGCGCTGTCCAGCGGGATCCCGGCCGACATCGGGAGATGCGCAGAGAGACCTCCATTCAACGTGTCCAACAACGGCCGGCTCACCGGCGCCGTACCCGCGTCGCTCGCCGGGAGGCCGTCCAGCTCCAGCTCGGCGGGGCGCCGGGCGCCGTCGTGCCCCCCAAATCTTGCTCCAGCTCCAGCTCGGCGGGAGGCGGAGACGGCGATGGGGAGACGCGATGGGGAGGAGACGCGATGGGGAGAACCCACGGCGCCGCCGCGCAGCTCACCTCCTCCTCCTCATCCACTTTCCCCGCTAGCTCTCCTCCAGCTCGCCACGCCGGTCACCCTCCACCGTGCAATCCCAACCTCCACCACCGCTTCTCGCACCGCATCCGCGATGGCTTCACGCGGCGCGTCGTCTTCCTCCGGTTCCGGTCCGTCGTCCTCGCGCGGCCCGCCACCGCCTCCCGCGCTCCCCTACTCGCGCCTCCCCTGCTCGGCGGGTCGCTGGGCGCCGTCGCAGGCCGCTGCTCCGCCATCGCAGGCCGAGGCGACGCGCGTGCTGTGCTGCTCCGCCGTCGCAGGCGGTGAAGGCGACGTCGTCTGCCGCGGCGGGCGCGTGGTTCCTGTGCTGCGTGGACGGGCTGGAGCTCGGCGGCGCCGTGGCGGCCGTGAGCGGCAACGAGGAGCTGCAACCCGGGCAGCTCTACTTCGTGCTCCCCGCCGCGATGCTGTGGCACCCGCTGCAGGCAGAGGAGATTTGGCGGACGCCGGCCACCCTCGAAATTTGGCGGCGGGGCAGGGGAGCCTGGAGATGGCGGGTCGTTTCCAGGCCGCTGCTGCAACAGGTAGAGGATTGGTGATCCGGTAAATTAAGGGTACCGGGTCCTTTACAGTACCCTGTTGCGGTCAGTCTTAGTCTGCAGAGCACCAGGAGCTTCAAAACATGTCTTTTGCCTCAACTGGATTAGTCAAAAGACAACAAGGGAAACTTCTTAGAGCAACCACAATGTGGCGGTAAAGTGGTCAATAGGGAGTAAAATAATCATTATTGACTGCATGATACATTGTGCAACTAGTCTATAAGTAGTCAATAGCAAAAGCTATCAATATGCTTATAGACTGGCTATAATGAATAAAAAATATTATATCACTCTCATCCTTTTCTTGCACTATAGACTGATTTTAGCTCACACATTGTGAACCAGTCTATAACTATAGCCAGCTGCTATGGGACCCACTCATATAGACTGCTTTTTGCATGCAACATTGCTGTTGCCCTTACTGGCAAAAGTTTAGCTATAGACTGAATCATAATGAATGTGGCACGTGCCAAGCTATTCTTTTCCAACAACTTGGTATAAACTTCACCTTCTACCAGAGCACGCTGTTAGTTAAGATGTTCAGAAACTAAGCTGCATTTAGTTAATATGCTCCAGTGGAAAAATATCCTCCACCTCCGTGTCTGACTAGGTGCAACCGAGTACCAAGCAGACAACATTGTGACGATTACAAATCATAGGTTTCGTAGCTTAGGATATAAATGCGAACTGTTGGCCAGCAGAATCTCACGATCTGATCTGATGCCTCCATTCTTCCTAGCATGATGAGGTCAATTTTGGATTTTTGATCAAATTCCAGTTCGAAATCAATCGGATCAGTTATGTTTGTTCAAACAATTGACAGCAGTCACCTCGTCTTCCACGTGTGTGGGCGGCTGTGCGCTGCGATGGATGGGCAACCTCTTCAGCTTCTGAATGAGCATGCAGAGAACGCAGCGCTCCTGCCCAACTGAATGGAAGAGCCGGCGTCCCAGGAGAGATTGAAAGGAACGGGACAGAGGAGCGGAGGCCCGAGCGACGAAGGTGCAGGAGAGATGGGGATGCTCGAAGACGTGAGCCATTGGGGCCTTGGAGGTGGCGCCAATGTAACGCCCTGAAAATCGACCCTAAAAATCTTAAATAAAAATCGAAACTTAAATCGGAAGTTTTCAAAACTTTTCAAAAATCCCTCTCTTGTTCTGGACCACCAACTGGATTTTCCGGTCTGGTCTATTTCTTTCCCTTCTCCATCCTTGCGCGCTAATTTGCCGTCCAGCGCGTTTTTACCTTCACCTACCCAGTGACCGTCATTTATTCCGTCGCATAAGCTGGCACATCGCTCGGCCCCGCACGAGTCATCTCGTCACATTAATTATCTCGAATGACCTGACGACACTATGCACTATGCTTGAGTCGTCTCGTCGTCTTGAACCTTGTGCCAACACTATGCACTATGCTTGAGTCGTCTCGTCATCTCAAACCACGTGACGACACTATACACTATGCTTGTGTTATCTCGTCGCGTCTCGTCGTTGTCTCATCAGCCCAAATCCATACGCCACACCATTGGCCCCGCCGTCTCGTCATTGTCTTTTCTACCACCCCGTGCACTGGCACAGCACGCATGTTTTCTTTACCTACCTCGGCCCGCGCCTTTAATCTCGCCTACCCGTGCCTTTATTCAAGCCTGCATGAACCATCCCATCAACCCAAGTTCACAAGCCACGCTCTTGGCCCCGCCGTCCCGTCCCTGCCGCTGTGGTCTCATCGAGCACAGTGCGTCAACTACGCCGTCACATCAGCACTATCACCGAGCTCAGCTCGTGCTCTGCCTCCGCATTGCCCCACCTCTTGAAGTCATCTGCCTCACCTACAGCACGTCAACTGCGCCATCGCGTCAATGCCACAACCGAGCCGTCCCCTACCTCTCTTCATTTCTCTGCACGCAGTGGTCACCTCAGCTACACCATGCATGAGCATCCAAGCTAGTGGCCAACTTGCATGCGAGCTCGCGTCCCATCGCTCCAAAACCACACGCCGAAGTTACCCAAAACCATACTCCATCTCTGAGTCGTCTCGTCGCGTCGAATCGTCTCGTCAAACCAAAACCACACGCCAACACCATTTCTGAGCGGTCTTGTCACCGTAACCCGCGCGCCATGCCGTGCCATGCCCACTTGCAAGCACGCACGCATCGGGCTGTCTACCACCTCCTCCGCCTCAATGCCCAGCCTTTACTCCGCCTGCTTGCCTTGTCCCATCGACTGCGCCGCGCACGCCGCGTCGCGACGCACCGCCCCTGCGCATCCACGCGACTAGTGGCCAAGCTGACTGAGCGCTCGCGTCCCATCGTTTCAAGGCTGCACGCGAAGCCATCGGCCCCGCCATCCAATCCTTGCCGGCGAATTCTTGCCTCGCCGCGCTCCTATAAAAAGCCTTTCCCCCGGCCTCTTCCACCACCGTGTTGTCCAGCCAACTGCAGGTGAGCCTCTCCCTTATTCCTTCCTTGCTCTGTCACCGGCCGAGAGCCACCCTATCAATCTCCACTAGCCACGGCTCACACTTGAGCATCTGGCCCCTTGAAAACCAACCACACCAGCAGCAGCCCAGCACCATGTGCTGATTTCCCGTTTCCAAATTCATTTTCGAAATTATTCCGGCAACCTCCACTGAATAATTCATATTTCCATCATCCGAGCTCCGATTGACTCCATTCTTCCTCCTAAATTCATCTAAAATCAAGCTCTATCCATTTGTACCAGTTTCATCTTTTGTAGAGCTCCTCTTCTATTTCTTTTGTATTTATTTGTGTTTGTTTGCTTGTTCGTTTGTGTGCCGGTTTCGCGCACCGTAGCTGACGGAGTGTACGAGCACGAGTGCGAGGAGGAGGAGGAGCAGGAACCAGGAGCCGGAGACTTTGAGCAGGAACTTCCCGAGGACGTCAACGAAGGCAAGTCACAATCCGTTTTCCCTTTGATCATACTGCTCCTATGTTTTATAAACACAACCCGTAGCAGCCGTTTTATTGCATGAAATGATTGCCCTGATGTTTGCAAAACCTTTGTGTAGTATGACCAAGACCACTGAGCCTTATATTACCTGTCCTAAATTATTCCCTGTTAAACCTAGGATATCCATGTATGACATTATTTACGCATGGATGATTTCCTTGTTATAGAAATGCTTAGGACTGTGTATCACTAAGTGCTCTACTTATATCTAGATTTTGCAAATGTGAAAACCGTGATTGGTGTTGTGTGGTAGTAGTAAGGTTGGGTGATAACTAAGAAAGATGAATGAATGAACTTGGGTTAGAGCTGAGGTGATCCTGATGATATTTATGGAAGATTAAGCGTCGCCTCTGTGGTGTGCTTATGACAAGTGATATGGGAGATGAATGCCGCCTCTGTGGTGGGTTCATATATGTGGAGATGATTGCCTTGGCTCGTATAAGGACCGAGTTGCTTGTGACATCCTACCTAGCCGTTTATTCAGTACGACCACACTACCGTGTATGCGGCACGGCTTAGTCTAAACCCCGCCAGCTAGTCTGTTAATCGCCTGGAGGCTGGAGATGCAATGGGAGCCCATGGAGCAGGTGGACGTGCTGCAGACGTGTGCGACCCGGTCGAGGCCTAGATCAGAGGCTAGACCCCTGGACAACTCCCATGGCGATTAGTCGGGACGATGCTGTGATGGGTAATGGCTTTGTGAGTCTTCACACCACCCGCGCAGTGGCTCGTGATGCACTCAGATTGTGGGTACAGCGTACAACCTCTGCAGAGTGTTAAAATCTATTCGAATAGCCGAGTCCACGGTCACGGACATGGCTTTGGTTCGCTCCAAGAACTAGCATGGGATGGGTGCTATCTCCTTGATGTGTGAGTTGTTTTTGAGAATAGGTCCGGCCTTCCGCCGAAGGTTGTCGTGGACGGGGTGTCCGGCAACGTAAAACTTGACCAACCCCTTAATATCTTAATTTGATGCTTTTGCTAAAATGCTTTATAAACTGAACCCTTGCATGTGTAAAACTTGCTTTACTGCAATATCAAACCTGATGGCCTTTTCCTTGCTACTGCCAAATGCATACCTTTATCCATTGATGGTAGGGTAAGGGTTGCGACTTGCTGAGTACTTTTGTACTCATTCTTGCTTGCTGATTACAGAGGAAGATCCAGACTTCGTCGACGCCGACGGTGAGGAAGACGATTAAGCTTGGTCTCGTCCGCACCCGAGCTGCCTGTGGCATTAGTCTACCGCTTAGATGCTTCCGCTGGTTGAGGACCTAGATGTTATCATCGGGGTCTGGCTTGTACTGGTTGTTTGTTATCTTTTAATATTCTTGTTGCTTATCGATCGACCCTAGCCAGGTCGCGACTTGTAATATCACCTGTTGTAAGACTTGATTGTACCAGCGACTGATCCAGGGACTGGTATAATAAAGTGTTTTAGCTCCTGGGATAACCGGGGTGCTTCAGGTGGTATCAGAGCCGTGCTTGGCTGTAGGACGTGACCCTAGGCTTGGACGCTAAAATTATTTGCAAAAACTATTTTGGAAAAGTCCTTAGCTCTTTCCCCCTCTTTTGCAAAACTCTTATTTAATCCCTCCTCTACAGATGGAAGAAGATGGATGGGTGACCGACTACTGCTTGGAGACCCCTGGCTTTCCAAAGGTGCTACGTGATGTCATGGTCAGACTTGGCATTATGGAGCCGGCCGAGTACGTCGGAAGAGAATATGAAGAGTTTGGCACTGAGCGCTGTGAAGTCACCATTCACATTGGATCCAGTGATGACCACCCCGAGATGAAGCCCTGGAACGTGACTACCACTGGGTCACGATTCCCAGACACCTACCAAGCTGTGGCACGCAAGGCCCTTCGGTACTTGTGCCAGATGTATGAGAGGCCTATCGGTCGCTCGCCAATGAGGTTTTTCCCTCCCATGGAGAGAAACCGCCCCGCTTGGCTTGCAAGGATGAGGACAATAGAAGGCCTCAGAATGGCTGAAAGAGACCCCACAGTGGTTGCCATGACCCGTTATCTGCTCGCCTTGGATGAGCTGTATGACGGAACCGCAGCCAGACTGCGAAGGTGCATCACTCGAGCTGAAGAAGCTGAGACACGAGTTAGGACCCTACGTGTTCAGCTAGCTGAAGCCAAAGCTCGTGAAGCAGAAGCAGAAAGCCGTGCTGTTGCCGCCGCAGAAGCCTTGAAGTCAGCAGAAGACCACTACAACAAGCTAGTCGGCACCGCCTATCTCACTGGGCGTGCCCACTGCAGGACTCTGCATATCCCCGGAGTAGGAGAACGTCCCGTTCTGGATGGAATTCCTATCTGCTCTGCGGGAAGCAACATCAAGAGGAAGTACGCGGAAGACCTCCCTGCACCACCGCCCTCTCAAGCAGACGGTAAAGAAGAAGTCGTCGAAGAAGAAGAAGAGCCCCTCCCTTTGACCCAGCCTTTTCCAAAGGAGAATGAAGATCGCCTCCCCATTGCTTCGGATGAAGATTCCCCAGTTAGAGGCCTGGAAGATGCCTCCAACCTCATGGATGCCCAGGACCCCTGAGTGCCTACCAAGACGAAGATCCAATCATCATGGGATGAAGCTACCGGTCCGAGTTCAAGAAAGTGTCTGTGGAAGACTGTACCCCCGAAGTCTTAGTTTGTCCCTTGTAGTCGCAGTGTAACCGCTAGTAGCTCTTCGCTAGTGTTGTACCCCTGTTGTTTTAGTGAATCTGTGAGTGCTGCTTGTTTGTGTGAATTGCTTGTTGTGTGTGCCAGCGAGGCCCTTGTGCCTTGCGTCCTTTTTATAAAAAGAAAAATATAATAACAAAGAGAATTAAATGACAACATAAAGAAGATCTTAGGTTCTTCTCTCATCTTATGCTCTTCCCCCTGGGGAGCACCAGTTCTGTTTGTCAAGAAGAAGGATGGAAGTATGAGGATGTGTGTAGACTACAGATCCTTGAATGAAGTGACCATCAAGAACAAGTATCCTCTGCCCAGGATTGATGACCTGTTTGATCAGTTAAAAGGTGCTAAGCACTTCTCCAAGATTGACATAAGGTCCGGGTATTATCAGCTGAAGATCAGAGAAGCAGATATCCCAAAGACAGCCTTTGTATCCAGATATGGTCAGTATGAGTTCACAGTTATGTCCTTTGGACTAACTAATGCACCGGCATACTTCATGAATCTCATGAACAAGGTGTTTATGGAAGAATTAGATAAGTTTGTCGTTGTCTTCATTGACGACATACTGATCTATTCAAAGAGTGCCGAAGAGCACGAGCAACATCTGAGAGTAATTTTGGAAAAGCTCAGAACCCACAAGTTGTATGCCAAGTTCAGTAAATGTGAATTTTGGCTTGAGAAAGTTGCCTCCTTTGGCCACATTCTGACAGCAGAAGGAGTTGCTGTAGACCCTGAGAAGGTTGAAGCAGTTACCCATTGGCCTCAGCCGACAAATGTGTCAGAGATCAGAAGCTTTCTTGGATTAGCAGGTTATTACCGCCGATTCATTGAAGGATTTTCCAAGATAGCCAGACCAATGACAGAACTTCTCAGGAAAGACAAGAAGTTTGAATGGACCCAGTCTTGTGAAAGAAGCTTTCAAGAGTTGAAGAGAAGACTGACAACAGCACCAGTGTTAGTCCTGCCTGACATTCACAGAGATTTTGTCGTCTACTGTGATGCATCAAGACAAGGCTTGGGATGTGTTCTAATGCAAGATGGTAAAGTTGTTGCCTATGCATCAAGGCAATTTGAAGACACATGAGCAGAATTATCCCACTCATGATCTGGAGTTAGCAGCAGTAGTGCATGCCCTCAAGATTTGGAGGCACTACTTAATTGGAAATAAGTGTGAAATCTACACGGATCACAAGAGTTTGAAGTACATCTTTACTCAGCCAGATCTTAATCTGAGACAACGAAGATGGTTAGAGTTAATCAAGGATTATGATTTGGAAATCCACTACCATCCTGGAAAAGCAAATGTTGTGGCAGATGCTTTAAGCAGAAAAGCCTACTGCAACTACCTCATGACGCACAATGATCACTTGTCGACCGAGATAAAGAAGCTTAATCTGGAGATAGTGCCTCAAGCTTGTGTGAATAATCTAAGTGTGCAACCAACACTGGATGAACAGATCAGACAAGCCCAGCTCAAGGATCAAGAGTTAATGAAGATCCGCAGCCACACTGGAGAAAACAAAGCCCCAAACTTCAGAGTAGATGATAAAGGAACTCTGTGGTATAAAGACAGAATTTGTGTACCACAGGAAGGAAAGTTCCGAGAAATAATCATGGATGAAGCCCACAACTCAGCTTATTCCATCCACCCAGGATCTACCAAGATGTACCTTGATTTAAAGGAAAGGTACTGGTGGAATGGAATGAAGGCAGATATAGCTAAGTTTGTTGCAGAATGTGATGTCTGTCAGAGAGTCAAGGCAGAACACCAGAAGCCGGCAGGATTACTCCAGCCCTTACCAATCCCTGTGTGGAAATGGGACGAAGTAGGCATGGATTTTATAGTTGGTTTTCCTAAAACAAAGAAGGGATATAACTCTGTATGGGTAATAGTGGACCGACTCACCAAGGTCGCTCACTTTATTCCTGTACGAACCAACTATAGAGGAGACAAGTTAGCCCAGTTGTACGTTGACAACATAGTGAAGCTACATGGAATACCGAGCAGAATTGTCTCTGATAGAGGTACCCAATTTACCTCTAGGTTTTGGAAAAGCTTACACACTGCTCTGGGAATTAAGTTAGATTTCAGCACTGCTTATCACCCTCAGACTGATGGTCAGACAGAAAGGATCAACCAAATCCTTAAAGATATGTTGAGAGCTTGTGCATTGACCTATGGCAAAGACTGGGAGAAGAGTCTAGCTTATGCTGAGTTCTCATACAACAACAGTTACCAAGATAGCCTCAAAATGTCACCTTTTGAAGTGTTGTATGGAAGAAAATGCAGAACACCTCTGATGTGGTCAGAAGTTGGAGAGCGTTCCCTTACAGGACCCTCCATTGTTAAAGAGGCAGAAGAAAAGGTTGCAGAAATAAGAGAGAAGTTGAAGGAAGCACAGTCTCGTCAGAAGAGTTATTCAGACAAAAGACGAAGGGATTTAAGTTTCCAAGTTGGAGACTATGTGTACCTTAAAGTTTCCCCAATTAGAGGTACACGTCGTTTCCAAGTCCGTGGCAAGTTAGCACCGCGCTACATCGGACCGTACCGAGTGTTGAAGAAGATTGGTACAGTGGCCTACAGAATTGAGCTACCACCAGAGTTGGCAGACGTGCACAACGTCTTTCACGTGTCCCAGCTCAAGAAGTGCTTGAGGATCCCTGAAGAGCATGTCTCTGTAGAGACCTTGGACTTGCAAGATGACCTCCGTTATCGGGAAGTGCCGATTAAGATTTTGGATGTAACAACCCGTCAGACCAGAGGATCAACAGTTCGTCTGTACCGTGTCCAGTGGAGTCGGCACACAGAGGCAGAAGCTACTTGGGAGCGAGAAGATGCTTTGAGGAAGGAGTATCCCCATCTCTTCGAGGATGAGCCTGAATCTCGAGGACGAGATTCCTTTAAGGGGGGTAGGTTTGTAACGCCCTGAAAATCGACCCTAAAAATCTTAAATAAAAATCGAAACTTAAATCGGAAGTTTTCAAAACTTTTCAAAAATCCCTCTCTTGTTCTGGACCACCAACTGGATTTTCCGGTCTGGTCTATTTCTTTCCCTTCTCCATCCTTGCGCGCTAATTTGCCGTCCAGCGCGTTTTTACCTTCACCTACCCAGTGACCGTCATTTATTCCGTCGCATAAGCTGGCACATCGCTCGGCCCCGCACGAGTCATCTCGTCACATTAATTATCTCGAATGACCTGACGACACTATGCACTATGCTTGAGTCGTCTCGTCGTCTTGAACCTTGTGCCAACACTATGCACTATGCTTGAGTCGTCTCGTCATCTCAAACCACGTGACGACACTATACACTATGCTTGTGTTATCTCGTCGCGTCTCGTCGTTGTCTCATCAGCCCAAATCCATACGCCACACCATTGGCCCCGCCGTCTCGTCATTGTCTTTTCTACCACCCCGTGCACTGGCACAGCACGCATGTTTTCTTTACCTACCTCGGCCCGCGCCTTTAATCTCGCCTACCCGTGCCTTTATTCAAGCCTGCATGAACCATCCCATCAACCCAAGTTCACAAGCCACGCTCTTGGCCCCGCCGTCCCGTCCCTGCCGCTGTGGTCTCATCGAGCACAGTGCGTCAACTACGCCGTCACATCAGCACTATCACCGAGCTCAGCTCGTGCTCTGCCTCCGCATTGCCCCACCTCTTGAAGTCATCTGCCTCACCTACAGCACGTCAACTGCGCCATCGCGTCAATGCCACAACCGAGCCGTCCCCTACCTCTCTTCATTTCTCTGCACGCAGTGGTCACCTCAGCTACACCATGCATGAGCATCCAAGCTAGTGGCCAACTTGCATGCGAGCTCGCGTCCCATCGCTCCAAAACCACACGCCGAAGTTACCCAAAACCATACTCCATCTCTGAGTCGTCTCGTCGCGTCGAATCGTCTCGTCAAACCAAAACCACACGCCAACACCATTTCTGAGCGGTCTTGTCACCGTAACCCGCGCGCCATGCCGTGCCATGCCCACTTGCAAGCACGCACGCATCGGGCTGTCTACCACCTCCTCCGCCTCAATGCCCAGCCTTTACTCCGCCTGCTTGCCTTGTCCCATCGACTGCGCCGCGCACGCCGCGTCGCGACGCACCGCCCCTGCGCATCCACGCGACTAGTGGCCAAGCTGACTGAGCGCTCGCGTCCCATCGTTTCAAGGCTGCACGCGAAGCCATCGGCCCCGCCATCCAATCCTTGCCGGCGAATTCTTGCCTCGCCGCGCTCCTATAAAAAGCCTTTCCCCCGGCCTCTTCCACCACCGTGTTGTCCAGCCAACTGCAGGTGAGCCTCTCCCTTATTCCTTCCTTGCTCTGTCACCGGCCGAGAGCCACCCTATCAATCTCCACTAGCCACGGCTCACACTTGAGCATCTGGCCCCTTGAAAACCAACCACACCAGCAGCAGCCCAGCACCATGTGCTGATTTCCCGTTTCCAAATTCATTTTCGAAATTATTCCGGCAACCTCCACTGAATAATTCATATTTCCATCATCCGAGCTCCGATTGACTCCATTCTTCCTCCTAAATTCATCTAAAATCAAGCTCTATCCATTTGTACCAGTTTCATCTTTTGTAGAGCTCCTCTTCTATTTCTTTTGTATTTATTTGTGTTTGTTTGCTTGTTTGTTTGTGTGCCGGTTTCGCGTACCGTAGCTGACGGAGTGTACGAGCACGAGTGCGAGGAGGAGGAGGAGCAGGAACCAGGAGCCGGAGACTTTGAGCAGGAACTTCCCGAGGACGTCAACGAAGGCAAGTCACAATCCGTTTTCCCTTTGATCATACTGCTCCTATGTTTTATAAACACAACCCGTAGCAGCCGTTTTATTGCATGAAATGATTGCCCTGATGTTTGCAAAACCTTTGTGTAGTATGACCAAGACCACTGAGCCTTATATTACCTGTCCTAAATTATTCCCTGTTAAACCTAGGATATCCATGTATGACATTATTTACGCATGGATGATTTCCTTGTTATAGAAATGCTTAGGACTGTGTATCACTAAGTGCTCTACTTATATCTAGATTTTGCAAATGTGAAAACCGTGATTGGTGTTGTGTGGTAGTAGTAAGGTTGGGTGATAACTAAAGAAAGATGAATGAATGAACTTGGGTTAGAGCTGAGGTGATCCTGATGATATTTATGGAAGATTAAGCGTCGCCTCTGTGGTGTGCTTATGACAAGTGATATGGGAGATGAATGCCGCCTCTGTGGTGGGTTCATATATGTGGAGATGATTGCCTTGGCTCGTATAAGGACCGAGTTGCTTGTGACATCCTACCTAGCCGTTTATTCAGTACGACCACACTACCGTGTATGCGGCACGGCTTAGTCTAAACCCCGCCAGCTAGTCTGTTAATCGCCTGGAGGCTGGAGATGCAATGGGAGCCCATGGAGCAGGTGGACGTGCTGCAGACGTGTGCGACCCGGTCGAGGCCTAGATCAGAGGCTAGACCCCTGGACAACTCCCATGGCGATTAGTCGGGACGATGCTGTGATGGGTAATGGCTTTGTGAGTCTTCACACCACCCGCGCAGTGGCTCGTGATGCACTCAGATTGTGGGTACAGCGTACAACCTCTGCAGAGTGTTAAAATCTATTCGAATAGCCGAGTCCACGGTCACGGACATGGCTTTGGTTCGCTCCAAGAACTAGCATGGGATGGGTGCTATCTCCTTGATGTGTGAGTTGTTTTTGAGAATAGGTCCGGCCTTCCGCCGAAGGTTGTCGTGGACGGGGTGTCCGGCAACGTAAAACTTGACCAACCCCTTAATATCTTAATTTGATGCTTTTGCTAAAATGCTTTATAAACTGAACCCTTGCATGTGTAAAACTTGCTTTACTGCAATATCAAACCTGATGGCCTTTTCCTTGCTACTGCCAAATGCATACCTTTATCCATTGATGGTAGGGTAAGGGTTGCGACTTGCTGAGTACTTTTGTACTCATTCTTGCTTGCTGATTACAGAGGAAGATCCAGACTTCGTCGACGCCGACGGTGAGGAAGACGATTAAGCTTTGTCTCGTCCGCACCCGAGCTGCCTGTGGCATTAGTCTACCGCTTAGATGCTTCCGCTGGTTGAGGACCTAGATGTTATCATCGGGGTCTGGCTTGTACTGGTTGTTTGTTATCTTTTAATATTCTTGTTGCTTATCGATCGACCCTAGCCAGGTCGCGACTTGTAATATCACCTGTTGTAAGACTTGATTGTACCAGCGACTGATCCAGGGACTGGTATAATAAAGTGTTTTAGCTCCTGGGATAACCGGGTTGCTTCACGCCAATGGATGTACAGAAGACGTGGGCAGAGCAGAGCAGGCAGCCGGCGGTGGTGAACGAGCAGTGGCGGCATTGTGAGCTCGGAGAGCTGGCTGATAGAGGGAGGCGGGCGCGTGATCTGGACAGGACTGGCATGGCGAGGCCGGGTCTGAGATCGGAGACGGGGCCGGCGGGAGAAGGGAGGAGGCCGCCGGCCATGGCGTCGTCTGAGTCTGACTGGGCTGCTGCGGTCTGGGGCCGTTGACCAGTTTTCGTTGATCTGGACCGCTCGTTTTGATCCAACGAGGAGGACCGCGGTCAAAACGATATATGCAAATAACCTCTCGGTTTAGATCGCGACTATTAAGCGCGATCCAAACATATGCATTTAAGACCCTTGTTTTGTTTGGATCGTGAATCACGATCCAAATATTTGCATCTAACCTCCTCCTTCGGACGGCGGCGGCGGGTTCCAGCGAAGGAACCGCCGCGGAGAGGCGCTCGCGGCATGTTCCCCTTGAGCGGAGCAGGCGGTGGAACGGCACGACGACGGTAACATCTGCGCCGGGGAAAATCGATGGCGGTTGAAGAGATCCGGCGCCGGGCCAAACGCCGGTGGATTGGGCGTCATGCCGACCAGACGGCCGCGGCGGTGGACGCAACGTGGTTGCAGGCGCCCGGACGAAGGCTGCCCACGGTGCTCGCAATGGCGGAGCAGGGAAGCTCGACGGCGATGGGCCAGTGTGGACCGGGGCGCGCGGCCGAAGTGAGGAAGGCGTCAATGGCGGCGTGGAGCTGGCATGCTGGTCTTGCCCGGCGGTGGCGAGGGAGGCCGGCACGGCGTGTGATCTCCGGGCCGGGAGCTGATTGGTTGCGAGCTTTGTGAGAGCGATTATGTGTGTGATCCTGATGCGATGATGCTCGGTACTAGTTTGATCACGCATGGTTCTTCACAGAACAAATCATTCTGTTCATTGGCTCAGAGTATCTCAGGAATCTCAGCTAGTACTGTTTTCCCTCTTTTGAGTATCAATCTGATCAAACCATCCAAGTTCATTTCATTTCGATATAACTCGTTAAATTTTATCCAACTTTTATTTGTATATCATTGGTGTGGCATAGCTTATAACCATTGTCCATTTATACGAGGCTTATTCGGAATCTGTGAAGTATGATCTTGATCTGGTACTTCAAGATCTCTAGAGGAGCTGCTCCACACAACAAGCAGTGAAAAGGAAGAGGAGGAATTAAGAATGTCAAAGTCCACATATTCCTAATGCTGATACTGGTCAAACTGATATTTCGTTTGTCTGAAACTACTTGATATAAACCGCAAGTTTTTCATGCTTAAATGCTACAAAGGAAAAATGTCGCTCTAATTAGATGTCAGACTAACCTTTTGCGCAAGCTTGTGCTGAAATGCAATGAATTCAATTAACATGGACAGCGTCAGCAAGGATGGAGCTATAGCGCAAGAACAAAATTATGGGGTATAGAATAAGGGAGAAGTGTGACAGAACTAAACCTTTTTTCTCATTACCTAAGCAAATGGAAGTTGTCATTACATGCTATTTAGAAGTAGGAGTTACTTAGGAATGGAAAATGGCTCTCTTCTGCTTCACATGTTACAGTATGGTCTTTGGGACAAAGTGTACATGAGCTAACTCCATGCCTGAATAGAACAATAAGAAAGAAAAAAATATTAATGACAAATATGCGCTTCTTTGTCTCTCTTTTAGCTGGTTAAGGCATAGGGCCCCTGCGGCAGGAAATATGTCGATCTCATCGATCCTACTGGAGATATTGGCACGCTAGCAGTGGTTGTTGCCTTGTTGGTACCTGCAGAGCGCCAGGACTTCCATGGCCACGCTATGTTTCTTTTGCCCCAACTGGAGTACTAGTCAACAACAACAAGAAGAGGAATCATTGTGACTGAATGTGGTCCATGTCAAACTATTCTTTTCCATCAACTTGGTATAAACTTAACATTTATTCACCTTCTGCCAGAGCATGCTGCTAGTTAAGATGTTCAAAACTGAGCTACTACAGTTAGTTGACATTTCTTTTCATGACCCAGTGGAAAATATCCTGAAAACATTTTTTTTGACGGGTCTCCTGAAAACATTATGAGCAGCACGAATCGTATGTTTTGTAGCTAGAGTATAAATATACTGATAGTTGGCACGCAGAATTTCACGATATGATGCCTCAATTCTTCCTAGCTCGTGGAGGTCAATTTTAGATGTTTGATCAGCAGTTACCTCCTCTTCCACTTGTGAGGGCCCGGCCGGGCGCTGTGATTGCTGGCTGGGCTTACCTCTTCTACTAGTTTTCTTCAACTGCTGAAGGAGTAGAATGCAGAGGATGCAGCGCTCTGCTGCCCCCAATTGAAGGAGGAGCCGCCGCTACAGGAGGAACGGGACAGAATCGCAAGCCAGCGGCATAAGAATGAAGCGGAACGACAGATGGGGAAGCCCGGAAGGGTGAGCCATTGGACGTGGCGCCAATGGATGAGAGGAGAGGACGCAGCTCGTGGGCAGAGCAGAGCAGGCAGGCTGCCGGTGGTGCAGAACGAGTGGCGGCGGCTTGAACACGGAGACTTAGCTGATGGAGGGAGGCGGAGCTTGAGCTGGAAAGGGCCGCAATGGCGAGGCGGGTCTGAGAACGGAGATGAGGCAGCGGGTGGCGGAAGAAGCGAGAAGATCTCCGCCCTCCGGCCATGGCGTCGTCTGACGTGGCTTCTGCGGGCTGCGGCCGTTGACTAGTCCGCGTCGATCTGGGCCGCTTGTCTTAGATCCAACGGGAACACAGTAGAGAAGACCCCGGTCCAACCAACATATGCAAATAACCCCTATTTTGGACTATTAATCGCGATCCAAATATTTATGTTTAACCTCCTAGTGTGGATCGCGAGTCGCGACTATTAGTCGCGATCTAAATATTTACATCTAACCCCCTCCTTCAGACGGCGGCGGCGGTCTCCGGCGAAGGAACGGCCGCGGAGAGGCGCTTGTGTCGTGTTCCCCTTGAGCGGAGCACGCGGTGGCGCGGTTGCTGAGCTTGGAGACGACCGATTGCGGGAGGAACGGCTCGACAACGCGGAAAATTCGGCGCCGGTTGAAGGGATCCGTCGCCGGGCAAAAGGCCGGTGGATTGGGCGTCATGGCAACAAGACGGCCGCGGCGGTGGAGGCAGCGTGGCTGCAAGCGCCCGGACGAAGGCTACCCACCGTGGTCGCCATGGTGGTGCAGGGAAGCTCGACGACGTTAGGCCGGCGGGGACAGCGGCAGCCGGAGTGAGGATGGCGTCAGTCAGTGGCGGCGTGGAGCTGGCACTTTGGTCTTGCTCGGCGACGATGGAGGCCAGGCCGGGGCGGGGCGCTGCTTGCTTGGTCGCGAGCAGGTTTTGAAACAGCGCTAGTGCGCCCCCACCCGAGCGCACGGAGGCCACCACGACCGAACCCACCCACGCGGCGCGCACGGCGACCCAGGCAGGCACACCCACCCGTGGTGTGTGTTTGGTCTGCTTCCTTCCTTCCCGCTTCCCTCGTCAACCAAATCGCCTTGTCTCCTTCTTCCCCTTCCTTCCCCTCTCCCCCTCCATCGCCACGCCACGCCACGCGCCGCGCACCGCCCGCCACCTCTCCCAATCTCTCTCCAGCTCTCTCTCTCGGTCGCCCGCGCCACCTGATCCGCTGATCCAGAACCCTCCCCCGGATCAATCGCCGCCGCAGACCCGGAGGAGCGAGGTCCCACAACCCCCGATGCTCCTTCACCGGGCCACCCCGGCGGAGGCATGAGCGAGCGGGGACTCGCCGGAGCCGCCCGCCATGGACGCCACCGCGCGCCCCGCCGTCGTCATCGACAACGGCACAGGGTAACCCCCCAATCCCTCCCCTCCCTCGTTCGCTTGCCCTCACCGACCTGTTAGAGGCTGGTGCTAGTCTGCCCTCGTGATCTCCGATTGTTATCGAGTTACTGCTCTAGCTGGCCCGCCCTCGTGATTGCTCAACTGAAATGGGATAGGACTGGCTGTGTCGCTCATTGTGGGATTTTTTCCAACTTGAGTTTTACACCATTGTTTAGGTTAGGGACAGTGCATCTAGATCATCAGCAGGTGGGAGGTTAACCGTGTCGTGCGGTTCGTGTTGCTCCTCTTTCTGATGGCGTGGTGAATTGTGAGCAATGGAACTGGACCATAACTGTTGATTAAGGGGAACAGCTGAGGTTGGAGTCCTGATGGGCAGCGAACATCCAGAGTTATAGCCTTTCTACTAGGCTTCAATAAAGATGTCTGATATTTCTTTTAATATATATATTTCTAAATTGTTCCTTGGTCCGGTCGAGTTGTATGGTACGTATCTTATTTGTACCGTGGATTCTTAAGTGACTTTGTACTGCGTAGAAAGGGAATATCAGTTATATTAGCTTCAGCAAGTAGTAAAGTGCAACATGTCATGAATGTTTGGTTTTAACTTAAACATCGACATTGTGGTTCAATTTTTTTTTTTTTTTTTTGAAACTGGTGTCCTGGTGTTTCCTAATTAGCATGTTTTAAATCCAAACAGTGTTCGTGCCTTTTTATACAATGATTTGTCTAGTGCACTATTGAGAAATCTTGAAAATTGCAAGTTTGGCTATGGTATTTACTTGAGTTGACAAACCAAACAGCATCTGCTTCTTTCTACTTTTTATCTGTTATAGTATTGCACAAGTGCCTCAGGTTTATCACCACTATTACACTGTGAAATGTCCCAACAATATGGTATGTCTTACATGATTCCATATCTGTGTTATGAAAAACTAAGTATGCATGTCACGGCAAAATTTCATAAAGCATAGCAGACAGGAAATAAATCTTCCTAGGATATAAATAATTCTAATTTAATTGAGTTCATCTGTTTTGTCCACTTTTGCTGGACTATTTACCGCTTCCATTTTTTTTTCCAACACGACTGTCACCTCTTATAAGATTTGTATGCTCTCATGTTCAGGTATAGCAAACTTGGATTTTCTGGTAACTCCGAGCCTTGTTTCACCCTCCCTACTGTGGTTGCTGTGAATGAATCTTTTCTGGACCAGTCAGAGCTGTTGAGTAGTGCAAACTGGTTAGCGCAGTATAATGCTGGTGTCATGGCCGATCTTGATTTTTTCATTGGAGATGAGGCTCTATCACGCTTTAGATCTAGTGGGCTGTACAGTTTAAAAAGTCCAATCCACCATGGTCAGGTATGTGTATATTTTCTCTTGGTACGTCCTTTGTGTGCTAGGCTCTGTGCCTTATCATTTTATTCAATTACTTTGCAGGTTGATGACTGGGATACAATGGAAAGATTTTGGCAGCAATGCATGTTCAATTATCTGCGTTGCAATCCCGAAGAACACTATTTCCTTCTTACAGATAGTCCTGTCAGTACACCTGAAAGTCGTGAATGTACCGGAGAAATAATGTTTGAGACCTTCAACGTCCCTGGTCTATATATTTCTGTTCAGTCTGTTCTCAGTCTTTCTGCTGGATATGCCTACCTGAAGAGTCTTTCTGATGACAGTTCGGATTCTACGGTAGGTTCTGAAAATACCTCCTTTTGTGGTTTCGTTTGAAAAAGCATGATACAACCACATGGACTGCATATTGTTAATTGACTAGCATTACCTTTCTTGAAAACTGTTGAAGATAGCAAATGTAAGCTTTCTGTAATGATCTTATCTCCCGATTAAGATATGATCCCCTTTACATTGGATTTACTCTTTTAATCACAATGTTCGTTTCATAAAACGTTAGTGTTATAGTTTCAATATATATATAAAAAATCTATGATTTATATTTGGAATCTCTGATTAAGTGTAGAGTGTTATACTTGCTACCAATCACTATTTCGTATTCATTTTTCTCTCATTTTTTCTTATCCTTTTTCTGTTAACACAATAACACTCATATATATTCGGTGGCAGAGCATATTATGTCTTGTTAACTTTGATCGATATGTTTTGTCAGTCTGATATGACAGGTGTAGTAGTTGATATTGGGGATGGAGCTCCACATGTTGTGCCAGTGGTAAATGGCTATGTAATTGGGAGTAGCATAAAGTCTTTTCCTTTATCCGGGAGTGACGTAACTCAGTTTGTTTCACAGCTTTTACAGGTAAATATCTTCTGGAGATTTTCTTGTGGTTACATTAAAATGGCTATCTACTTGGGCTGTATCTTCACTGGTATCATGCTATAAAATAAACAGGTGTATTTACCAATGTAATAAAATGCATTGCTTTAGTGATGTTGAGTTAATATTTTCCAGGAAGATACTATCGCATACCCCAAACCAAATGTAACTATTATTTCTTGGTATGCCAGCAGGAAGCCTTATTGTATGACGGTATTAATATGGATTGTTTAGTAAAATTGGTAGTTACTGCTGTTTGGTCAACACCAGTGGGAACAATGCATGGCAAGTGAATGATATTTTGTATATTGGAAGCCTCCACATTATTGGTGTTAATGCATCACCTCGATATATATTTTACTGGGTTTCAAGTTTGCGCTTGTTTTCTGTATGGAGATACACGTAAGTGAAACAACATAGGTCCTACTGAGTTATGTTGTCGGCTATATTACATTAACCCGTTGACCTAGTTAATGTTGATAGCTTAAAAACGTTAGCATTCTTTGTGTATCTCTGTGCCAAGGACAGAACACCAAAACACATACTGTGGAAGCACTGTACCTCAGTTCGCTTGTTGCCATAGCTAGTCATCGGGTGAGAAACTGCATTTGACTGCAGAACCACTGTGGTAAAAAATCATGTTGTTGTTAGTATTGAATTGTTACTTAGGGTTAATGTGTTATTAGTCCTTTGTACTCTCAACAGTTACTTGTGAGCTAGTCTATAACCTCTGGTAAAGTGTTTTATATTATAAATGTTGTAAATGACTAATGCCGTTTGTTAATGCAGGAAAGAGGTGAGCTTCTGCCACCTGAGGATTCTTTAGGTATAGCTCGTAAGGTTAAAGAAATGTATTGTTATACTTGTTCCGACATTGTCAAGGTATTTTTATTTTTGTCTGGTATAATTAATGCCCATTGGTCTTTACAATCATTCAATGAAAGTTGAAGTCTTCCTTATGAAGTTCAACCTATATGTAAAACCTGTTCCCTGTGGAAAAACTACCCTTGAAGGCTTGAACTGTTGAATCATTAGTTTGAATGCTATTTACGTCTCCTTGTATTTGTAAAAAATGACTATTTACATACCTTTTGGCCTTTAGCTTTATGGATGCATTTGTCTTTCTTTATTGATGCATGTTTTGAAAAGTATGATAGAAATTCTTTGAATTCTTCCATCTAGCGGCCATGCCATAGGCATCTATATTAAATAAACAGAAAGGATTTGGATTCTTATGCACATCCATTACGGTTTCAGGAATTCAAGAAGCATGACAAGAAGCCTGATAAGTACATCAAACAATGGTCTGCCATTAAACCAAAGACTGGGGTCCCTTATACAATTGACATTGGATATGAGCGCTTTCTTGGACCAGAGGTATCAGATTTCTACTGGATTTTCCCCCCAAAAGTGTACTCTTCCGAACTGACATGGTATTATGGTTTACAGTAATCCTTTGTGTGGACAATGTGTATGAACGTGCATTGCACAAAATAAATTTATCATAGCTTTTAATCCCACAATAGAATGGAACATGTGCGACCAATCGAAGAGATACTTCAATCAACATTCTTTACTATTTACCGCAAGAGAGAAAACATGGGTCCCAATAAAAAGAAATTGGCTCACATTTTGTGAACTCATGTTGGATTGTTAAACTATTTTCACCGGGATCAAATCAATGAATGACCCTGTTCGTTTAGCATTGAAGATCACAAAGTCTTGTGTGTGTATAAGAAAAACTCAACCTGCAGGGAGTAAGGCAGCCCCCGCTTGTGCATGTATAGAAGTATCATCCAACTAGCAGTAAGGCATACATATTTCCACTATTTGGGAACTGGGATCATTTTTTTTTTCGACATGGACCTCGCCCCTTTGCATTCATAACGGAAAGAACAGTCACCAAGTTTATTGCATCCCAGAATCCTTACAGATAAGAAAGCCTCTAGAACAGCATAAGATCGGGTCTAGACAGAATAACACAACATAGTACCAAAGGGAACTGGGATCATGGTTCTAAAAACGAAATTTCTGCTAGTTGCTGCTATCTCTTTAACCTTTTTGGTGTTATCTTTGTTTATTACATCTTGTATGGTACTGTATGTTTGTTTTGTATTGAGTATATTCGTGGTGTTAACTTCTTTGTGGGGAATAAATTTTAACAATTTACAATTGGGTGTGAACTCAACACAAAATGAAGAAAGATCGGAATCAATCGTGATTCTCTAACCATCCACCAACAAATGCAGATCTTCTTCAATCCTGAGATTTACTCCACCGACTTCTCCACTCCCTTACCTGAACTGATTGATGCCTGCGTTCAGTCTGCACCGATTGACACAAGGAGAGCTTTGTATAAGGTGCCTTATTTGTACACTGCAGAGGCATCTGAGAATAGGATGTGACATGTAAATGTTGTGATATTTATAAAACTTTTACCTTTTGCAGAATATAGTATTATCTGGAGGGTCAACCATGTTTAAAGACTTCCACAAGAGACTCCAAAATGATATAAAGAAGATAGTAGATGATCGTGTTGCTGCAACTAATGCCCGTCATCGTGTGGAAGTGAGAGTAAGTACAGATTCGTGATTCTTAAGTTCACATTTGTATAATTTAACTTCCATTTTAGCATCAAACTGCTGTTTAATAGTCTGCATACGAGTAGTTTTAATTTGTTTCTTACTTCATTTGACCTCATTGGTTTTATGTCCCCAGCCTGTTGAAGTCAACGTGGTGGCCCATCCTATCCAGAGTTACGCAGTTTGGTTTGGGGGTTCAGTAGCTGCATCTAGTCCTGAATTTTATGAGGTACCTACCAGTTGACATTCTTGTGGCCTAAAAAAATGTGATATTACCGTCTAAAAATCTACTTATTTTAACTGCGCTGTTATCTGCCAATACAATGTGATTAATAACTCACAAGTTCATTTCACTATAAGCAGTGTTATAACTAGGTTCTCAACTGGACTAAAAAAACACTAGGTTCTCAATTCAATCATGAAATCATTGGTACTAATTGAATCTAAGTGGTGTCTCTTTTCTCATTCAGTATTGCCACACCAAGGAAGAATACGAGGAACATGGAGCAAGCATCTGCCGGACAAGTCCAGTCTTTAAAGGAATGTACTGAATTTTCTATACATCCAATATTCTAGTAGGAGCTCATTTAGGTTTTTTTTTAAAAAAATAGAATATAGTCAATTTTGATTCTTTTTGGTCCGTTCAACCATTATCGGGCCATCCTGACTAGAATGGTAGCTCAGTTTGTTGTTCTGTCTGTTCTGTATCACATGTTGTGTATAGCCAACAATTTGATTTCTGTTCGAGGTGCATATTTGTAGCAAGACCTTGGGCAGTTTAGAAGAATATCATTTTTTTCTTTCCCGTTAATTTGTTCAGAGATTTATATATAAATAAGGGTCAGGTTTTATTTTTTTGGACTACGCCCAGACATCATATGTCTGGAATAAGTAAATTGTTCTTGAATATTGGCAACTATATCCCGATACTTCATAAGGAAAAAAATTCCAGTACCTTTGGGGTTTTTTTATGTGATTGAAAATGCTATGAATTAAGCATGACTTGATTTTTAAGGTCCAATGGCAAGGTGTCCTCATTTTCAAGGAATTACCTATTCTATTCAGTTATGTTCCATGGATACAGAGATGTTGTGTTGTGAAGATGTCAAAATGATCGCATCACTCATTGCAAACATGCCGTAAGTAAGATACCCCGGCCCCGGCCAACATCCTCCCAGGAGATTAGTTTGTTCCTTTCATTTGTTGTGTTTTTCACAGCCGTCTTCTCTATCATCACAGATGCGAATGTAATTTAACAAATTTGATTGTGTTTGGCGTGTGTTGTATACTTGTACTGGGGTTCTTTACCTCTTTTTGTTAATATAATGAAGCGCTCCCGCATTTTCAAGTAAAAAATATTGCAAACATGTGCATTTGTGTTTAAATAATCCGCTCAATTGTTGACAAAAAGGTGTAACATTTGTTGAAGCATATCATATTAGTTTATAGTAGTACATTGTGTTTATATACACAACAAAAAGAATAGAGACCCAGACAACTTTACATGGACGGTGCTGGCTTTATCCGCCCAAAAAACCAAAACTGTACACAGCTCAGCCAGCCTGCAGCCTTCACTGGAGTTGCACGATATAGATGCAAAGTATGATTTGAACCTGAGGGAAACCAATTCTGCCGCCATTGCTAACAGTTTCTGCCATCGTGGCATGCAAACCCTGAATATACCTGATCAACACCGTACTTCCAAATTGAACTTGGATGTTTGAACTAGTGCATCTCCATCATAGAAACCTGATGTAATTGAGCGCAAGTGTCTTTCCTGGGATGACAATGGTCTTGCCAAGCACGAAAAGAACAAGAGTTAACTCGAGCATCAGAACTGTGTTTAGAAATGTTCGATCGACAATCCAGCCATATATTGTGATGCCACCTGGATTAGCTAGCAGGTACAGCACTGAAATGAAACAGAGAAGAATCACATGCATGAGGTGTGGCCTGCCAACATAAGCAATATAGATTGAGATGTGCCGCATAATCTTATGTAACATTGAACGATTGAAGAGATTAAACAATGCAGGCTCAAGGAACCTCTTGATTACTTACCAAGTGATTCTCTCTTGTGGTATGAAGACATGTACGATGCCAATTGAGCTGTGCCGTGAGCATTGCCATGTGCCGAGGCACTCTCCAGAGACTCTAGATCGCTTTCCGAATAATCTCTCATAAACAAATGTGCTGGAAAGGGCACAAGGTTCCCAGAACTGTTGGGGGTTGTAGCATAAGTAGAATCAGCAGAGCATGTTGCTAATGCATGCCATCTGCTAGCTAATGCAGCAATGTTTTGAGCTCTGTGAGAAATTTTAGCGGCAGCAGTTAAGCAGAGACAGAGACCAACAACTTGAACAACTGAAGACACCTGCAGTTTAGGAAATCCATTCATGATCTGATTTCGTGTCAAATTGCACAAAACAAGATTTCAATATAAAAGAATGAAGTACTCACAGCTATGTCTCCCCCATTGGTGAAATTGATTGGCCCGGTATAGGCGGTTGTCTTCAAAAGAATAGCAAATTGGCTTGCTGTAACAGAAAGGAAGAGCAGCAAGAGGAACATGCGGAACCTATGACTGATTTTGGACAGATTGTAGCGGAGCTGCAGGTGCTCTTTCAAATAAACAAGAGGATCTGCATCTTGCTCTAGAAGTTTGCCATATTCCTCAAAGTGAATAACTTGCAGATTGCAAACCAAGTTGAAGAGCATGCAGGAGGACAATATAATTGTAGTCAAATACATCCATGACATAATGGAAGCAAATAACACAATGCATGCTCTCCACATTGACTCCTGAAAGATGTGGGAAAACCGGAAGAGTTCTCGAGTGACCTTCACAATAAAGCACGGCACTATCCACCACATTAGTATACGGAAGAAGTCCTGTGACATGAGTAGGAACACTTGTCAACAGAAAATTGATATTACAAAAGTCTTGACACGATGAGAAGTAAATGAATGATACAAACATGAATAATTGCAATTTCTACCAGATATAAATCACGTTTACCCTAGCAGGGCAAGAACAATTCACTTTGACCATAAACCTAGGTAGGATATGTACATGCTATTTACCTTCAACTGCATAGAACAACTATTCTGAATGTATAAAAGGGGACATATTTTGACATGCCCCTTTTCAACCCATACAAAACATGTAGTATCAAGTACTTGCAGGTATTATCAATAAGATGAAATGTTGGGGCTTGTAACAGTAATTTTTTTAAAAAAAAAATACAAGTGTATTTACAAGAGCACAATCTTTAATAAGACCCTGATCTAAAAAAAGAGAAATCTTAGGTCAGCCCCTAATCTGCATCTCTGTATAACAGTGAGTAAACAAAGATAGATAGACATGTCGGCACAAACACAAAAGAGCATCACAAGCACCTGAGCTCCACTCACATGGTGACATAGGAGCCACATGCAAAAACATATATAACTGAAAGAAAGTCGCTTTGATCCGTCGTTCAGTAAGGACAAAGCCAAAAATCCAATGTGCCACAGTATAAACATAAGAGAACATTTAGGATTCGTGACATCGTTGGTTGTGGGTTCATGTTCGCCATCTCTTGCCTCAGGGACTTGCCCCTGACCCACATGTCCAAGAAAAATCGAGAGCAACTTTCTGAAGTACAGTAATAAATGGCGCGACAAGGATCCAGAAGTGAGGATCAGTAGAAGCTCCTAGAGATTGGCACAAGCTGATTCCCTGAATATAAGCACAAACTAACAACTACGGCCGTCTTCAGTTGAACAATATAATGCAACATGCAGAACAAACAAATGCATCTGAATTTGCTAAGTCTGTCTTCAGTTGAACAGTTTGTACGAAATCTGGAAAGGTGATAATGCATTTCCAGCAACTGCTTACGACTTAGAGTACTATTCAAATTCACCGTCTCCCTCCCAAAGTCCCAAATCAACTAAAAATTCGAAGCAGGATCGCGAGAACTCGGCAGGAGACGTTACCTGGATCTTGGCGACGTACTCCTTCTGGAACCGAATCCGCATGCCGAGGTCGGGGTCGACGAAGAGGAACTTGCGGATGCCGTACATGGCCATCTTCCTGGACACGCAGGCGAGCGCCACGGCCGCGGCCGCCGCCTGCGACAGCAGCACGCAGTCCTCGAACACCTCCACCTCGAAGTCCTCGCACTGGTCGCCGCGCCCGCGGCACGGGGAGAGCGCGACGGCCAGCGCCGGCAGCGCGAGGCCGACCACGGCGAGCGCGGACGCCGCGGTGGCCACGCCCAGCCGGGTCGACGCCCCCAGTCCGGCCGCCGAGAGGAACGCCTCCAGCCGCTGGAGCCACCGCACCAGCGGCGCGTCCGCGTCGGCGGAGTGCTGCAGCAGCGGCGACGAGATCGCCGTGTGGTTGTGGTTCTCCGTCGGGGCCGGAGACGGCGGAGGAGGGCGAGGCGGAGGGGGCGGCGGTGGCGCTGGCGGCGGCTGTGCACGGTTGCCGGAGGCCATGAGGGCTGGCGGGAAGGAACCGGTCTGGGGCTCGCCGGCGTAGGGGCAAAACCGGAAATAACGGCCGTTGGAGGGTCGACTGCCTCGACTGGTCGAGACAAGGAATTGGGTCTTTTAACACTCTCGATCTTGGTGGACCCATCTGAGCCCACTTTTTCTACGGACCCACTTGTCAGTGGGTCATACTGTAGAGTGCCTGGTGAGTGGGGGTATTTGTGCTTTGCTTCGGTCTTGGGCCGCGCGAGTTTCGTGGGTTAGTCTCGTGCGCCGTGCGATCGCCGGTGAAGGACTGAAACGTGGCATGATCCTAGGTGGTTGTCGGTCACGTGGTGGCACGCATCTGCGTTGATGTGAGCTAAAGCTTGAGACGAGACTGGAGAGAGCGGGCGTGTGATGACGCCAGAAGGATCCACGCGGTTGGCTGAGGTGTGTACCCTGCAGAGCAGGTGCAAAGTGAAAGCAAAATCCACTTGCATGAAATCTGGGGAATTCCAATCCTATCATATTCTTGAGGTTCTTATGTTTTATCCAACGTTAAAGAATTATCGTTAATAATATTTGTTGAGGATTCATCATTCCCTAATGATTAATACTAAAAGTTTCACAGTTGTACGAAAGGGATGCCACACTATTCAGCGCCAAGTTTTTGCTTTGTTTTTAGATCAGCGTCAAGCGTGTTGATTCAGGCACACATGGTCATTCTGCAGGTTACTCGCGGACATCAATAAACAATCATTTACCATGCTAGAAGCCGAATTTAAGAAATACGTATTTGGCTATATACCTCTGGATAGGATCAGTATATCGTGGTCACTATCATGTTGGCTCATCTACGTAGTCCTCTTGCCGCTAAAATAGCTGAAACATCTTTGACAACATAGGAAGAGACAAGTAACAACAAGATAATATAAGTTAGGATGCAGTTTGAATAGTGAGAGAGAATACTGTAGCGGAGGATTCGCGCACTGTAGCAATTCAGTTGACGTAGCAGCAGCCGGAGGATTTTCCTCCAGCCTAACAGCCAATATCAGAGTGCCAAACCTAGCTAGGTTTAGCTGGCACCAGATTGCCGGAAGTCTGGAGCTATATGTGGCAAACTGTCGAACGGTCGGACCACCTTTTTGTCTCAAAGTCGCAGCCAGCGTGCGATTCTTGCGTGCGGAGTTGATGTCGCTCACGATCGAGTGTATCTGATCCCGGTCGCGATCGAGTCAAAACTGATCATATCATATCGTATCGAGCATACAGAAACGGAAGCGGGTTGTCGAATCACCATCCAACACGCTTGATTGGGCTTTGTAAGTCCCGACCGATAACTTGATGTGCAAAAATGGAGCAGCAGCTGTGGCTCATCAGCGACCAAGAATGCTAGCCTGCACTTCAGGGAAATAAGCATTCATTAGCCACGCAGATGTGCTCATGTGAATAAAGCATCATGTGTACTGTATTATATTATACTCCTACAAAAAAATGAAATGAAAAGTAAAAGAAAAAAACTAAACGCTAATCTAGGCCTCAATTTGTCATCTAAATCTATACTTGTAAACCTTTTTTTTCTTTTGCCGAATAGTTGTACCTGAAGACTTTGAATGCACTTGAGAACCGTTTTGAAACTATCAAAGGATCAGTATATCAAATATGCACTATAAACAATGCATACCAAATATTTACTCAATCAAATTAAACAAACCACATGCACAGCCACGGTGCGATTGGGGCGCTCATAAAAAATGCTCGCACATTTGCGGTGGAAGTTGGTGACCGTGCACCCCTGCCTAGCCAGGACAACGATGGCTCACCGCCGGCAGGCCGTCCATCTGCGACCGCCAAATCCAAGCCTTTACGGTGCTAATATATAGTACCAAATAAGATGATAGGGCTACTACCTACTAACTTCACGTGATTATTAGTCATTGTTAAGCGTGACAGCGCCATGTAAAAGCGGGCAAAGTCTATATGCCACATCAAGCAAGAAAAATCGCCCAAGTCACCATCATCCACCGAATCATCACCGATAAGCTGTGCTGGAGCTGCATCATGAGAAGAAAATGTAACAAAAATTATAATCGTTATATCATGTTTGCTTCCAGAAAAACCGATTCAATTATTTCGGAAAAGGAATTGCTCCAAAAGATAATCATTTTCGGATTCAATAATGGTTCTAGCGGACAAAGTAGTTCATTCTTTAGGCGTGCAAACATATCCACAGGAAGAAAATGCAAAACTGTTTGTACTTGTAAGCAATTAAATTACTTAGGAACATTTCTACTCCTAAAGAACATGCAGATAATTGGACAAAACATTGCCATGATTGCACAAGAAGGTTATACAAATAGATATCCAACCCAGCGGAAAAGAAGATTATCTGCAACAGGCAATAAATAAAATTTAAAAAGGAGTACCACCGATATAAATACAGTAAGACAACAAGAATTTGGCCAGAGGGGGTTTAGGTCAATCAGTGTACATATGTTCAAGAGTTAACCAAAAAAAAAAGAGAGGCAAAAGAAAGCTTAATTCCATCTTCTTTGCAACAGCTAGGAACAAGATACATCAGCATATACTGCTCTATTCCATTGCTTTCATTAAATAATTATAATTTTGATAAGAATAATAATACTTATCTTCATACAATAGTCAATAGTTGAATGTGTGTATTAGAGGGCACGACTGCCTTAGAAAGTTTTCCGGATTGTTTGGTTGGGACATCTCTGAACTTCAGATTCCAAACGTGAGAATCAAAACAAGTACACGATATTAACAGGTAATCAGAAGACATGTTAACATACAAAAAATGGGATGCTCACCTGGTGAACAAAGACGCAGATCCAAGGAAAGTAGCATCTGCTATATCTGATCTGTAGAAAGTCAGAAACCTTTGGTAGAGAACAGAAAGGCGGAACTTACAAGGTTTCAGTGTCATTATTCTGACAAGTTAGAAGCAATATCCTTGAAAAGTAGTCATCAAGCTTACAAATGTTGAAGCTAAAACATCTAGTCAAAATAGTTAATGAGAATCTGAAGACTACAAAATACAGGATAAGAGCATTAGAGCATTTGTCCGAAGGTCACTAGCTGTTAGAGTACTGAAACAGATATGAATCTACAATGTACAGGAAAAGAGACCTATCATCATAACTTTTAAAATTAAAGCTGTAGCTTTGTTCTCCACATACTACCAACAACTTTCTTAGGAGCTGGATTATCAGGCCCTCGATCTCGCTGCCCAGAAGTAAAATAGAGCCACCCCTCCCAATAACCAGCTAAGGCTGTCTTGATTCGGAAAGGCATCTGCCCTATGACTGACCATGTCTGCAAGATGAGCACAGTAAATTTTAATTGATCTTGTCTTACCCAAAATTATGAGAAAGCAATAAGCCTTTTAAAATAATAAACATTCGCAAGTAAAATGATGAGCACCTAACATACCAATGTTTCCAAATCAAAGCGGAAGACTTCACCAACAAGAATCATCTTTTTGGTGATTGGATGCTTCTCTGTAGTTCCACCAACAATTATTATGGAGTTGTTGACGATAACCCATGCAAATTCAATGTGTGAATCTGGCTTGGGCATCGGAGGCAGTTGCTTCCATTTGGTGCCAGTGCCATCGAGCATATACACATCACCATATACAACCTGCAAAAATGCAGGAGTCTATATCACTGGCTCTGGCAAAATGTTTTGCAACAGAAACACAAATGGCAAACTGGACATAAGTATTATCTCTGAATAAGCACAGGTTTACTTAAGGTTCAAGTTGAAGCCATTACTACGAATGAATCATATGAACTCATAGTTAGAGAAAAACGTGAACATAAATATCATATTAGTGTACCAAATACTATGTTTCATGTTCTCAATTTCTCTCGACATTGTCCAATACAGGTCTCGATTAAGGGAAATAAAATGTGGGTGCAGGAATAAAGTTTCATTAGGAACCATCTACATACCTCATGCCTCCGTACGCATTTAAAAATAGGTGAGCCTGGTTTAGCCATGAAGTCCCCCTCTTGTCCACCAATAACAAATAGTTTGTCATTAGCTACAACACATGCCCTGCAAAGTTTGAAGGAAGAAGTTAAAAAGCATTGTTCATCACTTCATCTAAAAATTACACCAATGATGCCAGTTGCTACTTGCTAGTGCCACTACAAAGGACAAGCAGTACAACACTTGATACTGACCGTCACCCCTCGAAATAGGCAGATATCATTGGGAAACTGCATTGCAAATGACACAAAGTCCACTCCAACATACCTATGAGGTCCACCACGTGGTATGGGTATTTCAGCTTGCCACTCATCCTCCAGTGCCTTGCCATCCCTGACAGCAAGGCTCCAGTGCTCCAACCCAGGTTCATGACGGTCTTCTTTGCCTCCACCCATCACATGAAGCCGCCCACGCCAAAGCTGAGTAGCTGGTGCGTACCTGAAAGAATATACAAAATAAGATTACATTGTTTCAAATATACAAAATAAGATTTTATTGTTTCTGGCCTGTTGGCCAGCAACAGCTAGAGGAATGCACAACACAATTAATGCACCATCTCAGCAGATTTTAAACTACACTTTGCAGTAGATAACGGGACTTTGCAAACACATGGCGTAGGGACTGTATTGCTCATTTGGCAGGCTTGACCCTAGCACATGACATACTAAAAGATTGATTTCCAAAAATAATACTTCAATTTGATTCTGAGGAATCTAAAACTTCTAAAACATAAGCATGACGCAGAAGCCGACGTTTGGCATTATGTATTTCTTTGTGTAGTTTATCATTTATTTATTTATTTATCTAGATAGAAAATTAACAGTCAATGCCAGTGGAGTAGAACAAAATTCTGAAAAAAATGTCTGACTATCTACTGATAGAACATAGAAGGAGAAAGAATAACAATGGAATCACATATGCATCAGTGCTACATCTCTAACAGGTTATGGCTAGTAAGCTGAACCATATGTACCTAGGAAGTGGTAGAGGGGGCAATTCATGCCACTGTTTCGTCTCCGTGTCTAGAACGAAGTTGCGATTTATAGAGGAGCGACATTGCGGGCCATACTGTCCAGAGACTGCATAAATATATCTGCCATCTGAAACCATTCCTAAATGTGAATGTGCCATCTCCTTGGGCATATCAAACCTTTCAGTCCATGTGTTAGAAGTGAAATTGTACACATCCACATGAGAGTGGACCTGAAAAAGCAAGGAGCAAGAGCAATGTATCAGAAAGAGGCTGTCGGCATAGTAATGGATTCCCCGAATAACAAATGTGTGCCATTGCTCACATCAAGGCTATGTATTCTACTTTTTAAAGTAGAACATATGAGCGGTTATCAGGAAAGTAGAAACCTAACTGTTAGACATGACTATGATATACTAATAATAGTTGTTTGATCATCACCGTTCGTCTTATTCAAAATTTTTCAAAGATGAAACAAAATGTCATGATTAAACAATACTGATGAAACATGTGATGAAGAAATACAAATTCAAATAAGACGATGGTCAAACATGATAATTAAGTCACAGCGACAACTATCGGAGGTAGTATTCAACAGGGCTGATTTCAAAATCGTTACCAATCAAACAATCATTTCAAATGACCCATGTCCAACTATTAAGATCTAACAGCCTTACAGCCAAATAAATGGACATATCATGTAATTGAACTAGCAGACACTTTCATTTACCTTCACAACCTAACACTAACAGTTTAGCTCTTCCACTGAAGCATTCATTCGCTTGTCACTTGAAGAGCCGACGTAAACATTGCAGAAATCAAATGGCATAAGCAATAAGCAATGCAGCTCAGTAAGGGCCAGTCTCTCACATGGTCGAGGCTCTCGTACCCGGCGAAGACGTAGAGGAGATCCCCAATCTGCACAGACGCCCCGTCGAGACGCGGCACGGGCGCCGCGGGCATCTCCTCCCACTCCCAGCGCGGCGCGGGCAGGTCGGCATACGTCGCGTTAAGGTGCCCCGTCACATGCTCCGCCGCCTTGGCGTGCCTCCCCTTCACCTGCGCTCGCGAGAGGAGAAACGGTTAGAAGAACGAAACTTGTTCGGGGAATGGCGTTCGTGCCAGGACAATGCGGACGCGTACTGTTTTGGAAGAGGGGGAGATAGCGGAGACGCGGCGAGCGGAGGAGGCCCAGAGGAAGTCGGCGACGAGGGCAACCGCGAGGAGAAGCGCGAGGGCGAGCGGCACCGCGAGGCGGAGCGGCAGGGGTTTGGAAGCGGCGGCCATGGCGGGCTCGACCGGTAGGAGGCGGATGAGGGGCGTGGGGGACGAGGAGGATGCTGTGGGGAGGAGGACGCGGTGGCGGCGGCGGCATGGGCGAAGCTTTTGGTTTGCTTTACAGGGAGGGAAGAGGAGGCAGGAATGGTGGGCGGCCGCGCGGGGCCGCCGCGGTTTGGGCGCTCGCCGTCCCGGTTTTGGCGGCGTACGTGGGAGAGAGGGGCGCGTTGGGCCCAGACACGCGTGTCCTCTGCTGGTAGGAAACGTTTGTAGTTGGGCCTGAATTCCCGAAGCATCATCGACCAAACAAAACAGATGTTTATGGGTCAAAATCTAACGGACAGTCGGGCTTCTACAAGTTCTTTCTCTGTGTACTAAAAAAAAAAACCGCAACAAACGTATAGAAGTTCCGAAAAGAAATCACTCGTGGTGTTCCTGGCCGGAGCCGCCGTCTAGTCCTGCTCCGGGCGGTAACGACAAAGGCATTTTGCTTGCTCTTGGCTCAACCAATCTTTTGTTTTCCGTGTAAACAAGTACATCAGTGAACAGAGTTCCCGTGACCACGAAACTTCCTCCGCCTCGAACTCCCCCTCTCTCGCTCTCTCTCTCACGCCCGCCCACCCTCGCCGCTGCTGCCACACAGCGGTCTCTGCTCTCTCATTAAGGTGTGAGGAACCGGCTGCGGCCCAGAGGAGGACGACGAACATGGAGGTAGTGCAACAGGTCATATCAACCGGAATCAACATCCGCGAAGAGACTCAGCTGAAAGTTGAACTAGAGTGCCTCCGTACCACCTTGCCCAAGGCTCGCTTCCTCATCAATCGCGGCGAGTGGGGCATGCTCAAGGACAAAGGGATTGCAGAACTTCTCTCTCAGCTCAAGGATAGCACCTATGATGCGGAGGACATACTTCGCGAGCTCGATGAGCAGGAGCTGCGGCAAAAGATAGAGGGCGCAGGCCGTACCTGGGCAGGTCAACTCTTGTCTTCCTCTCTGAATCTTGCTAGAAATTTTATCCATGGTACCAAAACAAGGGTGAAAGAGGCCCAGAATAAGCTTGAGAAGGCAATGTCAGCGATAGAAGTTGTGCTCAATTTCATGGGTCTTAATTTTGAGTCTGTGCAGCTTATGCCAGAGACAAGTTCGGTCATCAGTGCTCCGCAAGTGTTTGGTCGTGACGAAGAACGAGATGCTCTGATGGAAATGTTGGGTGTGCCGATTGGGCGTGTGGACAAAATTGATCAGGTGATGAAACAATTGGGTGTGCCCCTCGCCATGGGTGGTGGAAGGGGAAGCAGATCTGCAGGGTCTAGGGGGAAGGGACCAGTAGCAGAAGGCAATACCATGGCGTCTAGACTCAAGCGACCAAAAACAGCCTGTAGCAGGGCTGGACCTCCTGAAACCAACTGCACCAGCGACGTATCTGTCTTGCCGATTTATGGCATTGGCGGGGTGGGGAAGACCACCCTGGCTCAGCTCATCTACAATGATCCGAGGGTGAAACATTACTTTCCAATGAAGATATAGGTATGCGTTTCAGACCTGTTGGACAAAAGACGGATAACAAAGGAGATCGTTGAATCACTCTCTGACGAAGAGTACAACCAATCATGCAGTTTAAATACTCTTCAAGAAAAATTGAAGGACCTGCTGCAGCAGCAGGAGTGCCCAAAATTCCTTTTAGTTTTGGATGATATTTGGCCCAGTGCTAATGACGAATGGGAGAAATTTTATGCACCATGAGGACTGGACCTGAAGGCAGCATGATCTTAGTGACCACAAGATATCCGGTGGTTGCTAATCTTGTCACCACCAGCAACTGTAAGCCTGTCGAACTCAAAGGATTGCCGATTGATATATTTTGGGAATTCTTCAGGAAGTGCGCATTTGGTAAAGATAACCCAGAAGCATATCCTAGCTTGCAAGATATTGGTCGGAGCATCTCCTCTAGGTTGTGTGGGTCTCCTTTTGGCTGCCAAAACTCTCGGACGCTTGTTGAATATGGAGCTCACCGAGCGACATTGGAGGAACATACAAAAGAGTGAATTGTGGGAACTAGAGCATCGAGATAACGAGATATTACCAGCCCTTCAACTGAGCTACTTGTATCTCCCACAAGAACTTAAGAGATGTTTTGCATTTTGCTCCATTTTTCCAAAAGATTATAGCTTCAAAAGACATGAGATAGTGAACATTTGGGTGGCAGAGGGCTTTATTGCACCGAGGGGAACCATGCGACTTGAAGACTTGGGGATTATATATTTGGATGATTTGAGAAGCAGGTTTCTTTTCCAAGCTGATCCACAGTTCCCTGGTCAAACAAGATATGTAATGCATGACTTGATCCATGATATGGCTCAGTCCATTTCTGTAGATGAATGCTTCTTCACGCAAGATTGGAGCCACCAGAACCAGAGGAGATTGACGCATACCATTCGCCATATGTCAGTCGATCTTGATGGTCAATCACGGAGCACAATGAGAGATTTTAAATATTTGAATAAATTACGTTCACTCAGGGTCGGTATCAGAATTGCCGATGAGATTACCTGGTTTAATCAGCTCTCTAACATCCTGTTTTTGAGCCTGCAAGGATGCATGCTGACAACGCTACCTGAAAGCATATGCGAGTTGAGTAGTCTCCGCTATTTTGATATATCTCAAAGCAGAGTACAGGAACTACCGGAGAAATTCTGGTGCCTTTACAACTTACAATTTCTTGATGCAAGTGACTCAAGTCTGAGAGAAGTTCATCAGGACGTAACAAAGCTAAACAACTTGCGTCGTGTAGAACTGCCAGGACATCTGAATCAGGCCTTATCAATGGTAAGCGGGCTTGGAAATCTATCTTATCTGCAAAACTTGAGCCATTTTAGAGTTGGAAGAGATAATGGGAGGAGAATTGTTGAGCTGAAGGGCATGAATCAGCTCAGTGGGACGCTATCTATTCTATCACTAAATAATGTCCAAAGCACCGCAGAAGCTGCTGAGTCTAGACTTTTTGACAAGCAGTACATCAAGGAATTAATTTTACAATGGGATTGGGAAGATAGGAGCACTATAGGGCAGCTGAGGGTCGATCGGAATGGAGTGGTCGAAGGCTTACGTCCTCATGCAAGAATTGAAAGACTTGAAATTCATGAGTTTTGCGGTGATATGTTTTCTCCAACTTGGCTTAGACGAGAAGACTTACTGACTTTAAGAAGCCTGAAACTTTACAGATGTCTTTACTTGAAATGTTTATCGATACCAAGCATACCTTCCCTTGAAGAGTTGGAGTTAAAAGAGGTAGGGATTGAATGCCTCACAACTTTGGATGGCACACATGCTGGTTCGACTGGTGATCCTAGGACTCAGAATTTAAGCAGCATTATACTAAGTTGCGACAATGGCATTACCTACACATTTACACGCCTCACTGTTGTACGTCTTACCAAATGCAGTAAGCTGACAAATCTTGACCAGTTCTTGTCCCCAGAAAACCTGCCATCCATCAGGGTGATATCACTCGATAACTGTGACAATTTAGTGTCCATACCTGTCCATAGTTTCGTGGGACTGGTTCACCTACAAGACCTGAAAATCTGTGGATGTGATAAGTTAGCTTGCCCACGGGAAATGCGTTTGCCCTCCTCACTCCAAAGGCTCCGTATTGCGAATTGTGGCGAGCTCGACATGTCATTTCCAACCTGCCTGGAGAACCTTCCCTCTCTCACCTTGCTGCAGTTGGTTCACTGTCACAACGTCAGGTTCCTCCCATTGAACTCGATTCCTGGCATCAAATGCCTGGTTCTCCATTACTGCCCGGAGTTGTCATCTATTGGGATATCGCACGCGCAGTCTCTTTCATCCACACAGCATGTGGAGCTATCCAACTGCCCTAAGCTTACAGAAGTAGAGCAGCCCTTCGAAAAGAAGGAACCGCAGACCGCGATGCAGCTCGAATTACTGAATTTCTCAGAAAGAGCTGCTCGTCTAGCAAAGCAAGGCCTGCTTGATCGCGTGCATCTCACAGGTGGATTTAAAAACTCTCGTGATTTCTTTTTTTAGAAAAATGAAAATAGTTTCTCGCATCTGCGTTTTCACACACAACGTTCCCGTGAATTAACTCTGATAGAGATGATGTAGAGCTGTAGATGTATTATATTGTAGTAGTATCTTTTATGAGGATTGCATATGACTGATGGAAAAGATCCGATGTACTAGGGATTATGTATATGACTGAAGATGATAATGATGAATTGATGATACATTTTCTTGAGGTCCTTTATGACACATGTTCAGTGTGCTGGTATCAGATGAACTTTATGATGTACTACTGCATTGGTTTATACTGACCCGAAATGGGCATTCAGAGTTCAGTCCGTCAGGCACCCAATGTAACATTGCTTTGTCAGAGTCCAGAGTAACAGAGCTTGGAATAGACACCCAACAGAAGCTTTGATAAATCTCCGTCCCGAGTCCCGACTGAAGAAAAGAAATGGAAATCTACTCCCATGCCCTCGTTGTTTCTTGCCTCTAGAATTGTAGTCTGTACTGTAGGGAAGAGATTGAAAGCTCGGGACAATGGGACATTGTTGTAGTTCAGAGAAGAGCAACCCAACCACAACTGATTAGCTAAACGACATTAGAAACACGAACGAAAATATCCATGTTTTTACGTGCTAGTGCTAGTGAGGCCTTCAACGAGGTGCGCGCGCTTTGATTTCAGGCTCTCGCCATATCGCCGTCGACGAGCTCCGGTCAAGGAGGCAGAAGTACTGCATGCAGGTCCAGTTCTACGGGCCGCATCAAACTGTAGTTGGGCTCACACAGTTGGGCCTACGCTTGGCCCATAACGAGTCCGCCCTTGACATCCTGCAGTTGAATCCTAACCGCACGTGTTCCTTCAATCCAACGAGCATGCCTGAAACTTCTCCCCAGCTACAGTTGAGAGAGGCGACGCGAGAGGAGTTCGTCCCTGCCGGCGAGGCTGGTGGTCTTCTCGGCCTCCGATGCACTTCAGGGCGTCGCGAGGCGGCGGAGACCGCTGGCTCCTCGCCGGCTGGTGGTAGTATAGGTCCTAGTGTAGGTTCTAGGGTTAGAGTTTCGGCGGCCGGCGGTGAGGTTGCGGCGGCGGCGGCTATTCGTCCGAATAAGTCCCTCCGAGCTCGGCCGCGCCCCGCTGGCGCTCCTCTCCGGCGTCGGCGGCGAGCTTGTGGGGGTGGAGCTCTCGTCGAGGAGCTCCTTCTTAGGAGTCAGGCGGCGGCGCTTCTTCGTCTTCGGCTCCGGCGAGGCGAGGTGCAAGCCGCTCTTTTGCGACAAGGAGGTGGAGGCTGTGGCTTGGAGGAAGCTGGGTGGTTGGATCCTGCTCGAGGGTTCCGCGGTGGCATCCGTCGTCGTCGGCGAGCGGTGGTCCAAGCTGGGAGGTGCTCACGGTGCGTCCCCGGGAAGCTCGGTCAGCTTTTGCTCATCCCGTTCTGCGGGTGTCTTTCCCGGCTCGTTTCAAAGCCTTTGGGCGATGGAGGCCTCTCCGGTGTTGGGTTCGTGGTGGCGGCGGGATCTGCTCGCGCTGGTGGAGGCCGGCGATGGTGGATTTCGCCGTCGGTGCTGTGCTGGAGGTCCAGGGACCTTGTTGTACTTCTTCTTTCTTCTAGGGGCCTCTTTGCACTATGTGTGGGACAGCTGTCCATATCCTTGTATAACATACTTGTATACGTACGTATGGTTGTATTTCCTTAACATAAATATATAGGTATGTTTGATAAAAAAAAAAACGAGCACCTGCTCCCTCCGTGGCTGCTCGCCGGCGCGCAGCCTTCCAGTTCACCGCGGAGGTGATGCGAGTGCATCACGTGTCCCCAAGTGTCCGTGAATTGTGAACACCATTCCGGCTGCGGATCGAACTACCGGGCGTCCACCGCTTTGCGTCCGTATCACGCGGCGGCGGACGCTGCGGGCGAGCAGCTCGATCGCTCAGAATGCTGCACGCCTCGTTCCTAAAGCTAACAAAACGAAATGGCGAGACCATGCCCAAACCCTTGCGTCGCTATTGAAGCTAACAACACATGGAACAGATTAAAACCAGCTAACGGCATAACAACCCACTGCCAGCTCTCCAATAAATTCGACAGATGACAGTTGAGGATGGCTTGTTTAAATTATCCGATAATCGGCGGCGGCGTCGAGTTTGTCACGTTCGGACTTGTGCCTCAGTGCCTGAGCACACTTAGCTGGTCGCCGCCGGGATTATTATCCACCTCGACACCGGTGCGCACGGTCTGGAGGCCCGGGCACAAGCACAACCTATGGTGCTCGTTGGTCACGGGGCACACATGGATGGCAGTCGCAACCTCAAAGAACCTGACGATATGCAGAGCTTGCACGAGCCCAGGTGCACGGCGTAGGAACACGCAAGCGCGCCTCCGCTCCGGCGGCGGCTCGACGTACTCCTTCCAGAACCCGCGCACCACCGGCGGCCTCGTGATATCTCATACGATCCGGGGGACACGACAAGGTCGGCCCCGCAGAAGCGGTGGCCGTTGTCGCGGGACGAGGAGATGCCGAACCAGAGCATGTGCTCGGGGACGTACGTACGATGTTTGGCTGTGTGAGCCGGCGACCACCGCGTAGGCCTCGACGGAGCGGGACCCGTACACCGAGGGAGGCGGGGCGAGCGGGTGCCAGTGCCACTCCTCGCAGCACTTGAAGAGGCGGTGGTCCTCGCTGGCGAGCACCTCGAAGCTGTGACCTGTGGCCCTCGCCGCTGCCGTTGCGGGAGTGTCGCACAGCGCGCCATGTATATATGCAAACCGGACGCACAGATTTTCCCCGCAGTCTTTGCTTTCGTTGGTCTGCCATTTACCGACGCGTGTGCTGCGTGTAACATGAGAACAACCGCTGTTATTCGAGTCTGTTGGCCTGTGTGCCGTTGTTGTGCGTCTGACTTCATGGCGACAAGGTGGGTCACCTCGACAACGGCGAACGCACCGTCATCCGCACGCGCTCCCCCGACGAGATGAACCACCGCCGCCGCACCTGCTGTGCTCAACACCGTGTGACCCTTTTTTCTTCTTTTTATCCTTGTTCTTCCAGGGGAAACTAGCACGCGCATGCAGATGCAGGTAAGGTCCTCGGTCGTGATCAGACACTACTACCTCGCATCTTGCTCCTTCGTCGTCGCCCCGTCAATCAACTCCAATAATTCATCCGGTATGTTACCTCTCCTGTTCTGCAATTGGCCAAAGCAAGTATCAGCCTACGACTACCAACCACTAGTAGATTGTCTTCATCCGTGTTGAATTTTCTCAGCTCGTGCTCCAACAACGACTAACTGGACTCGGATATGTTTGGCGTTTAGAGCAAAGATTATAAAAACGCCCGCTTGCCGGGTCTCGCGAGAGCGGTGGTGGTGGGCTCCACTATTTTTTTAGTGCGGTGTGAGACGTGGGGGATTTTAGAGGAGGAGCCAGGCGAGTCACAAAATTCTCACGCAATTGACACGCACTAAATTTTACGTGGCTTTAAAATAAATTGTCTTTTATGAATTAAGAAGAGGGCCACCTAATGTTGAACCAACTAAATGCTACCACATCAGTCTGTGCATAATAATCATGTGAATAATTTCGTGACTCTAGCATTACTCAGCGATGGCCAGTTACCAAATCAATGCGTTTCGCCCGCTTGTTGCTGCCGACTCACGAGACGCTCGTTTTTCTCTTTCCCTGTTGCTTTCTCTCTCTCCCATGTCAGACTGCCCCGGCTGAAGTAGCCTTATCATACTTGCTCTTACATCTCACTATTTTTTCCAGCTCTAGATATTCGATGGATACACAGGCACCACGAGGCCAACATGGACTGACATAGAGAGGGAACTGTGTTAAGAGTGATGATGATCATATATCATGCTCTAGCTTTATATCTGCTTCGAGTGTGCTCTTCCTGTACATGGCTTGATCTAAGAAGTTTCATCTGGCCAGGACTGAAGCTGACCTGCTGCGTGCTGGTGATTTCACTCATCAATTCTCCACTCGGGATCCGCAGCTTCATGATGAGGTAAAGGATCGAGTTTCCAATTGAGTTCAGGATTGTTTCTGTTTTGTTGCTTCCTTTTATGTGGAATAATTGATTCCTAGTTCACTTTGAACTGAAGGTCCTCCTGCTAGTCAGCTTTGTTTTGAGTTGCATGTATATGCAACTCGCTGCTATTCTCTGATCCGTGCTGCCTCTATCAACATCCTACCTCAACGGGTTGAGCTGAGCCTCTTCAGCTGAAGCGTTGAAGCACCGCTCAATTATCATACGACGGAAACCTTATTTTTGTAGTACCAAAAAAAAAAATACCGGGAGGAAGGTCCAAGGTAGCCATGGACGGAATCGTGGCAAGCGCATCTAAGGGGGTTATTGACTCCGTTCTTGCAAAGCTCAACGTGCTGATCAAGGGGGATATGTGCATCACCAACCTATTAGGTGTGTCCAGAACGGGCATTTGTTTTCTCTGGGACGAGTTATCCGCCATGAATGCCCTCCTCGAGAAGCTGGAGGATGCCGATGATCTCGATCCGCAAGCCAAGAATTGGAGAAACCAAGTGAGGGAGATAACCTATGATATTGAAGATTGGATCGATGAGTTCACGAGTAGTGAGAGAAATGACGATGCCCAGGTCAGCTTCATTAGCAGGATTTCTCAGTTCCTTGGAACTTTGAGGTCCCGTGTCAAAGCTGCTGAGCAAATCAAGGACCTCAAGACTCGCCTGCAGGAGATAAATGAACGCCATAAAAGGTACAAAATTGGAGAATACTCCCCCCACGAAACAGCAAAAATTGATTCTCGCTTGCCGGCACTCTACAAGGAAGCGACTAGTGTTCTTGGCATTGAGAACTCAAAGGAAGAGCTTATAGGAGTAATAGATAAAGCAAACAAGTTCAAGGTGGTGTCAATAGTAGGGTTTGGAGGTATTGGCAAGACCACACTTGCCAATGAGGTATATCGTGAAGTCAGACGGCGGTTCGATAGGACAGCCTTTGTGTCTATTTCTCAAAAGCCAGATGTGGCAAAGGATATTGAAATGTATATTGTCACAACTTGGTCCAAATATATATTCTCGTCATTGTGAGGTGCAAGAACTCATCAACAACCTCAGGGAACATCTACATGATAAGAGGTACGTACTCATTATCATTGCTTATTTATCTGAGAGGAAATAAGGGGCTGTTTGTTTGTTGGCCTTCATTTGCCACACCACAGTGGTGGCTGCCACAAAGGATCCGCGTTGTTTGGTCGATAGCAAAAGGCTGCGGCTGCCACACTTTTTCTTTGCAATCTGCGGTGGCGGCGAGTGTGGCATGAATATTGCTTGCCACAATCTGTGGCGTGGCCTCCGTGGTTGTGTCAAGGCAAGGCTGGCAATCAAGCAGACCCTAACATCTTCTAACTAATTCAGACTGAACATGTACAAATGGTTGGCCAAAAATATTTACACGTTTAGCCTACCATAAATAAATTTAGTAATGAAGGACAATATATAGTTTGGTAAATCTGTGGTAAACTGAACTAGGCAAAATTTGCTACAGCACATTGGAAAGGTGTGGCTTTAGCCATCACACCACACTCCAACTATTGTATTTAGCAGTGACACACTCAAAAAGTGTGGTTTCATATATAGCTACAAGAAAACAACTGTTTATCCGGTGGCCGACTGACCCAACCGACTCGAGTCTGTTGGGCCACCCGGACCTAACTGAGCCAAACCGATCACCCATAACTGGATAACTCGGCCTTGTTGATACTTGAGTATACCCGGGTCCCATATCATCGACAGCTGCAGCACACTAAACAGGTGAAAAGTGATTTTTTTTTCCCAACTTTCTATCTCATTGCATGAAATACATTACAACTTGAAACTTTGCATAGCTATATTCTCTGTCCATGTGTGTTTGTTTTCAGATTTTTCCTGATTACTTAAATAACTTTTCATTGAGAATAATTTCTGTTGTGTGAAACAAACTATGTCAAAAATTAGAGGAAAAAACTGCAAATAAAAAATACATAGATATAGAATGTAGCAATGTATCACTGTGCAAAGTTTGAAATTGTAATATATTTCGTGCAATGAGATAGAAAAGTTAAAAAAAATCCACTTTTCTCTTAGTGTGCTGCAGCTATGAAACCACACTTGTGGAGTGTGCCACAACTAAATACGAGCGTTGGAGTTTGTTGTAGCTAAAGCCACATCTTTCTAGTGTGTTGTAGCAAATTTTCATTGAATAATGATCTTGGACATAAATTTCAAATTGCTAGCTAGAGTTTTGTTATAATTGTGCACTTAAACACAAGCTTACTCAAAATATGATGATGTTGTTTCGAAGTCAACATATTAATATTGGGCAAGGACACGTGTTTTTCTCTAAAGTGAGAGTAGTGAGATTACTACATATATGAAGTCTAATGTATGCTCTATGTGAACTGTCCGTGTAGGTACTTAGTCATAATTGATGATCTATGGGATACAAGAGTGTGGAATATCATTAGCTGCGCCTTTCCACAAAATAATCAGAATAGTATGGTTATGATAACTACAAGAATTGTGGATGTAGCAAGAGCAGCATGTTGTAGGGACCATGGATTCATTTATAGGATGAAACCCCTAACTGAGCAAGACTCGAGAAAGCTATTATTAAAAAGAATATTTGGGCCCAAATATGATAATCCTCATTTTTCTAAGGGAAGGTATGAGAATCCTCAGTTCATGGAAGTTTCATGTGAAATTCTGAAGAAGTGTGGTGGTCTGCCGCTTGCAATTATCAGTGTAGCTAGTATTTTAGCTTGCCAACCCATAAAACTGAAGCAGCAATGGGACTACATAAACAATTCTCTAGCCACTAAGTTGTCAACAGAATCCAACTTTGAAGACATGATGCATATATTGGACCTCAGCTACAAGAATCTTTCTCGTCAGTTGAAGGCATGCTTTCTGTATCTTGGTACCTACCCAGAGGATCACAAGATTAGTAAGGTTGAGCTAATTAGAAGATGGGTCGCGGAAGGTTTTATGAGTAACTCTGGACAAGATGGCTGGTATGTTGCAGAGAGTTATTTCAACGAGTTGGTTAATAGGAGCATGATTCAACCTGCATATGAAGACTATTATTATGATATTGATGAGGTATCACACTGCAGAGTACATGATATGATGCTTGAACTGATTGTAAGGAGGTGTAAGGAAGAGAATTTTATTAGTTTTGCACACGATCATCAAGTGATGACAGAAGGGCAGGACAGGGCTGTTCGTCGACTCACTGTTAAATGGAGCGGTGTAGACGATGACACAGGGGCCATGACTACTACTTGCCACTTAGCACAAGTTCGTTCTCTTGCCATATTTGGAGGACCAAATTGGATACCTTTGCTACATGACTTTAAGCTCCTGCGTGTAATGTACCTTGATATTTATAGGTCCGAGATGACAATGGACCTATCTGGTATCGACCAGCTGGCACAGCTGAGATACTTAAAGGTTGGAAATGAAAGATCGTTTAGAGGGATCCTGTCGTGCTGCCTGGCAAAATCCGGAGGTTGCGACATTTGGAGACTCTGGAGTTGCCTGCGCTGTCAGTTTGCTGCATTCCATCGGACGTTGTTCATTTGCCGTGTTTGTCCCACCTTGTTGTTCCACATGATACTGAGCTTCCGGATGGGATAGGAAAGGTGAAATCGTTGCGTACTATGGATGGCTTTGATCTATCAAGGAGCTCACTAGAAAATATTAGTGCTATCGGGAAGCTCAGAAATTTGAGAAATCTGTCCCTCCATTGCCACACGCAATCTTGGGAATATGCGACTGCTCTCGGCGGTTCCCTTAAGAAACTCAGTAATAACCTCAAAAGGCTTTCGGTGAGTTGTGCCTTTGTTGGCAGCTGTGCTGATGCCCTGGACTATCCTCTGAGATCGTTGGGCAATCTTGAGCTGCTCGATATGTCCGGATGTACCTTTGGTCGAAGTAGCTCGTCATGGTTGGGCTACAAACTCGACCAGTTGAGAGTCTTGAGACTTGGGGTGTGGCAGATACAGCAGGAAGATATTGACACAATCGGCACTCTAGACTCCCTCGTCCAACTCCACCTGCGGACGCCAAGCGCCCTGACAGAAAGGATCGTGATAACACGCTCCACGGGATTCGCGCGACTCAAGGTTTTTGAGTTGGAGTGTGATGGAATATCACGGCTGACATTCGAGGCAGGTGCCATGCCCAGCCTGCGGAAGCTGTGGTTAGCATTCGATCCTAGTGCATGGGACAAGGCTACGCCTGTGGGGCTCCAGCACCTCTCAAGCCTCAAACAAATCTATGTCTTGACCGTGCGCAACAGTAGCACGGCCGCAGCAGTGTCTGAAGCCCCATCGACATCCATGTCTGAGACTGCAGTGATCAGAGGCGCATTCCAGGAAGTTGCTGATGCTCACCCGGGACGCCCAGAATTTACCTTGGGCGAAGCATGGCTGATCAGGTAAAGTTCGATTCTTACAGATCATCTAGTAACTGGTGCTCTGATTGCTTGGTTGATGCTCATATTTACTAGCTAGTTATGAATGTGCATTGTAACGCCCTAAAAATCGACCCTAAAAATCTTAAATAAAAATCGAAACTTAAATCGGAAGTTTTCAAAACTTTTCAAAAATCCCTCTCTTGTTCTGGACCACCAACTGGATTTTCCGGTCTGGTCTATTTCTTTCCCTTCTCCATCCTCGCGCGCTAAATTGCCGTCCAGCGCGTTTTTACCTTCACCTACCCAGTGACCGTCATTTATTCCGTCGCATAAGCTGGCACATCGCTCGGCCCCGCACGAGTCATCTCGTCACATTAATTATCTCGAATGACCTGACGACACTATGCACTATGCTTGAGTCGTCTCGTCGTCTTGAACCTTGTGCCAACACTATGCACTATGCTTGAGTCGTCTCGTCATCTCAAACCACGTGACGACACTATACACTATGCTTGTGTTATCTCGTCGCGTCTCGTCGTTGTCTCATCAGCCCAATCCATACGCCACACCATTGGCCCCGCCGTCTCGTCATTGTCTTTTCTACCACCCCCGTGCACTGGCACAGCACGCATGTTTTCTTTACCTACCTCGGCCCGCGCCTTTAATCTCGCCTACCCGTGCCTTTATTCAAGCCTGCATGAACCATCCCATCAACCCAAGTTCACAAGCCACGCTCTTGGCCCCGCCGTCCCGTCCCTGCCGCTGTGGTCTCATCGAGCACAGTGCGTCAACTACGCCGTCACATCAGCACTATCACCGAGCTCAGCTCGTGCTCTGCCTCCGCATTGCCCCACCTCTTGAAGTCATCTGCCTCACCTACAGCACGTCAACTGCGCCATCGCGTCAATGCCACAACCGAGCCGTCCCCTACCTCTCTTCATTTCTCTGCACGCAGTGGTCACCTCAGCTACACCATGCATGAGCATCCAAGCTAGTGGCCAACTTGCATGCGAGCTCGCGTCCCATCGCTCCAAAACCACACGCCGAAGTTACCCAAAACCATACTCCATCTCTGAGTCGTCTCGTCGCGTCGAATCGTCTCGTCAAACCAAAACCACACGCCAACACCATTTCTGAGCGGTCTTGTCACCGTAACCCGCGCGCCATGCCGTGCCATGCCCACTTGCAAGCACGCACGCATCGGGCTGTCTACCACCTCCTCCGCCTCAATGCCCAGCCTTTACTCCGCCTGCTTGCCTTGTCCCATCGACTGCGCCGCGCACGCCGCGTCGCGACGCACCGCCCCTGCGCATCCACGCGACTAGTGGCCAAGCTGACTGAGCGCTCGCGTCCCATCGTTTCAAGGCTGCACGCGAAGCCATCGGCCCCGCCATCCAATCCTTGCCGGCGAATTCTTGCCTCGCCGCGCTCCTATAAAAAGCCTTTCCCCCGGCCTCTTCCACCACCGTGTTGTCCAGCCAACTGCATGTGAGCCTCTCCCTTATTCCTTCCTTGCTCTGTCACCGGCCGAGAGCCACCCTATCAATCTCCACTAGCCACGGCTCACACTTGAGCATCTGGCCCTTGAAAACCAACCACACCAGCAGCAGCCCAGCACCATGTGCTGATTTCCCGTTTCCAAATTCATTTTCGAAATTATTCCGGCAACCTCCACTGAATAATTCATATTTCCATCATCCGAGCTCCGATTGACTCCATTCTTCCTCCTAAATTCATCTAAAATCAAGCTCTATCCATTTCTACCAGTTTCATCTTTTGTAGAGCTCCTCTTCTATTTCTTTTGTATTTATTTGTGTTTGTTTGCTTGTTTGTTTGTGTGCCGGTTTCGCGTACCGTAGCTGACGGAGTGTACGAGCACGAGTACGCGGAGGAGGAGGGGCAGGAACCAGGAGCCGAAGACTTTGAGCAGGAACTCCCCGAAGACGTCAACGAAGGCAAGTCACAATCCGTTTTCCCTTTGATCATACTGCTCCTATGTTTTATAAACACAACCCGTAGCAGCCGTTTTATTGCATGAAATGATTGACCTGGTATTTGCAAAACCTTTGTTTAGTATGACCAAGACCACTGAGCCTTATATTATCTGTCCTAAATTATTCCCTGTTAAACCTAGGATATCCATGTATAAATATTATTTACGCATGGATGATTTCCTTGTTATAGAAATGCTTAGGACTGTGTATCACTAAGTGCTCTACTTATACTTAGCTTTTACAAATGTGAAAACCGTGTTTGGTGTTGTGTGGTAGTAGTAAGGTTGGGTGATAACTAAAGAAAGATGAATGAATGAACTTGGGTTAGAGCTGAGGTGATCCTGATGATATTTATGGAAGATTAAGCGTCGCCTCTGTGGTGTGCTTATGACAAGTGATATGGGAGATGAATGCCGCCTCTGTGGTGGGTTCATATATGTGGAGATGATTGCCTTGGCTCGTATAAGGACCGAGTTGCTTGTGACATCCTACCTAGCCGTTTATTCAGTACGACCACACTACCGTGTATGCGGCACGGCTTAGTCTAAACCCCGCCAGCTAGTCTGTTAATCGCCTGGAGGCTGGAGATGCAATGGGAGCCCATGGAGCAGGTGGACGTGCTGCAGACGTGTGCGACCCGGTCGAGGCCTAGATCAGAGGCTAGACCCCTGGACAACTCCCATGGCGATTAGTCGGGACGATGCTGTGATGGGTAATGGCTTTGTGAGTCTTCACACCACCCGCGCAGTGGCTCGTGATGCACTCAGATTGTGGGTACAGCGTACAACCTCTGCAGAGTGTTAAAATCTATTCGAATAGCCGAGTCCACGGTCACGGACATGGCTTTGGTTCGCTCCAAGAACTAGCATGGGATGGGTGCTTATCTCTTGATGTGTGAGTTGTTTTGAGAATAGGTCCGGCCTTCCGCCGAAGGTTGTCGTGGACGGGGTGTCCGGCAACGTAAAACTTGACCAACCCCTTAATATCTTAATTTGATGCTTTTGCTAAAATGCTTTATAAACTGAACCCTTGCATGTGTAAAACTTGCTTTACTGCAATATCAAACCTGATGGCCTTTCCTTGCTACTGCCAAATGCATACCTTTATCCATTGATGGTAGGGTAAGGGTTGCGACTTGCTGAGTACTTTTGTACTCATTCTTGCTTGCTGATTACAGAGGAAGATCCAGACTTCGTCGACGCCGACGGTGAGGAAGACGATTAAGCTTTGTCTCGTCCGCACCCGAGCTGCCTGTGGCATTAGTCTACCGCTTAGATGCTTCCGCTGGTTGAGGACCTAGATGTTATCATCGGGGTCTGGCTTGTACTGGTTGTTTGTTATCTTTTAATATTCTTGTTGCTTATCGATCGACCCTAGCCAGGTCGCGACTTGTAATATCACCTGTTGTAAGACTTGATTGTACCAGCGACTGATCCAGGGACTGGTATAATAAAGTGTTTTAGCTCCTGGGATAACCGGGTTGCTTCAGGTGGTATCAGAGCCGTGCTTGGCTGTAGGACGTGACCCTAGGCTTGGACGCTAAAATTATTTGCAAAAACTATTTTGGAAAACTCCTTAGCTCTTTCCCCTCTTTTGCAAAACTCTTATTTAATCCCTCCTCTACAGATGGAAGAAGATGGATGGGTGACCGACTACTGCTTGGAGACCCCTGGCTTTCCAAAGGTGCTACGTGATGCCATGGTCAGACTTGGCATTATGGAGCCTGCCGAGTATGTCGGAAGAGAGTATGAAGAGTTTGGCACTGAGCGCTGTGAAGTCACCATTCACATTGGAGCCAGTGATGACCACCCCGAGATGAAGCCCTGGAACGTGACTACCACTGGGTCGCGATTCCCAGACACCTACCAAGCTGTGGCACGCAAGGCCCTTCGGTACTTGTGCCAGATGTACGAGAGGCCCATCGGTCGCTCGCCAATGAGGTTTTTCCCTCCCATGGAGAGAAACCGCCCCACTTGGCTTGCAAGGATGAGGACAATTGAAGGCCTGAGAATGGCTGAAAGAGACCCCACAGTGGTTGCCATGACCCGTTATCTGCTCGCCTTGGATGAGCTGTATGACGGAACCGCAGCCAGACTGCGAAGGTGCATCACTCGAGCCGAAGAAGCTGAGACACGAGTTAGGACCCTACGTGTTCAGCTCGCTGAAGCCAAAGCTCGTGAAGCAGAGGCAGAAAGCCGTGCTGTTGCTGCCGCAGAAGCCTTGAGGTCCGCAGAAGAGCGCTACAACAAGCTAGTTGGCACCGCCTATCTCACTGGGCGTGCCCACTGCAGGACTCTGCATATCCCCGGAGTAGGAGAACGTTCCGTTTTGGATGGCACTCCTATGTGCTCTGCGGGAAGCAACATCAAGAGGAAGTACGCAGAAGATCTTCCTGCACCCCGCCCTCTCAAGCAGACGGTAAGGAAGAAAAGTCGAAGAAGAAGAAGAGCCCCTCCCTTTGACCCAGCCTTTTCCAAAGAGAATGAAGATCGCCTCCCCACTGCTTCAGATGAAGATTCCCCAGTTAGAGGCCTGGAAGATGCCTCCAACCTCATGGATGCCCAGGACCCCTGAGTGTCTACCAAGATCCAATCATCATGGGATGAAGCTACCGGTCCGAGTTCAAGGAAGTGTCTGTGGAAGTCTGTACCCCTCGAAGTTTAGTTTGTCCCTTGTAGTCGCAGTGTAATCGCTAGTAGCTCTTCGGTAGTGTTGTACCCCCCTGTTGTTTTAGTGAATCTGTGAGTGTTGCTTGTTTGTGTGAATTGCTTGTTGTGTGTGCTAGCAAGGCCCTTGTCCCCTGCTCCTCTTTTTATAAAAGAAAAACATAATAACAAAGAGAATTAAATGATAACATAAAGAAGATCTTAGTTTTCTTCTCTCATCTTATGCTCTTCCCCCTGGGGAGCACCAGTTCTGTTTGTTAAGAAGAAGGATGGAAGTATGAGGATGTGTGTAGACTACAGATCCTTGAATGAAGTAACCATCAAGAACAAGTATCCTCTGCCCAGGATTAATGACCTGTTTGATCAGTTAAAAGGAGCTAAGTACTTCTCCAAGATTGACTTGAGATCTGGATATTATCAGCTGAAGATCAGAGAAGCAGATATCCCAAAGACAGCTTTTGTGTCCAGATATGGTCAGGATGAGTTCACAGTTATGTCCTTTGGACTAACCAATGCCCCTGCATACTTTATGAATCTCATGAACAAGGTGTTTATGGAGGAATTAGATAAGTTTGTCGTTGTCTTCATTGACGACATACTGATCTATTCAAAGAGTGCCGAAGAGCACGAGCAACATCTGAGAGTAATTTTGGAAAAGTTCAGAGCCCACAAGTTGTATGCCAAGTTCAGTAAGTGTGAATTTTGGCTTGAGAAAGTTGCCTCCTTGGCCACATTCTGACAGCAGAAGGAGTTGCTATAGACCCAGAGAAAGTTGAAGCCGTTACCCATTGGCCTCAGCCAACAAATGTGTTAGAGATCAGAAGCTTTCTTGGATTAGCGGGTTATTACCGCCGATTCATTGAAGGATTTTCTAAGATAGCCAGACCCATGACAGAACTTCTCAGAAAAGACAAGAAGTTTGAATGGACCCAGTCTTGTGAAAGAAGCTTTCAAGAGTTAAAGAGAAGACTGACAACAGCACCAGTGTTAGCCTTACCTGACATTCACAGAGATTTTGTTGTCTACTGTGATGCATTAAGACAAGGCTTAGGATGTGTCCTAATGCAAGATGGTAGAGTTGTTGCCTTGCATCAAGGCAATGGAAGACACATGAGCAGAATTATCCCACTCATGATTGGAGTTAGCAGCAGTAGTGCATGCCCTAAAGATTTGGAGGCACTACTTAATTGGAAATAAGTGTGAGATCTACACGGATCATAAGAGTTTGAAGTACATCTTTACTCAGCCAGATTTGAATCTGAGGCAACGAAGATGGTTAGAGTTAATCGAGGACTATGATTGGAAATCCACTACCATCCCGGAAAAGCAAATGTTGTTGCAGATGCCTTAAGTAGAAAAGCCTACTGCAACTATCTCATGAACCACAATGATCACCTGTTGACCGAGATGAAGAAGCTTATCTGGAGATAGTGCCTCGAGCTTGTGTGAATACTCTAAGTGTGCAACCAACACTGGATGAACAGATCAGACAAGCCCAGCTCAAGGATCAAGAGTTAATGAAGATCCGTAACCACACCGGAGAAAACAAAGCCCCAAACTTCAGAGTAGATGATAAAGGAACTCTGTGGTATAAAGACAGAATTTGTGTACCTAAGGAAGGAAAGTTTCGAGAGATAATCATGAATGAAGCCCACAACTCAGCTTATTCCATCCACCCAGGATCTACCAAGATGTATCTTGATTTAAAGGAAAAGTACTGGTGGAATGGAATGAAGGCAGATATAGCCAAGTTTGTTGCAGAATGTGATGTCTGTCAGAGAGTCAAGGCAGAACACCAGAAGCCTGCAGGATTACTCCAGCCCTTACCAATCCCTGTGTGGAAATGGGATGAAGTAGGCATGGATTTTATAGTTGGTTTTCCTAAAACAAAGAAGGGATATAACTCTGTATGGGTAATAGTGGACCGACTCACCAAGGTCGCTCACTTTATTCCTGTACGAACCAACTATGGAGGAGACAAGTTAGCCCAGTTGTATATTGACAACATAGTAAAGCTACATGGAGTACCGAGCAGAATTGTCTCTGATAGAGGTACCCAATTTACCTCTAGGTTTTGGAAAAGCTTACACGCTGCTCTAGGAACTAAGTTGGATTTCAGCACTGCTTATCACCCTCAGACAGATGGTCAGACAGAAAGGATCAACCAAATCCTTGAAGATATGTTGAGAGCTTGTGCATTGACCTATGGCAAAGACTGGGAGAAGAGTCTAGCTTATGCTGAGTTCTCATACAACAACAGTTACCAAGCCAGCCTCAAGATGTCACCTTTTGAAGTGCTGTATGGCAGAAAATGCAGAACCCCTCTGATGTGGTCAGAAGTTGGAGAGCGTTCCCTTACAGGACCCTCCATCGTTAAGGAAGCAGAAGAAAAAGTTGCAGAAATCAGAGAGAAGCTGAAGGAAGCACAGTCTCGTCAGAAGAGTTATTCAGACAAAAGACGAAGGGATTTAAGCTTCCAAGTTGGAGACTATGTGTACCTTAAAGTTTCCCCAATTAGAGGTACGCGTCGTTTCCAAGTCCGTGGCAAGTTAGCACCGCGCTACATCGGACCGTACCGAGTGTTGAAGAAGATCGGTACAGTGGCATACAGGATTGAGCTACCACCAGAGTTGGCAGATGTGCATAATGTTTTCCATGTGTCCCAGCTCAAGAAGTGTCTGAGAATACCAGAAGAGCATGTCGCTGTGGAGACCTTGGATTTACAAGATGACCTCCGATATCGGGAAGTGCCGATTAAGATTTTGGATGTAACAACCCGTCAGACCAGAGGATCAACAGTTCGTCTGTACCGTGTTCAGTGGAGTCGGCACACAGAAGCAGAAGCTACGTGGGAAAGAGAAGATGCTTTGAGGAAGGAGTATCCCCATCTCTTCGAGGATGAGCCTGAATCTCGAGGACGAGATTCCTTTAAGGGGGGTAGGTTTGTAACGCCCTGAAAATCGACCCTAAAAATCTTAAATAAAAATCGAAACTTAAATCGGAAGTTTTCAAAACTTTTCAAAAATCCCTCTCTTGTTCTGGACCACCAACTGGATTTTCCGGTCTGGTCTATTTCTTTCCCTTCTCCATCCTCGCGCGCTAAATTGCCGTCCAGCGCGTTTTTTACCTTCACCTACCCAGTGACCGTCATTTATTCCGTCGCATAAGCTGGCACATCGCTCGGCCCGCACGAGTCATCTCGTCACATTAATTATCTCGAATGACCTGACGACACTATGCACTATGCTTGAGTCGTCTCGTCGTCTTGAACCTTGTGCCAACACTATGCACTATGCTTGAGTCGTCTCGTCATCTCAAACCACGTGACGACACTATACACTATGCTTGTGTTATCTCGTCGCGTCTCGTCGTTGTCTCATCAGCCCAAATCCATACGCCACACCATTGGCCCCGCCGTCTCGTCATTGTCTTTTCTACCACCCCGTGCACTGGCACAGCACGCATGTTTTCTTTACCTACCTCGGCCCGCGCCTTTAATCTCGCCTACCCGTGCCTTTATTCAAGCCTGCATGAACCATCCCATCAACCCAAGTTCACAAGCCACGCTCTTGGCCCCGCCGTCCCGTCCCTGCCGCTGTGGTCTCATCGAGCACAGTGCGTCAACTACGCCGTCACATCAGCACTATCACCGAGCTCAGCTCGTGCTCTGCCTCCGCATTGCCCCACCTCTTGAAGTCATCTGCCTCACCTACAGCACGTCAACTGCGCCATCGCGTCAATGCCACAACCGAGCCGTCCCCTACCTCTCTTCATTTCTCTGCACGCAGTGGTCACCTCAGCTACACCATGCATGAGCATCCAAGCTAGTGGCCAACTTGCATGCGAGCTCGCGTCCCATCGCTCCAAAACCACACGCCGAAGTTACCCAAAACCATACTCCATCTCTGAGTCGTCTCGTCGCGTCGAATCGTCTCGTCAAACCAAAACCACACGCCAACACCATTTCTGAGCGGTCTTGTCACCGTAACCCGCGCGCCATGCCGTGCCATGCCCACTTGCAAGCACGCACGCATCGGGCTGTCTACCACCTCCTCCGCCTCAATGCCCAGCCTTTACTCCGCCTGCTTGCCTTGTCCCATCGACTGCGCCGCGCACGCCGCGTCGCGACGCACCGCCCCTGCGCATCCACGCGACTAGTGGCCAAGCTGACTGAGCGCTCGCGTCCCATCGTTTCAAGGCTGCACGCGAAGCCATCGGCCCCGCCATCCAATCCTTGCCGGCGAATTCTTGCCTCGCCGCGCTCCTATAAAAAGCCTTTCCCCCGGCCTCTTCCACCACCGTGTTGTCCAGCCAACTGCAGGTGAGCCTCTCCCTTATTCCTTCCTTGCTCTGTCACCGGCCGAGAGCCACCCTATCAATCTCCACTAGCCACGGCTCACACTTGAGCATCTGGCCCCTTGAAAACCAACCACACCAGCAGCAGCCCAGCACCATGTGCTGATTTCCCGTTTCCAAATTCATTTTCGAAATTATTCCGGCAACCTCCACTGAATAATTCATATTTCCATCATCCGAGCTCCGATTGACTCCATTCTTCCTCCTAAATTCATCTAAAATCGAGCTCTATCCATTCCTACCAGTTTCATCTTTTGTAGAGCTCATCTTCTATTTCTTTTGTATTTATTTGTGTTTGTTTGCTTGTTTGCTTGTGTGTCGGTTTCGCGTACCGTAGCTGACGGAGTGTGCGAGCACGAGTACGAGGAGGAGGAGGAGCAGGAACCAGGAGCCGAAGACTTTGAGCAGGAACTCCCCGAAGACGTCAACGAAGGCAAGTCACAATCCGTTTTCCCTTTGATCATACTGCTCCTATGTTTTATAAACACAACCCGTAGCAGCCGTTTTATTGCATGAAATGATTGACCTGGTATTTGCAAAACCTTTGTTTAGTATGACCAAGACCACTGAGCCTTATATTATCTGTCCTAAATTATTCCCTGTTAAACCTAGGATATCCATGTATGACTATTATTTACGCATGGATGATTTCCTTGTTATAGAAATGCTTAGGACTGTGTATCACTAAGTGCTCTACTTATACTTAGCTTTTACAAATGTGAAAACCGTGTTTGGTGTTGTGTGGTAGTAGTAAGGTTGGGTGATAACTAAAGAAAGATGAATGAATGAACTTGGGTTAGAGCTGAGGTGATCCTGATGATATTTATGGAAGATTAAGCGTCGCCTCTGTGGTGTGCTTATGACAAGTGATATGGGAGATGAATGCCGCCTCTGTGGTGGGTTCATATATGTGGAGATGATTGCCTTGGCTCGTATAAGGACCGAGTTGCTTGTGACATCCTACCTAGCCGTTTATTCAGTACGACCACACTACCGTGTATGCGGCACGGCTTAGTCTAAACCCCGCCAGCTAGTCTGTTAATCGCCTGGAGGCTGGAGATGCAATGGGAGCCCATGGAGCAGGTGGACGTGCTGCAGACGTGTGCGACCCGGTCGAGGCCTAGATCAGAGGCTAGACCCCTGGACAACTCCCATGGCGATTAGTCGGGACGATGCTGTGATGGGTAATGGCTTTGTGAGTCTTCACACCACCCGCGCAGTGGCTCGTGATGCACTCAGATTGTGGGTACAGCGTACAACCTCTGCAGAGTGTTAAAATCTATTCGAATAGCCGAGTCCACGGTCACGGACATGGCTTTGGTTCGCTCCAAGAACTAGCATGGGATGGGTGCTTATCTCCTTGATGTGTGAGTTGTTTTTGAGAATAGGTCCGGCCTTCCGCCGAAGGTTGTCGTGGACGGGGTGTCCGGCAACGTAAAACTTGACCAACCCCTTAATATCTTAATTTGATGCTTTTGCTAAAATGCTTTATAACTGAACCCTTGCATGTGTAAAACTTGCTTTATTGCAATATCAAACCTGATGGCCTTTACCTTGCTACTGCCAAATGCATACCTTTATCCATTGATGGTAGGGTAAGGGTTGCGACTTGCTGAGTACTTTTGTACTCATTCTTGCTTGCTGATTACAGAGGAAGATCCAGACTTCGTCGACGCCGACGGTGAGGAAGACGATTAAGCTTTGTCTCGTCCGCACCCGAGCTGCCTGTGGCATTAGTCTACCGCTTAGATGCTTCCGCTGGTTGAGGACCTAGATGTTATCATCGGGGTCTGGCTTGTACTGGTTGTTTGTTATCTTTTAATATTCTTGTTGCTTATCGATCGACCCTAGCCAGGTCGCGACTTGTAATATCACCTGTTGTAAGACTTGATTGTACCAGCGACTGATCCAGGGACTGGTATAATAAAGTGTTTTAGCTCTGGGATAACCGGGTTGCTTCATGCATCTTCCACTGCAGAGACATGGAGTTACGGAGGACTATCTGAAGATGTGCTTACCACAACAAACTGCGGCGCTGCAGTCCTTGTTACATTTTTGGCGATCCGCAGGCTGCTAATATAACGCCAACAGGGGCAGGGAACATGCAACGTGAAACCAGCCTCAGATATTGTGCCTCCTCAAGCTTTAGCAACGTTTATCTTAGTATGTTTGTTTATGTTGTTTTTGTTCTGAACCCGTATACCACTAGCTAGCACATTATTTCTGCCATGCCTTTCTTTTTCACCCAGTTTCACGTCTCGTATAGGATGAACACGTTGTTTTTTTCCCCGAATGGAAACACAGTTAATGGTTGTACTTGGCTGCCAAGCTTGTTCTAAGATTTCAGACAGCAGGGGAGCGAAAAGCTTGTTCATTTTATTCTCTCGAGCGCAGAGCGCTATATGCACCGATGACACGTTACACCGGTTACATACAGATGCCTCAGCTTGCCCGACCACGCCACTCATCATACATGCACACACTCATACTGAAGCGCGGACGCGCTAGAGCGTTGGTTGTTCACACACGTCCTTGTGTTATTAGTTCTTTCGCACGCGCCCTTCGTTATTTAGGCCTCAGCTGACAGCAGCTGGTACGTACTGTACATAGTCTAGCGTAAGTGAGCCACCGCGTTCTCGTGCGAACGGAAGTCGGGCCGGGGCGCCTGCCTCCTCACGCGACGGCGGGGAGCACGATGTCGCGTGGGCGCCTGCCGGGCTCGCGTCCGCCACCGGACGCGGGGGAGAAGATGGCCATCTCCTGCCCCCTCCCGAACTTGATCCGGCGCGCCTCCTCCGCCGACACGCCGAACGCGTTGGCCAGCACGTCGGCGGGCATCCCGCGCAGCGCCGACGTCTTGCCGACGACGGGCGCGTTCGCGGCGGCGTCGCTGGTCTGGAACGACACCCACGCGAACGTACCCCTCCTCGGGGCCCGCGCGCGTCATCGCCGCGAAGCTCTGCGGCACCACCACCGCCGGCCCGCGCCGGATCTCGCCGTCGAACACGCGCCGCCCGGCGTTGCTCACCACCTGCAGCCGCGCGCGCCCGCCCGTCGCGTACACCAGCGCGTGCGCGTGCATGTTCCAGTGCGGCGCCAGGATCGCGTTCTGCGTTCCAAGTGTCAGTCAGGTATGGAAGCCTCGTCATTTGGTACTGAAACATGGCATGAATCGGCAGCTCGTGTAAATTACCGGTCGCATGACGCCGCGGTTGACGCTCATCTGGATGAGCTTGAGGACGCGGAGCTTCTGGCTGTTGAGGACCGTGATTCGGCCGCCGTTGGGGGTGTACACGTTCTCGCGGAGCTTCATCGCGCACAGCGCCTCGTCCACCCCGTCGTCTCCTCCTACGCCGCCGCATGATGTTGCCGCGCCGGTCGCCGCGGCCCTGCAGCTTGCGCGCCGTCTCGCGGCTCACGCGGATGGACTCGGGCCAGCAGCTCCGTGTCGAAGCCGCTCAGGAATGTTGTACGACTCGTCACCGCGCTCCTGCTCCGACGCCGACTCTTCTGACTCGGATTCTCCGTACCGCCGCTGCTGGCTGCTCGTCTGCCCGCCGGCTAGCCGGCAATGCTGCCAAGAAAGATCGAAACAGAGCATGTAAAAACTCCACGCATGCATGGCATGACATGGCATGTACCCTAAGGTGTGGTCGAGCTGGTTAGCGTTGTTGCTGACGTGACGTCGTAGACCGAATGCGACGAGCGTCTGGTCGCCGTCGTTGTGCACCCAGAAGGGCGAGCCGGCGGGGATGGCCACGACGTCGCCCTGCCGGACGGCGGTGATGCGCTGGTGATGGAGTACTGCTCCTCGAACCCGCGCCGGCTCCTCCCCTCCGACTCCGTCTCGCTCTCCTCCCGCTGCGGCCCCTGCATCTGCTGGTACGTCTCGGGGCACCCGGGGATGACGACGCCGACGTTGCCGCGGCCCTGGATGACGTACACGAGGCGCGGCGAGTTGGAGTAGGACGGCAGCATGAGGCCGTTGCGCTGGATGCGGATGCGCGCGGCCGAGACGCCCGCGCAGGACAGCTGCCCGTCGCGCTCGTCGTAGAACTCCGTGGCGCCGGCCTCGGAGTCCACGCGCCGCGTCGGCTCCAGCGCACGGAGCGGCCGGTCCAGGCGGCCGCACCCCGCGCTCTGCTGCTCGCCGGCGCCGGACGCGGCGCGCAGCAGCAGCAGGAGGCAGAGCGGCAGCAGTGGCATCTTGAGGGCCCGCATGATGGGCTCGGTTCGCGGCAACGCGGCGGCGGTGCTGTCACTGTGAGCTTGGGAGTGAAGTGGAAGTGGAGCGTGTGTGTGTGTGGTGGTGGTGTGCGAAGCTGGGCGAGCGAGTGTGCGCGCCATTTATAGCTACAGGGGTTTCAATTTGGAAGCTTCAAAATGAAAGAAGATTTTGCACAGTGAACTGATGGTGTGGGCTGCTAGTTGGAGCTAGCTGGGTTGGATCGGATCAGCACCAGCCTCAAGTCGTGAAAGAGGAGTATATACGGAGGAGATGGATATCGCTTCACATATATGCACATGCCGCGGATCGAGTAGATGGAGTGTTGCCGGGGCAGCAGAGTCCATTATCTGGAGGGAGTGCTGCTGCCAATTCAAAACGTTTCTTGTCCTGGACATGGATGCGATTGCATGCTGTGTATGTATGCATCGCGTACGTACATGCTTTCGCTCGACTGCAGTGCATGCTATGATGGACGCTAGTGGTAGTAGTTGAGCCGATATGGCGCCGGGACGGAAGGCAGAGCGTGAGGTGCCGCGCACCAGGGGGCATGCGTACGTGTCCTGTCCACGCAAGCTGATATGCATGCGCGCGTCCCGTGGCTATCAGAGAATTCAGCACTCCGCAGCTATGCATCGTGCACGTCAGAACTGGTGCGCGCACGCCCGCACGGCCGCACCGCGTTCGTCCAACCCGCGCGCCAAACGTATTTGCTATGTACGGATGTACCGCACCGCAGAGGCATTGCATCCGTCCGCCGGCTCCCACGAGCGGCTGCCGGCTGCCGCGTTCGGACGGATCGGTTCGAGGCGTCGCCGCCGTGGTTGGCGGCCGGGTAGCTGCAACGGCAGAATTGGCACCGAAAGACCTTAATGCATTCGAGGATTGGGCTTCACGCAGACTGAGCAACACTAGACGGAGTCACTGAAAAGCAGGAAATGCATCAGCTGTTGGAGCCATCATCGAACACATCTTTTTTATTACTGTACACGCGAAACAATCATCGATTTGCTCTCAAATCTGCCTCGCGTTGTTAGAGTCAGTCTTAGGGCTGCATATATGCATCTACAAGCTCAAATAAACATTCATCAATTTGATTTAGCTCTAACAAAACACTAAAACTAATACTAACAATGTGAAAGCCTCGAGCGGGGGAGGGGGGCATAGACCCCACCATTAGACAGACATATCGCACGTGCAACGTCCACCCTATCGTTTAGTACTAGCTGTTGATAGTGTAATTTGGCTAGCTATTTTATTTGATGGGCCAAATTCATTTTTCAGATTAATTTGTTTGGGAAATATTGCAGGATTAATGTACGTGCAGCCAGGAGGACATTAAGTGCAATATGACAGCATGTTAAGCTAACGCATCAAGGAAAGCAAGCTAAGAAGGAAATAGAAGAGAGATCCAGTTCGGAAGGTGCATGTTAGATATGGAAAGGATTCGTTTTTTCAGATTAATTTGTTTGAGAAATATTGCCCGTCGTCCGCTTCGACGACACGGGTGGTGATCCAAATCGCCGCCGCCTCGCCTGATCTCCGCTTGCTGTCCGACACAACCCGGCCAGCGGCAATGACGGCGGCGGCGGGGTCTCACCTCTCTACGACGACGGGGACAAAGGATGGCGGAGGGATCTAAGTCGACGCCGATGACGAGCATGCATGGCTGGATGATGGATCCGTGGTATGGGCCATGGTCCACGTGGTGCGCGGTGGCGTTGCCAGGCGTGGCTGGGAGCGAGTGGATGCGCCAGTGGTGGGCGGCGGTCGGCTTGGTCGTGGCCATGTGCGCACGGCCTTGCTGCGACGGCGCTCATCCGGCTGCCCTAATCTGATCGCGTCGCGGTGGATGGGCGGCTCCATGGAGGCGGAGTGAAGGCAGGGACGTCGAGCCGTCGAGATCGGGCTGCCACACATTGGTCTTGTTCCAGATGGTGGCACGGTGGCTGCTACACAATCCGTTCGTTGCGGCAGTGCGATGGCTCAGGTAGCAGTTCTCACAGCATGACGCTTCACCAAGGAATTCATGCCTTCAAGGTGGATACAAATTGTTCAACGATCTTGTAGGATCAATGTGGCGAGAGGTCGTCATGATCTATCATGTGCTCATGTACGAATCAATTGGGCGGTCGACAAGATGGCAATGAGGAAGCAAGTTTGATGGAGCTTGCAATGACGATGATCTGTAGTGGCTAGATCCTGCTTTGTTCGGAAGAGGCCAATATAGCCGTGGTCATAGTCGTTTGTCGGTTTGGTCAACTTATCACTGCTCTTATGTCAAGATGTCCGACTCCGGTGTTAGTATATACTACTTTGTAGCATCTCGTATGTGTTGGTACACTATCGTGATGCAATAGTATTTTGATGACATGTTGTATGACAATATATTAATAGGACGCGGATAACATATAGTTGAAAGGAGATAGAAGCCTACTAGGTCTCTAAGAATGTTGTTGCACAAAGTGAATTCAACAACTATAATCTCTTAGTTCATAATGTCCTCTCAAAGTAGAGAGACTAGTTGTTACTTGGTTCTTTTGAACCTATATGTGAACAACTGACTTTCCTATAGATGTCAGGTTGAAAATTTAAGCGCGATTCGAATCTTTGTCTTTGACCATGATGAATATATGTCCCATAAAATTCTGGTGTGAATCAATCAAATATCTCGGGTTGTGGCATATTTATGTGAGGATTTTTTACATTTTCATGACTACTTTCACGCATCATAATATATATGCTAATAACGTGTGAAAGTAAATTGTAGAAGATAGTTGGGACAATGAACAGTAGTTTTTATTGTACTGTAGATCACAAATTTATACATAAGGAAGAGTAGTGGCCAAGTCTTCCGAACGGATCCGACTCTTTAGAGAGAGTAATCAACTGGTCACATTTGATTCCTAACAGCTGAAATCGACGGCAGATCCAAGGCCGCTCGGTTAGTGAAATCGACGGCTGATGATTCAACAATTGTTAGGGTTTCATCTTCATTCCCGTCCCCATTCATCGAGCGGAGCCAAAGGGTTTAGGGTTTAGGTTTGGTTTCGAACTTGTGGTTTAGTTTCAAACTACGGTTTGGTTTGGTTCAATAAATATCAAGTCGACAAGGCACGCCACCGGGAAGGCAAAATCGTGGGTGATTTTCCGGCGAGATCCGAGGTCGGAGACCATCGGGCTGCAGCAGCTACAGCGGATCATGTCCATGTGGCGCGACCGCCAGAAGCGTCACCGGCAGATCCAAGGCCGGAGTAAGCCTTTTCTCTCCCTCTCTCTTCCGGGCCGCTGTTTTCTTCAGTTAATACTTAATAGAACGACAAAATCTTCTTTCTAGCAGTTTGGTTTCCTAACAGGGTTAATTTTTACCTGCGTGTGTCAAGTTGCAGGTGGGGCGGGCTTTTAAAGGAGCCCGCATGCCCGCCTCACAAAATCAGCCTTGGTGGCGCATGCAGCCCACCCGCATCTCTTTCGTGGCGTAACACTTATCTGTCTATCAAGCCCACCAGACAAGTGGGCAAGCCCGCAACAACCCGCGAGAGCCCGCCACTCTTTCTCTCCCATCGTTTCTTCTCACCGTCGACTCCGGTGCCGGCGTCGCCTGCGTCCTGCGCCTGTCCGCCCCTCCAAGCGTGGCGAAGTTGGGGGAGAACTTCCTCATCCATCTGCCCCGACGATCTGCTTCGTCCCGACGCCCGAGCAGCTGAGAATGCCTTCACCGGCGCCGCCGCCGCCGCTGGCACCATCTTTTTCCCCAAGACTTGCCCAATGTGGCAATGTAAGATATTCATCCTCCCTTCTTGATCTTGAGCTCCTGGTTGGCATGCCTTCATGGTCAAAGTACTGTTATTGCGTTCTTCATGGTCAGAGATTAGGGTTCAGCTCTTTGTGCTCTGATTTGTTCTCCATGATTAGATGCCGTAGTGGTAGAAGGCAGCAATTGAACAAATGTAACCAGAAAACGCAAGAGTACAGAAACAATGGAGGACGATGTGGGGTTCATTGCTTGTTCCCCTGCATTTTCTTGCTGTTCATTTAGACTTCCTACGACTACAAAATAGAGGACTTGACATGAGTACTGAATGACCATTCTTTCTTGCGTTCTGACAATGGTTGACAGGTTGTGTGTCCAATGTCTGTTCGATTGGAGCGCTAGCTGCCTATTACTTGAGCGATAGATTATTTAACTATATTATTTTTTGGCACAAGAACTTCTCAGTTTCTTTGCATAACTGAAAGCATTGCTCCCTGTACGCATCTATAGAACCTTGGTATTACTATGGTATTACTATGGTGGAAGATTATAATAGTGTTGGCTAGTTCATTTATGTGCTCACTTAAGCTGTATTGATTTATACGTGCTGGCTAGTTCATTTTTGTACTGCATTGGTTAATCTAAGGCTAGTGAAGAAGATTACATCAGTATCTGATGTATCCATACTGCAATATTCAGTTCAGTATGGCATCAATGTTCCATTCTAATCTTTTTGTATGATGGATATTTGAATCTTTTAGGTTTGTTCGAGTGTTTTATGTGCTCTCTTTGTATAGAAAGTATAGAACGGAAGAGACATCTACTTTGGCTGCGCTCACGCATGCATGTTTCTCTATTCTAGCTGCGCTCAGTCGCTCACGCATGCGGGATGTGACCAGCTTGGAGGGTTCAACCCGCAAGGCCCGCGAGCGATGTGGCTCTGCGAGGATGCGGCTGGCGGGTTCCCACGAAGCCGCCGTACTTGCTTTGCGGCCAACTTTGTGGCTCGCGGATACCCGCCCCACCTGCAACGTGATGCGTGTGCATGTTCAGAATCAGAAGATATAATTAGCTTATTGCTCTTTCTCTCGATTCTCCACTTGTTTGTAAAATTGAAGGATTGATGATATTTCACCAACATGGACGCGCTGCGCTTCCTGGTTTCTCACCTTTGTTCAGGTGGAGATTTATTCTCCCCCGTAGCCCACCTTCATTTTTTTTAACACGAACGGGCTGCCTGTTCATAAACAGTAGATTTAACCAGCTTTGTCTCGTTTTCTTTCCGTTATTTGCGCTTCGCTTCCATTTTTTCCCCCAACTTTGATCTTTCATAGGAAAATATTATGCGCGAAGCTTATTTTGAGAGATTTTGCCTTTTCTCCTTGAGTTCGGTTAGCCCTCCTACATCTATTCATCTCTGGGATATGCACTGATAACAGGCATGTTTGTTGTCTTGTAGATGGACTGAATGCTTCATCACTGGATAAAAAAAGAAAGGGCACGCCCTGTCAGCAAGATGGTGATGATCGTTCTCATGCTGGCAAAATCATGCGATATGGGATTCCAGACCTTCCTGAGGTATATACATCAAATCAAGGCATATATTGATATCAACATGATCGCTCTAACTTGGACACCACTAATGACTAGAGAATGCTATTTATAAACTGGGAACGTATCTTTTAGTCCTGCAGTTTGTTGCAGTCAGGGTCCTGCACTCTTACTGAATCACTAGCTTTGCTTTTGTTTAACCTGCAACTGTTCTCTCTTAGGCTTGTAATATCACCACCACATCTCTAATTTATATATGCCAATTCTATTATCTATGAGGGGTACACTGCCTCCTCGAGTTCTAACTTTGAATTTTGTGTTCCATACTTATGTCATGGCTCTTCCTATCATCCGATACTCTTGTAGGGTGTAATTAAAAGGAATATGTCCAGGTTACCCCCCTTCAACTCTTGCCGGAGTCTAAAAATCAACCTCCAACTGTAAAACCATCTAATACACGTTCCTGAACTCTGCAAACCAGATATTCGACACCCTGGTACTCAATTCGAGGTGTTTTTGCCCACGTTTGCCCCGCCCGCATCAGCAACCAAAGATTAAAGGGGCGGTGTATCTTCTTTGCCCATTGACGACTGAGAAGCCAAACCTCAGCTTTGATGATCTAACACATGTGGAATGCTTTGGTACTACGCTGTTGAAGAATTGAATATGAAATGTTTGTCAGTGTTTTTGATAGCTATACAATTCACTCTAAGAGTTTGGCTATGTTGCAAGTTGTAGCAAATGGTTTATTGAATTACGTGTTTTACTCAATGATGTGTTATATGGACGATTTGATCTGTTATCTCTTTCATATTTACCAAGGTTTGTGTCTATGTTACACTGTAAAGTCAAAACTAAAAACTGCTTGATTGTATGTCGTAGGCTTCTGTTCCTTTATTTGTAATTTATCCAGAAGTTTCATACTTTGTTGCTGTTTCTTTTGCTATTTTTATGTGTTTATACATGCTATTGCTCAACAGAACGTTTGATATAAACACACAGAAACCCCACTGCACTGTGTTTCCTAGTTATCAATCAGTGCTATTATGAGTGTCCTTTTCCCCTTAGGAAAAACACATATAAAGCTGTTAGGAAAAAAATTCTTTATGTGATGCCCAGGTTGCTTGCCATGCCACTCTGCTATCTTAATATGTGATGGAGCACACCATGTTTAGGCATGCACAGAGATGGGATAGAAAGCTTCTGGTTTCACTGTATTTTCTTTCTGCAGATGTAGTAACTAGTATTCAACTTTTAAATCCCAATGTTGAAAATAGTTTTATCTCATGGCTATGCATGCAGGAGGTTTGGAGCCATATACAATCTCTATTGCCGCTGCGTGATGCTGCTCGTAGTGCTTGCTTGTCTCATGCCTTTTTGCATTCCTGGAGATGTCATCCCAACCTCACTCTTAATGAGAAGGTGCTTCGCTCGAAATCACATGAATGCGAAGAGAGTACCAGTGATAAAATTGACCGTATTCTGAGAAATCACTCAGACATTGGCTTGAGGACATTGAAGCTTGAAGGTATCTCCTCTCGTTGTCTTGACAGTTGGCTTCACATTGCTGTCAAACCGGGAATTGAAGTACTCACCCTGAATCTACGTCGAAGCAAGATAAAGTACAACATCCCGTTCTCACTTTTATCCGATGGGGTTAGAAACTCTATTCAACATCTTGAGCTTGGCTGTTGTGCCTTCCGCCCCACAACTGAACTTAGGCCCCTGAGAAGCCTAACAAGTCTGCATCTGTCTACTGTGCATATTACGGGGGATGAATTAGAGTGCTTTCTTTCCAATGCTTGTGCTTTAGAGAAGTTGATCATCTTTGATTGCAAGGAGATAATTTGTCTGAAGATACCATGTGTGTTGAAGCAACTCAGCCACCTGAAGGTCACCGGATGTTTGAATCTGCAAGTTATAGAGAACAATGCTCCAAATCTATCTAGCATTTTCCTTGATGCAGATCATTTAAAGCTCTCACTGGGAGAAACAATGCGAATGAAGAACCTTACAATGATCCGTGACAATGTTGTTTGTTATGCTCGTGCCGAGTTGTCATCCATTATGCCCAATCTTGAGACTCTTGCCTTAAGTTCAACCAACGAGGTACACTCTAGAACTTATGTGACAATATGCATGCAACAGTGGTTATACCAGTCTTAGACATGACACATTTGTTTTGCAGGTAGTCAATACACCAATGCTGCCTACCAAATTCCTCTACCTCAAGCACCTGACCATTCATTTGGTGGCAGGATTGACCTTTTCCCCGTCCTATGATTATTATTCTTTGGTTTCTTTCCTTGACGCAGCTCCTTCCTTAGAGACGTTATACTTGGATGTAAGGCGCTGTTCATTCCGTTCTGTGAATACCAATTCTGGTACTTTGTTGGATTCATAAATTCAATTGCTTTATCTTTTTCAGGTATGTCAGGCACATATGAAGCACAAATCAGTGTTTGGAGATTCCACACATTTGAGGCAGATTACTGAACAAAGCCATTTCTACCTCAAGAGTGTGAAGATCATAGGGTTCATCTCTGCGAAGGGCTTGGTTGAGCTAGCATGTTATATTATCAAGAACGCAGTGTATCTGGATTATATGACATTAGATACCCTTGGTGGTACTAAGTGTTTGGGAAACAAGGATATGACTTGCGGGTCCATTAGTGATGGTTTTCCTATCGAAGCCCCGAGAGCAGTCAGGGCTATCAGAGAATACGTTGAGGATAAAGTTCCTCCTACAGTTAAGTTGACTGTTGTGGAGCCCTGCTCACGATGCCTTGCTAGAGCCGAAGGATGATTGCTGAAATAAGTTATTGCGCAGTGTGTAATCATTTTTTATCTATTTTCAGATGAACCTTGCTTCGTATCTTGAATTCTTTAATTAGTTGTGGTTGAGAAGCGTAATCATTTTTAATCTATTTTCATATGAATCTTGCTTTGTATCTTGACTTATTTAATAAGTGTGGTTGAGAAGTGTGAAATCATTTCAATTTGGACGAAGCATCCAAAAAAATCACATGGGTAGAGAATGCAACACTTAATCTTTGTGCAAAATTTCAAGTTGTAATGTATTTCGTGCAAGGAGATAATTTTTTTTTGAAAATATTACTTTCTGTTGTTTTAGTGTGTTGTGGCTAAGAACTACAAATTTATAATGTGCTTGCTAGGGCTAAATTCCAATTTTGCAGTGTGGTAGATCAAAAATCACGTTTTTGTGGTGTGCCACAACAAATTTTGCCTAATTTTAAATACAGTCATCAATTTCCATTTTCCCTACACAAAAATTATTTTCTTGCAAAATTATTACTCACACCTGCTATCTCCTAGTTTTTAACTGATGATGTTATAAAATATTCATTGTGGACCTCGCCAACCCCTCCGCCGGTCCTCAATTTGTGGTAACGACAACAACTCCAATTTATTTTTGAACTATAATTGTTTTCCGCATGATAAATACTCCATTTTAGAACCAAGAGAGTGCTTTGTTGTACCAAAATGCACTCGGAAAAAAAAATGCTCTCTAATCCTAGAGCTGTTGATTATTTGGACAGCGCTCTTAACTCACTTTGTTACATCAAATTACAATGAAAAATCAACTTGAGCCCCTTGTTCCGTCAGATATAAAAAAGGGTGTTATGATAACTCTCTTAGCTCACTTTCAACAAAGCTATCATAACGTCATCACCAATTGGTAGAAGTAATTGCTTAACCTGCTCAACGAACTTCGCTCTGCTTTCTGAGAGAGATTGACGTATACTACCTCGCATCCCATTCCCTCTTAGCTTTGAAGCAACCAACTCCAATCCGACGGGAGGAATCTGCCTTTTCCGTTGCAAAAGCTGTGAGGAGCTCGCTCGTTCACAAGAGACGAAATTCTTGGCCCCCCGCCGGCCGGCCGGGCTTGCAAGTTGCAAGCTACCGGCCAGCCGCCGCGGCCGCTTTATTCCCAGAGGCAAATTAGCGTGGCAAGACAAGCTTCCCCCGTGATTACACCTGATGACCTGGAACACCTGGGACTCACACAAAGTGGTGGAAAATAGACTTGATTTTGAGACAGAGAAACGAAGGATTCTTTGCCTTGAGGCAATTGGTTTACAGTACACCATAGGAGAGGAGGTCGGTGCACGACGGTTTGCTCTAAGGATTAAGTAACTTAGCTGCGTGTGTGCTGTGCAGAGAGGCGTCGTTTCTTTGAGTGTGCTCTACTGGCCGAGCTTTTGGTACCTTGTCCACTGGACCAGAGACAGCCAGCACGGAACTTCGTGGGGATCTGCTGGTCACGCATGGGTGTGATCCAAAGTCACTGGTGAATCCAGTCGTCTCCCTTAACAGCATCGGTCAACTCAAACAATTTAACGAGGTAATTTGCCATCAGTTCCTGCAAAGAGGTCCTCGGTAGTATATCAGATAGAATAAAGTTGTATGATATCACGAGATGCTGCTTGCTGCATGCAGCACCTGATGCTCCGCGATGCATCAGAAATTGCAGCAAACATACGCGCAGAATCTGCCCGAAAGCGAAGGATGAAAATAGCATTGCATTCGATCGTAGAGGCTGTGGATCAGATCAGATCGTTATGCATACGGAGTAACGTGACAGGATACCATCGCGTCGCTCAGGTTCTACGAAGTTCAAACAAGAAGTAATTCATCTTTGAAGCCAAGCTCAGAGCCTCAGAGTACTATCCGGGAACCGTGGGTTACGGCCACTCGTGCAGTGCAGGGAGCAGAGCCTCGGCGATCGAGTTCACACTGCACCCTCACCTGTAAGAAAAGAAGCAGCTGCAGACCAAGGCTGAAGCAAGCAAGCAAGCAAGGAAAGCCAGGAAGATGCCAGCGGCATCCAACTGCCGGGTACCAAAAGAAAAGCGCAGCGCAACGCAGTCAACTACTTAGCGTGGCGTGAGTCTTACCCGCCCGAACCGCCGAAAGCCACTCACGCGCCAACGGACTTGCCACGCCATGCCACAGCCCCACTCCGCACTACCTATAAACCAAACGCATCGCCTCCGCCCTTCTCGGGCAACAAACAACCCTCGCTCGCAGCTCAGTTTCACACAGACAGCAGGCAAACCGTACCATGTCTTGCTTCGGCGGCGTGGCGACAACGACGGCTGCCTCCTACTACTCGTCGTCGTCGTCGGCGGGGATGATGCGGGGCGGCAGCGGCAGGAGGCCGTGGTGGTGGTGGCGCGCCAAGTGCGCCGGCATCGCGGCCTCCGTCGGCTCCAGGCTCCGCCGCTCAATCAAAGGCCTCGACGGCCGGCGCCGCCGTCGCAGCACGACGTCGTACGCGCACCAGCACCACCGCCACCACTACCGGAGCTTCGCGCCGGTCTACGTCGACGAGCTCTACAACCACCACCACGTCCAGCCCATCGTCAGCAAGCCCCTCAAGCTCGACGCCGTCGTTGCGCAGGAGGAACCAACAACAAAGCCGAGCACCAGCGGCGCCGCTCCTGCAACTATTACCGCCGACACCGGCGTCACTCGGGCCAAGGCGACCGCGCGTGTCGCGGCCGCCGGTGCCGGTGCTGGTGTTGGTGGTGTCCGTGCGGGTGGCAACAAGCAGCAGGCCCGTGCGGCGGCGGCGGGTGTTGGCGCGATGAAGAACATCCTGATGAGGAGCCCGGGCAGAGGAGGCGGCGTGCTCGGGGTGGTGAAGGGGATGGGGGAGGTGGACCTGCGAGCCGAGCTCTTCATACGCAAGTTCAAGGAGGACATGCGGCTGCAGAGCCAGAGGTCGGCCGAGGAGTTCCAGGCCATGCTGGCACGAGGGCTATGACGTACAGCCAGCTCACTTCTTTTATCATGGTTAAGAAAACAGCGGAGGATCGGACGGTTGATTGATTGCATAGCTAGTTTTGGTTTTGCGATTTGTGAGGGAAAAAAGGATTAGATAAAAAAAAAGGATTAGCTAGCTAGTGTGTGATGAGGTTGTTGCTAGTGTGCTCTGCTCTGTGGCGGCTTCGGTTATTTTCGTGTTGTAGATAGGATTTGTTGCATTCATGGCTGTGTTGCATTCATTGGCTGTGTTGCATTGGGTAAAAAAAGGAAAAAAAAACTGTAAATATAGTATACATGCAGTTACAAGTTGAACTGTGATGGCATGTGGTCTGGTGACAAGGGAAACAAATATTCTGCTTTTCATTTGCTACAAGCTAGGGAAAAAAAAATCAATCCCCTTTTATGTCTATGATGTGACAATGGCAGGTGAGATTTATCTGTGGCAGAATATTTGTTCAAAAATGCAAGATCTGTGACGATGACATGCGATATCTATCTGTGGTAATGACGGTGGCATATAAGAATCTGTGCGAAATTACACTAGCACGTGATAATGTAGTGATTAAATCATATCTTACCGATGACAGGCACATGACATTCATTCTATGTGTACATGTGTTCAAATGTTCCTCTTAGCATTCTACTATATTTCAACAGTTCAGAAACATCTCTTTTACTTGTGGCGTTCAAAATCTCAGCATCTCACAAATTGCATACCATTTCTTTATATTACTGAGAGAGATAAACATTACAAGCTTAACCATCAGGTCAAGTATGATGGCAGCAGGAAATGAGTAGAACATAAGGCTCTACCTTATCACACTGAAACAAGATTCTATTGATACATGGAACGCAGGGTGTGCGCAACAGCTTAGTGGAGAAATTCTTTCATTGGATCGTCATGGTGAACTTTAGTCATTCGGTAGGCCTCCATGTCTTCTGCAGTAACCTCGTCATTCCACTTCACGTTGTATTTCCTTTTCCTTTCATCTCTCTCCTCTTTCTTCCTTGCAGCCTCCTACAGAAATTGAAAACGACCATCAGCACCTTTTCTGATGACCAATGAACAAAATCTAAACGGACAAAGATCAAATGAAAGATTCTAACCTTCTTTAAGGATTCCTCAAGTAGCTTCTTATCAAGAACAAGATCGTCAGGAACATCAGTTCCCCAAGTGGCTAGTCGCTTTTGCTCCTGTTGCACAGGTTCATCTGCATTGAAAAATGTTCAAGTTATTCGAGTTCATGCATTGCTGTAATTACACATTCCTATTGTTAAACAGGTTGCCATCTAATTTTAGGAAACCAGAACTTGCATTAAGTTTATATTTACATATCATTGGCTGTTTTAAATTATCTAAGGTAAACATATGATACTGATAAAAGCTACTGTGAAGCTAGCTAGACCTGACCCCACACTATGCAGGAAGAGTGAGCTGATACTGATACTTCAGATAGTTTGGGAAAATATCTGTCATGGCCTTACCCAATGACACTAGGTCCTGTTTGAATACGAAGTTTTTTTTGTTTCCAATCAATACAATGGTTTCTTAAGAAGGCACCAGGTAAGGAAACCTTTGGGCAGTTTGGGTGTACACACTGGTCTAAAACACTGTCCTACCATGGTATAAATATTTAAAAATTCCACTTCTGATCTCTTTCTTAGACACACGCATATTCATCCGTTTAAGGTAATCTTGTTTGCATGATACTCGTGCCAACACATTCATATAACAGTAATATACATGTGGCAAGTGTTGGGCTATGACTTGAAAATGTTGAACATCTTGATAATTTGGTTCTTTGTGTGCACACTAAAGGCTTTGCAAATGGACAGACATCTGTTATGTAACATTAAAAAAGATCCACATTGCATAAACATTCCCTGCATGTATGTGCCTATCTTTTTTTTCATCTTAGTTTTACGTTAACCAATACAGTAAGCTATTTCCATGAACAAAATAATGTACTTAATCTGTGAAAACCAAAGACGACATGGGTTTTCTAAAAACTGTAAAATAAATACTGCTGCATTCACAAACTGTAGTAATTTATTCCTGTGCCCACTATGAGTTGTCACAAATACACAGAAGTAGAAAAGACAAATTCGCAACAAAATACCTTGGGCAGCCTCCTTTCGGGCCATATTGGCCTTCATCAAATCTGCTGACGCTTCAGCAGCCTCGATTCCAGCCAAACCTGTGCAGTAACTATTTTTGATAGTCTGCTTGCAGCATTTGTAGCCCCATTGATGATCTTTCCACCAAGAACCCCACACGGTTGTGTGATTATTAATGAAAACATCCTCTTCGTATTTGCTCTTGGGCAGCGATACATCCTGTGGGAAAATTTTGGATACTGAGCACTCAAGATCATAATATGGAGAATGGAAACAATTACACCAGAATGGCAGCCATATAAACAAAACCAATGGAGCCAAGCTAAGCAGAATCAAGTTCTATAGTTCTTTTTAACTGCAAACGAACATACTTTACATCTTCTTAATTATGAATTTTAATCACGACATCTAACCAATCATTTTTGTGAAATTATGGACTTGGAGATAGTGGTCAATACTAACTGTACCGCCTAAATGCTAACTGTCGAAATTAGCATACTCTACAGGGTTGAGTTGAGGCCCAGTTCAAGAATGTTATTTGTTCCAACAGAACATTGATGCCGAAAGAATCTGGAACCGGTGTTGTGATTCTTCTGTACAGAGGTTGTTTTCACCTACTTAAAACTAACCAAAAGCTTCTGATCATTTGAATCAGTTAGATGCTGCAGATGGCAATTTATACATCTTAAAAGATGAAAAATTATATATAATGTGACAATGAATGAGAACAATAAGCATGAAACATTCTAAGAGCAACAAACTACCATAAAATAGAAATGCCTAACAAACAAATATTTTGTAATATGGGTATGTACCTGTCCTTTGATTATTCGGCCAGTCCTGTCATACTCAATCTCTCTCTCACTTTGTCCAAGTAGCAGCTCCCGAGGAATTGGATCTTCTGACGCAGCATTCCCGTATTTCTCCATAATTTTATCCTTATGTTCAGACTTCAACATTTCTTTTTTGATTTTGAAACTCTTATACAGCAGTTCAGCTTGAGACGGTGCAGCTTGCATATGGATATCCTGACCTTTGTCAAAAGCTTCCCATGCGTGGATGTTGAGCTGCTTGAACTCCAAAGCTTGTCCGCTAAGACGATTTTGGTTGTCACCCTGCACCAATAATATTACATAAGAATATTATATCCAAGAGCCTAGCGAACTAATGACTCAATTTTCACATCCGACGCCATGTCATTTATTTAACTTATATGTAGTCACTTACCACATAGAACTTATCATTGGGGTCTGCATCTGGTAAGGGGTCTTCTCTCATGGAGCGGGTTTTAGGATCATAATATGCAGAGTTCACATCCAGATTCAGAAGATATTTTGCAGTGTCTTCTCTGATACGCAAGTTCCTGCAAAGAACAACAAAATCAACGTTAGTGTTTAATTCAGCAAGGAATGTTCACAAATGTGCCCAAATACTAAGTTATAAACTTTAGTCTCTAATTACTACGTACCTCACAGTTCCGGTGCTTCCACCCCCGGTTGTGCGGACACGCTTCTCTACCTTAGCAAAATCCATTTGGGCACTCTCATCGACTTTGGCCTCATCTATCCTCAGTCCATCTTCTTCATCATCTTCACTTCCGGCATTCTCACCATCCTTCTCGGTATCCTTCTCCTCAAGTTTCTTTAGCTGTTGTTCTTTCAGATACTTTTTCCTAGCCTCCTCTCTAGCTTCATAGTCAGAAATAACACGAGTGTAGGTTGATGTGTCGTAACCATTCCAGCGATCACGCTTCCCATCATAGTCAAGCTCAAACGATTCAATCTTCTCATCAGGAGCGATGTTTACATTAGTATATTTAGCTCCCACAGATCGAGGCCGCTCCATGCATGATTTCTTATCATGAGTCATGGCACCACAGCTGAAACATCGAGGAAAGTGTTTTGTTAGATAATTTGTAAAGGAAGGCTATTACTCATGCATACTTGCTAGTGGCTACTAAATAGACGGTCTGAAATTTTATCCTTAATTCCCAGTTAGGACCAAAAAGAACATTCACACAAAATAAGGAACACTAATCCACGTTGGACATGGTTGCAAGGAAAAATGTAATCAAATAAACATCAAACTTACTTTACACAAGACCCTTTCCTGTACTTCTCGGCCTGGAAAGTCCGGATGCCTCTAGAGTACCATGACCTGGTGTAGTTGGGATCCGATTTCCATTTCCGCTGATGCTTCAAACTCTGAAATCATCAAACCAACAACGAGTCAGACCTTCCAAGTCAGATCCTCGTATTATCATCAAACAGCATACAAACAAGAGGCAATCACTTACCGGCTTATCGGCATTAAGATACCATGGGGCCGAGGACATGTACTGGGGGATGTGGGGATTGATCTCGTTCCCATCCTCGTCGACTTCAGCGGGCGCGAGTCCAGCCTTGCGCGCCTCCTCGAGCTCAAGCTGCTTCCGGTGATCCTCTCGGGACTTGAATGTTACTGCCACAACAGAATAAACACCATATAAGTCGCCAATTCAATAACGCATGAAAAAAAAATCCCCAAAACTTCGCGATCTCGAACCACCACAGAAGCCCCGATCCCAAATCAGGCAGAAAAATAGGTAAGCCAACACCCAACAACCCCAAGTTTCCGCCAAATACGAGAGAAATCGCGCCCTAGCAAACCCTAATTCTCGATCCCCAAATCGGATAGAAATCACCCAATAATCGAACAACGAGCCCACTAGGGTTAGGGTAACCGGATGCTCAACTCACCTGAAGCGGTCGCCATGGCGCCCTCTTCTTTTCTCCGCCTCCTTTTTAGGCCTGGGCATTCGGTTGTTAAATCGGTTCGGTTAATATGGTCAAAAGAAATTTCGGTTAATGGAAACTCATAACCGATTTGGTACCAGAAAAATGATTACCGCATCTTTCGGTGGTCGGTTAATTCGGTGAATTTAAACCGTAATCACCGAAATTCCTCAGAAGGAGCACGATTCGAGAGCAAATCGAGGCCAAATGGAAAGCAAATCAAAGCCGAAGCGAGAGCAAATCAAGCCTTTCGGCTGCTCAGTGCCCGCGTCGCCCGCCCCGTCGCCACGCGCCTCCACGCCAGCACACCTGCCCCCACGCGCAGCTTGGTGCGCACGTCGCTCGCGCCGCCGCCACGCGAGTCGTCGCGCCGCAGCCTGCGGGTCCGCAGCTCGCGCGCGCAGCCCCCGCTCTCGCCTCGCTCTTGCGCTCGCGCGGTCGCGCCGCCGCGCTCGCGTCCTCCACTCCTCCTTGCGTGTGCGACTGGCAGCTGGGACCTGGGAGAATGGAGATAGATACGCTAGGTTTTCTTAGGATTGGGCTTTTGTATATGGGCCAGCTGGGGCAAGGATCGGGGATAATGGGCCTTCTTTCTATGGGCTGCGAAGCAGGCTGGACTAAAAACTTCGGTGAATTCGGTGGTTCGGTTAACAGCAGCCCAAAACCGAATTAATCACGGTTAACCGAACTTAACAGATCTCTCAACCGAATTAATCACGGTTAACCGAAATTAGGAAAAATTTTAAGTATTTCGGTTCGGTTAATTTCGGTTTTCGGTTTAACCGCGCCCAGCCCTACTCCTTTTCCTCCGCCTCGCCGGCGAAACTCGACGGCGAACGAGAGGATAAGTGCGAAACGAGTATTTGCCTCCACGCGGGCCCGGATCCATTATATAGATATACCGGGTTTGAGTGAGACTCGAGCCCGCAATGTTACCGACTTGAGTGAGACTCGAGTCCAACGCTACCTGGACTCGCCGTGGGCCGCACAATACGCTACCTGGACTAGCCATTTAGGCCCCCCATATACTCTTATTGTATCCCTTGTAACGAGCCCATTGAGGCCCAACTGTACCTTACCCACCTTCCACGGCGACCCAGATAGACCTCGACCTCGCTCCCATGGCCGATGGCTTCTTCCGGCTTCGCCACCTCGTCGTCCCGTGAAACTGTTCTAAAACCCTAGGCACCGGGACCCCCAATGGCCGCGACGGCGACGGTGGCTCCCGCTGCGGTGACACCTGCGTTCGCGCTCGCGTCTTCCGTCGCGCGCCGCGGTTTCCTCCCGCTCCCTCGTCGCGCCGGCCGGCCCGTCCCCCACTCGCTCCGGTAATTATCTGCGCCGGCTACTTTCTCGAGGACTTGTTTGTGGATTGATTTCTGAAATTTTGGCGGGAATGAAAGGCTCTCCGCGTCGGCCGTGAGGCGCCGCGGCGCAGTCGTGGTGGCTGCAGATGCGGCGGCGGCGGCAGGCAGCGCGGAATTCGGCGACGAGGAGAACCCGTACGAGGTACAGGCATACTGAAATGGGATGAAAGCTTCAATCTTTTCCTTGTCATGTTGTGATTTACGCACTTTGTGTGTTAGCTTCTGGGCATCAGGCCGCTTGATAGCTTCGACCACATGAAGATTGCATACAAGAAGAAGCGCAAGGATGCTGAGGAAACTGGAGATGAGGAGCTCCTGGCAAAGGTAGTGCACTGTATTATTCCTGACACTGAGGTTTTGTGTATGTTGATATGAGCTAACATACGCATACGTCAATAGTTTTGTTCATGACACTAATCATGGAATCGTTGGTGCGTTACAATTGTAGTTGGACAGGGCATACGACACTGTCATGATGCAGCAGCTGCAGTACCGGAAGAAGGGTGTCACTTATGGGTCGGTTCAGGTCAGTTGCAGTGTCACTCATGGATGCCCATAATTCTCTCTTCGAAATGTTGTGTAAATGCTCCTCCTCTAGGTCTTATGCATCCTATATGTAAAAGGGAAAAAGTAATGTGCTATGGAGTAGATTTGAATGATCTTTAACAAGTTGCAACCCATAAAATTGAGGCCATTTACCCGGAAAATAAAATAAAATTGAGGCCATTGAAACTTCCAGAGCTGTAACATGCTATAGATTACGGCACCATATGTCCTAAATATGGCTCTTTTATGAAGATACGATGAGCTACACGTTGAAAGTATCTGCTTTTTCATAGACCATGGAGAAAGGCAGTACTGGTTAAGTGGTTATCGCCTTTACATATACCTAGCAAAAATTGAGCTTATCTGTGATTTCAAGCATATGTGGATGATGGGTGCTTGTTGTGAAACATTTTCGTCAAACTGTTAAACTCCATCCCTTCTACTTCTGTTATCCTGTTATGTTGATTTATTTGTTAGTTCTTTCCACTGTTAGGTTTCAAAGGATATCAAGTATGCTGACAACCAGCCAATCGTACCTTGGGGACCTAGGTACTTTCTTGTTTCTGCTTACCTTTTAACTTAAGGAAGATTATGTTCCATCAATTCATTTCAGAATTTTTTGGTGGGACGCTTTTATTGTTTAAGCATGTCATGGGAAGTGAGACTTTCACTTTGTTATACATGAATTAGTTATACATGAATTAGAGCATGGGGACGTTGGTGCTTATATCTACAGTCCCCTTGTTCTTGTGTAAACAGCTTGAAGGGGAATTAGCATGGCAGACAGGCCTGTCCTACATTACGTACTTAACTTTTATATGTGTCCTAGAACCAATATGCTACATCTTGTGAAACGGATAGTCGATGATTAAACTTATCTTGCAGATTCTCGAGGTCAACAGTTAAGGACATGCGCATCAATATGGCAATATCAGCAGCATTTGTATGCACTCTTCTCTTCATCATAACAGGGTTCCAGCTCTTACTGATGTACTTATTATTCATGTTAGGCACTTCTTGTATCTAGTATATTAAATTGTTAGCTTCAAAATATTTGGGAGTGTAACCTTAAGTTTGGAGCACTTTAATGCCGACTTCAATGCTTGGTTAGTTGGTTGCCATCTTTAGTTTGGAAAGTTAACCTTTAGCAAATAACTGCCTTAAGTCTGAATTGATGTCATCTAAGCATAATACTTGGGATCTTGGGAAATAATTTGACCAAGTGACTCGCTTGATTTGTTTGTAGCACTCCATTTGTTCAATTGAAAAGGCAATCGTGTAAAAGTATTGAAGCATTTTTTTTGTTATTTTGTGTATGCATAGAAATAATAATATGTATATTGGATTGTAGGGATAGTTTTTTTAATTGTTTTGTTCTTTCAGTAAAATATGTTTTAGTTGCAAAATATATTTATTTACTCTATCTCCAGGTCATATGGATAGCTTTAATGGGCAATGCAGACTGGAAGCCTTTGCAGTTTCTATGTTTTTCTTTCTTCTACAGAATACTACAGAAGCTAAGAGCTACTGAACCACCAATTACTCCAATATACAATGTGAGACTGTTTCTGAGGCACCTGTTGGCCATCTCATGACCTTACTGTTTCAGTGTTTCTACAATTTTTTGGTTTTGCAATCCATGGTAATTCATTGTTGTTTTGTTTACAGTAGTGCAATTGAGGGTGGAAATAGTATGGAAATTAAGTGGATTGCGTATTATGTAGTTTTCTTATGTGTCCTTCTTTTTTGTAAGTATGGAGTTTAGTTCAGCTCAGCATACCATTTCCTTCTGGTAACTGATCCTGTGACTTAACAAATGCTTGTCAAAAGCTAGTTATAACACCAATGAATACATATTTAGTACTATTTCTCTGAAAGCTCGCCTAAATTTACATAGGGATAGTTCTTGCTGATGAGGGTGCCATTCTGTAGCTGTTTCTTAGTTTTTTTTAGATGAGTTATGATAATTCACATTTTGATGTGTTGCAGGAGTATGGTGAGGTTGAAGGCCGCGGGATTAGAATGGCAAAAAGGGTAGTCCGCGCTTTGGCTTTGATATTTGGATGTGTGTTCGTTGCATCCCTGGTCAGTGGATTTTCATCTGATATGGTTTCTAGCCTAGATCCAGTAATTTCAGCTATTCTTGATTGTTAGGAGTTATACTATTAGCTGCCCTATGGTTTGATTGTCCACTCTCATCTTTTCAGGGTTATACAGCAGCTGTTAACTTGATTGAGTTTTCATGGCAATATACTCCCCGTATTGTTTATTATTACCAGGTATGTGTCAATATTTAACATGACATAGCTTCAGTATAATGTACAGTGCATAGCAGTATCCTGCTATTTGTTTGTATAGGACTTATGATGTGATTTTGTGTTTAAATTTGAGAATACAAAGATGCTAGGTCAATATGGTTTTACAGATTCCATGCATTACCTTGGCTATAAGTTTTTCCGTACTGAATGATCATGATGTAATTTTTTTATTTTTTTTTGGTTATTATGGGGATATTGTGAGCTAAAACTGACTGATGGATGCCTTGTTCCAGGAGTTGATTGTTACTGCAGCTTCATCCGCTCTGCTATACATCACAGCTTCATACTACCGATAAACAATCTTAGGAGTAATTGCGGCCTGGTTTAGACTACACTTTGAGATGTTAGGACGTGCAGAGCTTCAGTGGTGTTATCTCGTACGTTTAGGGAAATCCACAAATTTTGGAGTTTTTGAGTCCATGCTTGTATCTGAGCTATCAGGACTACCCCGGCAGAACATGATGGTCGATAAAAAATACTTCATGTGCATATTCCAACAGAAATTTTAATGTACGAAGATTGTATCAGACCCTGATCCGTGTTAAGATCGCATCGTGCAACAGAAATTTGTGTTTTGTTTTGCCTTGATCAACAAAGGGATTGTTATGCACATGAGACTCTACTCCGAGTTCATTTTGATCGTTGTGTAATGCAGTATTCCTGATCCTGACTCCAGTAATGTGTACAGTTGCATGTCTGCCGCCCATTTTTATCAAACGTTCATTTTATAGCCTCGTAAATTACCAGTCAATACATTTGTATAGCCTCCTAAATTACTAGTCAGTTGTGCAAATTTGAGTGAATAAGATCCACTCACTGTAACAGCCTCATTTCGCCTAACTTGTAACAAAAGCGTTTCAGGGAATTCCACAGTAGAAAGATGCAAGTTCGCTGCAGAGAGCATTTGTAGCTTGCTAGTAAGATGCTCTTACATTAATATCCGATTTGTTTTCAGATTTCACAGAACGATTAGACAGCTATGAATGTTGCAAGGATTTGAAACTTCGGCAATCCACGCTGTATTTTAGACATTGATACAACTGCTAATAGATTATTAGCGTGGTCACTTTTCTCCAATTTTTTCTGGTGAACAGGACTACAAAATGCCTTATATTGTTGCCTGGCAAATTACAAGGAATCATGGAAAGTTTGTTCGTGATAGTTCTACTATTAATCACTTATCTATTGTCAAATGCTTGAACACGATGATATTTCACAACCACTTCATAATACAATGCGGAAATGTTTACAACAAATAGTCGATTCCATCAGTTAGATACAAAAGAATGGTGCAAGTTTTCCTTTTTCCAGCCTATTAAATACACCTATACAGAACGCATTATCTAGCACAAGCTGTCTGAAAATATAAATCCAATTTGGATTCCAAAAACTTGAATGCAAAATGTGGATCCGCCAGTCATGAGAATCAACTACCAAGCCCAGCTATCATTCCTGTAAATGTGGCAACTGCAAACCCAAGCACCCCGCCAGCAAAAACCTGATGAGAGAACTTTTATCAGTATTATGTATGATATGTGAGACTGAAAATATATACTACACATGGAAATTTCTAGTGCCGTGCAGTTTCTGAGGTAGAATGAAGCTTTTTAGGTTGTTTACACAAAAGGTTCAGTGGCATAACCTCTGGACTGGCACAAGTCATTTTCAGAACTATGTATGTATATTTATAAACGTGCATGCACCGTGTATTCATCTGTTAGGTCGTGCCGAATGCGGCATTCCTTGTCCTAGGTATGCTTAACGTAGGGACAATAATCAAACCTGAGTAGGCGTGTGTCCAAGAAGCTCTCGAAGTGGTCTTGTTTCAGCCAGTGGATGCTCCGATGGAAGCTCGTACACAATTTGATTCAAGACCTGGCACCTTAAAATGGTTAGAACTGGAAAGACACTGTACGCGTCTCTAACAGGCAAGTAACAAGATTAAGAATGCACCTAACAGAAAAGACGTTAACATAGAGCTTCTCAATATATGTATATAGGTTATTAAGAATAGCATGGCCTTCTCATGTTTACAAATCTTCTTGCATGTAGAAAGACAATGATGTCTATATAAAACTCAAGCAACAAATCATTCACAAATAATTGCATCTGACATTATGAAATTATTCATTGTTTCTTGTGGGTTCCCAACCTGCTTGGGACAAAAGGCTATGTTGTTGTTGTTGTTGTGAAATTATTGCTTTGGAGAGCTATATCTCTAGCTGAATAAAATAACTAGTTTCAGTACGTGCCACTATGGAAGTTATTAACCTCATTTGACTTATAACGTGTTGCATCAACGAATTATTTGTTTGTCGGTTGTCATAAAACGTAGAAACATGAAGTCGTCTGATCATACCTCTGCTTGCTTTCCCGCATGTAGCCTGACACCAAAAGCATCATACATCACCTGAAGAGTTCAAAAATGGAAAAGATGTAGCCAAGTCAATAGATGACGATGTTGCATCTCAAGAACATAGCATGATGCATTTCTCAAAGAGGAGGCCATCATAAATCCATAGAAATTGTGCCACTGTTTCAAGGATGCCAATGTGCAACACACGGAACAAGACTGTGTTTTAATAACGTGAGTACATGATACAAAGCTCAGAGTTGTACTATTGTAATGCCATCATTTTGCACGGCCCGTTTCAATGTTGGTGAAATTGAGTAGTCTACCTATAACTTTTTAACATGCCAGCTGATGTCCTTCATTCAACTGGTTTCATTAACTTTGTAGAAATGAGCTTTGAACAAATGTACTAGGCATGCACAATAGGTATATCCTATCAACCGATTAATCTGATGACACAACTTTGCTTCAGGATGAAATGGAACAAAACATGATCGTGGCCTTTGACTACTACAATTCCGGTCCCGCTTATCGTCCCCCACATTGAAGATGAAACTTTGAGCCGTGAAATTCTTACGGAGTCCGTAGTACCTAACTCAACTGTACTTTACTTTCGTGTCTTGTCCACAATTTTTCCACATGAGGGTGTACATCTTTAATCTCCTACAGGTCAGTCGGGACTTCAGATGACGTCAAGTAATAGAGCATAAGTGAAAAGAACCCGCATTTGCTTGGTCCAGACAATCGACAATATTGGAACTTATCAGATCGACGAGTCTCGACCTGCGGGGGGTATGACGGCCCCCGGGCATTTTTTAAGGAGAACGATCGTCTCACACAGATCGAGAAAACCCCCGAACCCTCCTCCGCACCATACACAGGGACTCAGCAGGCCGGTGAGAATCGGCGCGAGTACTTAACCTATGCTTTGGTCCAACGGAGGAGCGAGGGGATTTTTTTTATGCACTGCAGCGACCAGAGCCATATTGCAGGAAATAATCGCTACAGCGCAGGCGCCGCGGCGGATCGATCCCGGGCCACCCGGCCAGCGTCAACAGGAGCCAACGCTCCTGGAGCGGCGGTGCTGGCCACTCGGACCGACCCGCGTTGGCCAGATCGACGAGTCAATGCCCAAATCATGAACATTTGCAACAGCTCGGAAACAGAGGCGGAGAGGGGAAGGGAGAACACACCACGGCGGCGAAGATGGCGGCGGTAGCGAAGAGCGAGCTGCCGAAGCCTTCCTGCAGCCCGACGGCCACGGTGAGCGCGGTGACGGTTGCCGAGTGCGACGACGGCATCCCGCCCGATCCCACCAACTGCTTCGCGTCCCAGCGGTTCTCTTTGTACCTGCATGCGGCAGATCTCGTCACAGGGAGCTCAGATCCGCCGCCGACCAACGGGCCGGCCGAACCGGCGAGGGGGAGGCGACGAACGTACCAGGTGGTGAGGACCTTGATGGACTGGGCGATGGCGAAGGCGAGCACCGCGGCGACGAGCGGGCAGTTGGAGAACACGGCCAGGTAGGAGAACGAGGGCGGGCCGGAGGCCGGCGGCGGCGGGGCGGTGGCTGAGTCTCCCATGGCGCGCGACGGCAGTAGAAGGTTCGGTCGGCTCGCGTCGGGCTCGCCGCGGGCCTGGACCACCACCGACGCGGCTCTTGCGCCTCGGCTCTCCCACCCACACCGCCGTTTCGGTTCCTCTCGTTTGTTGTGCAGTAGAGGTTCTTGGTAGTTAGCCGCGGTTAAGGTGGACCGGCAGTCGGATGGGGAGTTTTTTAAAAAATAATATTTTTATATCGAAAATTACAGAAATAATACTGAAAATTGGACAATTACAAAAATAATACCCAGTCGTGCGTTGGTTGCACGAAAACGGAGTAGTCGCGCGTTGAACGACGAAAATAGAGTAGTCGTGCGTTCAACGCACGACTATTAGTTTTCGTGTGTTCAACACACGAAAATTGCCTGTATCTTCTAACAGGACGCCGTATGGACGTATTTCGTGCGTTGGAAGTGCGAAAAAGAGAAGTCGTGCGTTGAACGGACGAAATATGGGTTTTCGTGTGTTGGATGTAAGAAAACTTATAAAATAATTTTTTACCGCATGCATTATTGGTTTCTCATATGTTTAGTATTGAAAGTCAATATTGTGTGGTTTGCAAATTTTTTTACGTGCGAAATTTCGTGAAATGGATACGAAGTTGGTATGGGATACCTTTTAAGTTGAGATACAACGGAATTGCGTGAAATGGATACAAAGTTGGTATAGGATACATAATGTGAGGCATGCTGGATGAAGCATCTATTTGGAGCCTGATTCTTCGTTTTTTCTTTGGTTGATGTTGCTTCTGCGGCCAGCATACGAGCAATCCTCCGCCTTGCTAGTTCATCCTCTCGCAATTTAATACCTATTTCGCGTTCGGTAGTTGTAGTCCTGTGGAGATAATTCTCTGTTCCATCGTTTCATATTCTTCTTGCAGCATGTTGTAGTGCTCAGTAGTTTCCTCGACTGTCACATAACATTCTATTCTTGGTGGTGGCCGGGGGTCGACCCATTCTTCGAACTCGCATTGTACCTACACAGAGGGTGGTTATTAATCAGAAACAGTTTGAAGGACGAGATTTTTGTAATTTCAATGAAAACATACCTCGCCATCAGGGACCGGGCAATGGAAGAACCTACTACCACCGTAAGTTGAAAGCTTCGCACGGTCTCCCAATAGCAGAAGGGACGGTCCTCCCAAGCCGGGTTAGGCACTCTCGGGCTGTCGTTGGGGAACTCCATAGCTGTGGGAGAGATTCTGATGTTGGTTAGATTGCGAAGTGGGTCAACTTTAATAGACGGACGATGGTGGAGCAGGGTTGAAGGACAGAACACTTTGCACTGTGCAATCAGCGCACTGTGCAATCAACGCACTGTGCAATCAAAGTACTGTGGGAATGTACTGTTCAATTAAAATACTGTGCAATCAACCCATTGTGCAATCAAAATGACTTTGCAAGCAGAGAAGATGTTTGACGTGGTCTATAGACGAAGACCATGAACAAAAGAAGAGAAGATGTCATCGGATCCTCTGCAAAGTTGGCAACATTGAACGAGGATAATGCAACATTGACTAGATACAAGACGTCACCGATACAAATGCAATTATGTCCCACATAAAACTACTACGATAAGGGAATGACAATTGCTTTAGGATACTTGAAATTGAAGTGACATGAATGTAAGTAATGCTGCTACTTAGGCCCCCTTTGTGCCCGTCGAGCTTCCTCGCGCCATGCAGCTACTTGTTGAACATGGCGTTGATGAGCTTCTTCCTCACGCTGTTGCCTTCGTGCCATTGCACGCTGGCGTGTTTCCTCTTCACGGCGGCGACGTTCATCCATTGCTGCCTTGATCCTTTGCTCCATTAGTTCCTCCCTTGTAGGTTGGGCGTACTGAATGTTTTGTTCGCTTTGCCCTCTAGTTCGACGTGCCTGTTGGAGCCTTTCATGGTCAGCCATCCTCACGAGGTATTCACTTGTGGTTTCGGCTTCGATGGCTGCACGAGTAGCATTTGTGGGCCGAACCGAATCAATCCATTGCTTGAAGTCACAACCCTGAAGAAGGTAGGGGAAAATGTTGTAGCGTTACAGACTGGAAAATGTTACAAGTGTTAGAGAAATGCTTAGTTACCATGAAATCAGGGTCCAAGTCAGGACACCCAAAGAACCTCATGCCACATGTGGCACGCTTTGTCGACGTTCTAATCATGGCTCGATGACCGCACTTGCATAGCGGCCGGTCGCTCCAGGGAGGCAATGGAAGGCTTCTGTTGCTTGACTCAGCCATGTGGACGGTTTGGTGGAGTAGGCACCTTGTTTTCTATGTGCAACCCATTAGATTTATACTTAGGCATTGGATGCTTTGCTTGTGACAGCAATAATGGAGATGCATGCAGAGAGATAGGGTCACTGTTCGACGTGAGCTTTGCTGTGCTTTTCATTTGGCCAGTGATGTGAGCAATAATGCATGCAGAGAGATAAGGTCAAAAGCTCAGCAATAATGGAGAGGCAGGTCACAGCGATGCAGGTCACAGCAATAATGCATCCTTGGATGCTTTGCATGTCACAGCGAGGAGATGTGGATGTAACAGAGGTAGGGTATGACAGCAATAATGGAGAGGCAGGTCACAGCGATGCAGGTCACAACAATAATGTATCCTTGGATGCTTTGCATGTCACAGCGAGGAGATGTGGATGTAACAGAAGTAGGGTAGGGTATGACAGCAATAATATAGATAGATGCAGAGAGATAGGGTCACTGTTCGATATTGGATGCATGCAGGGGCAGATGCATGCGCTGAGGCAGGGCCGCTGTTGGGGTAGGACATCCCACCGCGTGCCATCAATTGTCGCATTGTTTGGTCCTTGGATGCTGCTGGGTGCTCTGAAAAGCATGGCCTACGTTCCTTAACTCAATGAGGAGGCGTGCAGCACTGCATTGATGCAGTCTGAAGAGTCCTTTGTTGTGATGTTGATGTGACGGTTGTAGGCCCTCGCACTGCTGACTCAGAGATAAGGGAATCCTTTAATGACTTTACATTTCATTGATGCCGAGAATAACTCTGATTGTTAAAAACAATGTATGATTATTTCTCCTCTAAAGCATTTTGACGGCATTTTGACGCGCTTCTGGACAGAGATATTTGTTGATGTCTGCATAGACGGTTAGGAGCATTGGATGCTCTTCGTGGTATGAGAAAGTTGGTCATCGGGAAATGCAATGACAGCAGCGGATTGATGAAAGCAAAACAACCCGGCTTGGATTGATGAAAGCAAAAGAACCCGGCTTCAACATTCATACTTAGCATACAACATACATAGATTGGATGGGAACAATGGCATGTTCCACGCACATGATGAGTAACCTATGCATGGATATAATCCTAACACGCCTTAGGGAATTTAAATTGGTTGACAGTGAACATAGTACAACGGAACATCCGGGTTATGCATGACACAATCCACTAATCATCGTCCAGGTAAAACGACTCGTAGCCGTCATCCTCCGCCTTGGAAGATGAGCCTGCTTTGCCCTTGGCCTTGTCGCGAAGCTCGTCCCACTCCCACTTCTTCTTCAAGTTCACCCATTCCTTATCTTTAGGCGAGATAACGTCATCGATCCACTTTACAAAGTCACATCCCTTCGGCAAGTCGTTGTATTTCCTTTCCCTTCGGTAAGCATGTTTTTTTGCCCTCTCCCTTGTCTGCGTAAACAATATATATAGTTAAGGTACATCAAACACACGGAACTTTCATCGACAGCAATTAAATATCATACCGTGGAAGGAAATGTCTCCAGATCGTTCTCATCTTCCTGGGGGCACTTCCAGTAGCGCCTTCCCCAACTGTCCATCTCGAAAGATACACTAGATACGCACACTTTTCCGCAGTGGCACTGAGGCGTCTCTTCGAATCTTGTTGGTGGTGCTCAGGGATTCAGAAAGGTGTCTCTGTTAGGGTCGTTTGCAGGAGGTCCATTGCGCCACTTTGCAAGCGCCGCATCGAGCTCTCTTCTCACCCTGATACGTGGTGGTGAGTCGTCCTCATCCATTGTGAGGCTTGTGACATGCACCTTGCACATAGGGTCGTTTATATAGCAGTCGAAAGCCTAACAAGATGGGAGGAAGGAGTCATCGCCGCGCTGTGGCCGGGGTACCCGCGCCAGCCCTATTGGCGCTGAGCTGCGCGAAATTCATGCCGCAGTGCAGAAGGTAATAATAAATGCGTGTCGTCACGTCACTAAAGGTTGTCTAGTCATGTCGCAGTGCAGAAGTTAATAATAAAAGATAGGTAATGCTTAAGTTCTTAATATTACAATAACGAAAGAAATCTACTAGTAGTCAACCCTGACCCCTGCCCTGACCATGACCCCTGGCTCTCCCACGCTTTGGCCTGCGTGCGGAAGGTGGGACCTGTTCTTCATTGCCTTGAGCACCATAAGGACGATCGTATGCCGACGGAGTGTAATAATCCGGTGGGACCCGCTCGCGTCTGGGAAGCTGGCGAACCTCCATGTGACTCACGTCTGCCTGCGTCTCCTGAGTGAACGGAGGAGCCCCGTAGGCCTGTGTCATCACGTCAGGTTGAGTGTCTGTGTCCTGGAACATGGACCCACTAGACACTGGTGATGCATGCGACGTCTGTCCACCACTACCCTCAAAACAGGTCATCCCTGCATTACAGCATGTACACTTGATTAGTTAGTTTCGTAATAAATAAATTCATTGCTTATAATAAAAAATTGACATACCAGGCATAGGTATAAGGATAGGACCATGCCAACCGGACCCTCCTGCTTCATCCGGGCGTGGAGGTGGTGGTGGAGGTGGTGGTGTCCTGTAGAACTGGCCACCGTAAAACTGCTCTGCGGTACAAAACGGGGCTCGCGGGGGTCTCTGAGACGCAGAAGAGCCACGACCAGCAGCATCCACCTGGCGGCAAGAAGCAAGCTCCACAATACGCCGGCCCTTCGCGGCCAGACGTGAGAACGCAGCTGTAATCTCCTCAAGAGCTATCCCACACCCTGGCTGCTGGCTCTCTCGGAGGCGGGATGCCATACTGTCTGCCTCTGAATAGATCTCCCTGCCCAAATCAGTCTGCCATGGAAGACACTATTAAGCACACGTAGTTATGGTAAATAACAATTGAAAGTCATAGAAGAATATTACGTACCGTCATGTGCAAGGCCATTCCAGCATGGCCTGGGTAAAGTGCATCTGAAGCAGCAGCTAGCTGTGGTGGCGGGTCCTGTACGCGGATAAGACGCGTGCGAGTCCGTGCACAGTACCATTGCAGGTACTGCTGGTAGTAGCTGTGGTCGTAGGGTGCCGGCTCATCGATAACATCAGTGGTTGCCTGCGCCCAGTCCTCCACCCAACGTGACATCCTACTGGTCAAGTCTGCCTGGCTCTTCGCTGGCCCCTTTGTCGTGTACCTACAAATGCATACAAACTTATTTAGATTAATGCATTACTTTAGTTAATTTACACAACTACCATTACTTTAATAAATATACACAACTAGCATTACTTTAATTAATTTACACAACTAGCATTACTTTAATTAATTTACACAACTACCATTACTTTAATTAATTTACACAACTACCATTACTTTAATTAATTTACACAACTAGCATTACTTTAATTAATTTACACAACTACCATTACTTTAATTAATTTACACAACTACCATTACTTTAATTAATTTACACAACTACCATTACTTTAATTAATTTATACAACTCACGTGTGAATCCTGGCCGGTAAAATGTCTCCTAGAGGCACCGGAATCTGCTGCCGACGACCGAACTGCCTCATCACTCGATGTACTGCGTAGTCCTCCACAAACGCATCAAACACTAGCTTCTTCGGGTCATCCAAAACGCAGCGTCTCGGTAGCACAACGCTGAGAGACCACGGAAAGAGGCCCGTGCGTGCACCAAGTCCGACCTATAGGGCTCCCAAACAACCAACTCTGGGCGAAGGTGGTCGAACTGCTCTGTGAAACTCTCATAAGCAGATCGAACCTGCAAGGCTGCCCATTGGGGCTGCCAGGTAAAACATCTCGTTAATACAAAATAGTAAGTACGCTTGGAAAAAATAAAGGAAATGATAGGTGCGCACCCGACGACGTGTCCAAAGAGATCCCATGGTCGGCCTATCTATATCGTCCCCTCCATACATGTCCTCCGTGTAGTGCATCGGGGTAACAAAAGGACGACCAATCTGAAATCGCTCGAAGGACCACAACTGCAGCAGTAGAGGCATACCTGTCAACTTCGAATTTCTTTGCTTCTTCACACAAGCGTCACAAAGGGCACGGTACGTGGCACAAAGAACAGCCGATCCCCAAGACACTTGAGGAACATCTCCATCTTCAGCATCAGCAATAGCCCGTGCATAGGATATGAAACGGGCATCTACAGTGTCTCCGTGGGTCGATGCGAACATGACCCAACAAAAAAGCCAAAGCAGGTACGCCTCTAGGTGTCGGCTTTCGACCAACATTTTCTAATGTGCAACTGTGCTCGACGACTCTAGAGGCCACCCAGTGTGTCTCGTGCTTCGGCTTGTATGCATGAACATAAAAATTGCATCCATCATTTCTGCACTTCACGTTGTACTTAACTGGGCTAGAGTTCAGAACATACACCTCTCTAAGTGATGTCACTGCCCAACGCGCCACGGCGTCTTTCAGTTCAGAACGATTACGGAAGACCTGATTCAGTTGAATCATGTTTGATCCATACTCCCAACGAGAACCATGGTTGTCCATAACTTCCATCCTCGCTTTATCTGGTCTGTTCCATTCATCTGGGATGGGATTATCGGACCAATTTTCATCATCATCATCGTCTTCCTGATCATCATCGTCATTGACAGAATTAGCTAGCATATGCTCCTCATGCATTGCATTACGATCCACGTTCTCAATGTCTTCAAGTATTGCTTCATTATCCTCACCCGCGTCGGCCTGGCCCTCAGCAACTTCAACCTGCTCCATGAGCCCATGCGCAAGCACCTCCTGCCTAACTTCCTCCGTCGCCCTTGCAATTTCATGATGACGATTATCTTGTCCAATCTCTAATGTTGCACTCGTCTGTGAAACTGCACAAGCGTCATCATACAATTCTCTCGGGCACGCTTGCACTAGCATAATGAAAGAAGCATGTCGTTTCCGACACCAATTCAGCCAGCTCAACCACTTCTCAGTCCGACGAACTTCCTTCAGCTCCCAAAAAATTGGATTTGTACTACGACTCCACAAGCATTGCACCTTAACAGAATAAATCATCGGGTCTAGTTGCATAAATCGGGTCAACCAAGTTCTCATCTCTATCATCCTTGTGCCATCAGGGTTAGGATGCTCAACATCCACAAAAGGAAAATTACTCAAATCAACACCATATGGACCCTGTCGAATTTCCCCATTGCCGTAGTAAATTCTAAGATTGCCATCTTCGACGTGACCGCACCTAAAAAATCATAAAGCAAATTCCTATAATCTCATTATTTTTGGTTCTACGCCATAAACATATAATTTGCATGTCCGACACAATTTCAAAATTATAATTAGATATCAATACTAACTAATTTTCATTTAAAACTAAATATATATCTATTATACTAAATTTACATTTATTCTACTCGACTAAAGTTACTTATATGTATTCTACCAAATTTACATATATATTACTAATAATTTTATTCTACTCAATTACGTTTAATAGAATATATTCTACGCAATCGATTACATGCAACTTCCTTTTTTTTTTTCCAACTCTATGTTCTATTAAATCGATTTCCTACTACATTCACATTGACAATGCAGCTTAATTCAAAAAAAAAAAGGAAGCTTCTTCTACCTCCAGCCCGGCCCGATGGCCGGAGCTCCTCCCCCCGCCGCGCCGGACTCCACCCCCGCCGCCCACTCGCCGCCGCCGCGCCGCCCGCCGCCAAGCCGCCGCCGCCCAGCCGCGCCGCGCCTCAGCCGCCCAGCCGCGCCGCCGCCGCCCTGCCCCGCCACCAGCTCGCCGCCGCCACCAGGCCCGCCACACACACACACGCGAGAGAGAGCGGAGAGAGAGATAGCGGAGAGAGAGAGAGAGAGAGCGACACGCGAATAACAGAAGGCGAGTAGTCGTGCGTTGGTCGCACGACTACCTGTTTTCGTGCGACCAGCGCACGACTACTCTGGCCCCAACAGTTCCAGACGCTTCTTCGCGCGCCCGTGACTCGAAATCTAGTAGTCGTGCAACCAACGCACGACTACTCCTATTTTCGTGCGACCAGCGCACGACAAAACGTATTTCGTGCGTTGAACGCACGACTTCCCTATTTTCGTGCGTTCAACGCACGACTACCCTGTTTTCGTGCGTTGGACGCACGACAGGGTATTATTTTTGTAATTTTTCAATTTTCGGTATTATTTCTGTAATTCCCGATATAAAAAATATTATTTTTAAAAAAAATTCGTCGGATGGGAACCGGCGGCAAGCTGGCAAATGGGCCCAGATGGGAACTTTTAGTTGATTGAAATTTTATTTAACGTATAATTTTTTAAAAAATATATAAAAACACTACAAACAAGGGTTACATTTATCTTGGCTCTTCTTCCATATGATTCCGCATGCCCACCGCAAAAAAAAATAAAATGATTCCGCATGTAACACTACAAATAAGAAAAATAATAGTCTACAAATAGCAGGCTAGTCAAAAGGAAATAAAATGTGAATGTTTATTAAGCATGTACTTATTTAACAACATTGTTAAAGAAAATTGATTGTGGGGTGGGGGCATATGACCTCTCTTTTTCCAACTCGAGTGGCCATCCGGCATGCCTTGCAACGATATCTCTTGAACGTTCCTACTCCTACATTGTAATAAAAATCATTACTAACAACCCGGTAAGGAATATAAAATGGGTTACTGTTGGAATATGATCCGAATTATGGGCCTCGCTGGGGACGCCTAGGAGGTGTGAGAGGTGGAGTCCTCCCACGTTACGGGTTGTATTGTTAGCCACCATATATATACATCTTGTATGCTGCACGGGAAGAGTTGACTACTCATTGTTATTCCCCTGCATTTGTAAACTCTCCTCATATAGTGAAGATCGCCGGTCGGCGCCCGTGGTTTTTTCCCGCAAGGGTTTTCCACGTAAAAAATCTGTGTCTCGTTTCGATCTTGTTTACGCATTATTAGCTAACAAGTGGTACCATAAGCCAGACACGAGATTGATTAAAAAAAATAGTTAGGGTTTCGTCCCTGTTGGTCAGCCGCCGCCGCCGTTCTTCACTTTGGTGATTTTCGTTGCTGGTCGTTCCCCACCGATCCTCGCCCCGAGGATCTCTGCTGCTCGTCAGGACGGGATCCGATCCCGTGTCACGCGCGTGGAAGTCGCGCTGCTGCTGTCGTCCGTGTAAATCGTTGTCAGCTCGGCGATTTATCTTCTGAGTCCGAGGCGGAGTCCTCGGGTTTTTCTCCGGTACAAAAGCTGTAGCACCTCACGTCGCTGCAGATCAAACATCAAAAGGCGCGTTGATCGCTGCAAGTTCCGAGGCAAGTCTGCTGTTCGCACGCGAGTTCGTGCTACCTGAAGAAATTCAAGTCCTTGGCTACGCGCACCCGAGGAAGGTTACCAGGATTCTGATTTCTGGTTTTCTCTGCAAGTGTACCAGGAAGGCTGCAGTAATTGCTACGTCTACCCAAGGCCGTACCAGAGACACTGCAGATTGATTATTGTTGATTTTTCTTCGACATGGCTTCTCTCAAATATGATGTTCCGCTGCTAGATCGTGATACACGGTTTTCTTTATGGCAAGTCAAGATGAGGGCAATATTAGCGCACACTGATTTAGATGATGCGCTTGATAGCTTCGACAAGAAGAAGCAAGAGTCTTGGTCCGCTGAGGAAAAGCGAAAGGATCGTAAGGCTCTATCACAAATTCATCTTCATTTATCTAACAATATTTTGCAAGAGGTTTTGGAGGAGAAAACTGCTGCTGCTTTATGGCTCAAGCTGGAGTCGATCTGTATGTCAAAGGATCTCACCAGCAAGATGCATTTGAAGATGAAATTGTTCACTCACAAGCTGCAAGAGGGTGGTTCTGTGTCCTCTCATTTGTCGGTCTTCAAGGAGATCGTTTCGGACCTAGTGTCCATGGAGGTAAAATATGATGATGAGGATTTAGCTCTTATGCTCTTGTGTTCGTTGCGCCGTCTTATTCTAATTTCAGAGACACAATTTTATATAGTCATGATACTCTAACCGTCAATGAGGTTTATGATGCTTTGCATGCAAAGGAAAAGATGAAACAGATTGTGTCTGCTGAAGCTGCCAGTTCTGATGGAGAAGGCTTGGCTGTCCGTGGTAGGACAGAGAAGAAATCAGCACATGGCTCTAGAGGCAAGAGCTCGAGTGGCTACAAAGGTCGCTCAAAATCTAGAGGCAAAGAAAAGTTCTGCAGGTATTGCAAAGGTGATACTCATTACATCTCAGAATGTTATAAGTTGCAGAATAAAGAAAAGAGAAATAAGGGGAAAGTTAAATCTAATGATGATGGTAAAGCCTCTGTTGCCTCTGCTGATAGTAGTTCTGATGGTGATGTTCTCGTTGCTTTTGCTGGATGTGCTAAAATTGATGAAGAATGGGTTCTTGATTCTGCCTGCTCGTTTCATATTTGCATTAATAGAGATTGGTTCTCCACTTATGAATCTGTCCAAAGTGGAGGTTCTGTTTTGATGGGTGATAACACACCTCGCAAGGTAGTAGGCATGGGATCTGTTCAGATTAAGATGTCTGATGGTATTGTCAGAACATTGACAGATGTGAGGCATGTTCCAACTATGACGAGAAATCTCATTTCTTTAAGTACTCTTGATCGCAAAGGGTATAAATACTCCGCTGAAGGTGGAGTTATGAAGGTATCTCGAGGCTCTCTTGTTGTCATGAAAGGTGATTTATTAACTGCCAATTTATATCTTCTTCAAGGCACTACAGTTATTGGTAATGCTGCTGTTTCTTCCAAGTCATTATCTAATTCTGATGCTACTAATCTTTGGCATATGCGTCTTGGGCATATGAGTGAACTTGGTTTGGCAGTTTTGAGCAAGAGAGGACTTCTTGATGGGCATAACATCAGTAAGCTGGATTTCTGTGAGCATTGTGTGTTTGGCAAACACAAGAGGGTGAAGTTCAACACTTCGGTTCATACAACTGAAGGTATTCTTGATTATGTGCATTCTGATTTATGGGGGCCAGCTCGCAAGACTTCTATTGGTGGTCGTCGTTATATGTTGACTATTATTGATGATTATTCGAGGAAGGTTTGGCCTTATTTCTTGAAGCATAAATCAGATGCATTTTCAGCATTTAAAGAGTGGAAGACAATGGTTGAAAAACAAACCGAAAGAAAGGTGAAGGTACTTCGTACTGATAATGGGATGGAATTCTGTTCTAATGCTTTTAATTCTTATTGTAAGTCTCAAGGCATTGTGAGACACCGCACCGTTACTTATACTCCTCAACAGAATGGTGTGGCTGAGCGTATGAACAGGACTATCATCTCGAAGGCCCGTTGCATGTTGTCCAATGCAGGTTTGGATAGACGTTTTTGGGCTGAAGCCGCTTCCACTGCTTGCTATCTTATTAATCGTTCACCGTCTATTGCTATTGATAAGAAAACTCCAATTGAGGTATGGTCTGGTTCTCCAGCAAATTATTCTGGTTTGAGAGTTTTTGGTTGCCCAGCTTATGCTCATGTTGATAATGGTAAATTGGAGCCTAGAGCTATTAAGTGCATCTTTCTTGGTTATGGTTCTGGTGTGAAAGGTTATAGATTGTGGGATCCTGAATCTAGAAAGGCTATTACTAGCAGAAATGTTGTCTTTAATGAATCTGCTATGTCTACTAATGTTCCTATTCAGAGTTCGCAGACCTCTAGTGTGCAGGTGGAGCATTTTATTGATTCAGAATATACACCAGATACTATTGATGCACCTATTGATGAAATTGTTGATGATGATTCATCTGCTGTCCCACATTCTTCTCCCGTTGTGCAACCTTCGCAACGTTCAATTGCCGGTGACCGGTCTAGGAGGCCTCATGTTCGACCCAAGAGGTTAATTGAGGAGTGTAATATTGTTGCTTATGCATTAAGTTGTGCAGAAGATGTGAAGGTAGTGCAGAACCTTCTAATTATGCTGAGGCTATTACTTCTGCTGATTGCAACAATTGGGTCACCGCTATGCAAGATGAGATGGAGTCACTTGATAAGAATGGTACTTGGGATTTAGTACCGTTGCCTAAAGAGAAGAAGCCCGTTCGTTGCAAGTGGATATTCAAAAGGAAGGAAGCAATTTCTCCTAATGAATCTGCAAGGTATAAAGCAAGGTTGGTGGCTAAGGGCTATAGCCAGATTCCAGGTATTGATTATAATAATGTCTTTTCTCCAGTTGTTAAACATAGCTCTATTCGCACATTACTCAGTATTGTTGCTATGCAAAATTATGAGCTTGAGCAGTTAGATGTTAAAACTGCATTCTTACATGGAGAGTTAGATGAAGACATTTATATGGATCAACCGGAAGGTTTTGTTATTCCTGGAAAAGAACACCTTGTTTGTAAGTTGAAGAAATCTCTTTATGGCTTGAAACAATCTCCTAGACAGTGGTATAAGAGATTTGACTCATTTATGCTCTCTCATGGTTTTAACCGTTCTGATTATGATAGCTGTGTTTATTTGAAGACCGTAAATGGTTCAGCTATTTATTTGCTTCTCTATGTCGATGATATGTTAATTGCTGCAAAACATATGTCAGAAATAGCCAAACTGAAATCTCAGTTGAATAGTGAATTTGAGATGAAGGATTTGGGTGCAGCAAAGAAGATTCTTGGCATGGAGATTATCAGAGAGAGGAATTCTGGCAAGTTATATCTTAGTCAGAAAGGCTATATTGAAAAGGTACTTCGTCGTTTCAATATGCATGATGCTAAACCAGTGAGTACTCCATTAGCTCCACACTTTAGACTATCTTCAGCTTTATGTCCTGAGTCAGATTATGATATTGAGTACATGTCTAGAGTTCCTTATACCAGCGCAGTTGGTTCTCTTATGTATGCTATGGTTTGCTCTCGTCCAGATTTATCATATGCCTTGAGTGTTGTCAGTAGATACATGGCTAATCCTGGTAGAGAGCATTGGAAAGCAGTTCAATGGATTTTGAGATATATGCGTGGTACTTCTAGTGCTTGTTTGCAGTTTGGGAAATCTGGAGATGGACTTGTTGGTTATGTTGACTCAGATTTTGCTGGTGATTTGGACAAAAGGAGGTCTCTCACAGGTTATGTTTTCACCATTAGTGGTTGTGCTGTTAGTTGGAGAGCATGTTTGCAGTCTACTGTTGCTCTTTCAACTACTCAAGCTGAATATATGGCTATTTCTGAAGCTGGAAAGGAAGCTCTCTGGTTGAGAGGTTTGTATGCTGAGCTTTGTGGAGATGATTCTTGCACTACTATATTCTGTGATAGCCAGAGTGCTATTTACCTTACTAAAGATCAGATGTTCTTTGATAAATCAAAGCATATTGAGGTGAGGTATCATTTTATTCGAGAAGTGATTGCTCGAGGTGATATAAAAGTGTGCAAGATCAGCACTCATGATAATCCTGCTGATATGATGACAAAGCCAGTTCCCACTACTAAGTTTGAGCTATGCTCAAGCTTGGTTGGTGTTAAAGTTTAAGTCCTAGTGACTTGTTGGCGCGCGGTGTTATTTATTATTGAAGTGAGTTGATTGATGATACTTCATTGGCTACATGATGGAATTCGTCTCAAGGTGGAGTTTGTTGGAATATGATCCGAATTATGGGCCTCGCTGGGGACGCCTAGGAGGTGTGAGAGGTGGAGTCCTCCCACGTTACGGGTTGTATTGTTAGCCACCATATATATACATCTTGTATGCTGCACGGGAAGAGTTGACGACTCATTGTTATTCCCCTGCATTTGTAAACTCTCCTCATATAGTGAAGATCGCCGGTCGGCGCCCGTGGTTTTTTCCCGCAAGGGTTTTCCACGTAAAAAATCTGTGTCTCGTTTCGATCTTGTTTACGCATTATTTGCTAACAATTACGCTGTAAGTTTCCTTCTCCTGTTCCTAGGCTTAAATGAAAGAGAAATTTTGACGTAAGGACTAAGGACTATAATCTTACATGCTTCTGAATCAGCCTCTAGCCTCATCTCTGATGGCCTAAGGACATGGCTAATAAGTTACTAGCCGATTGTATGAAGATTACAGTAACTAGAAATATACGCGCGCTCCGCCGCGCCAGCGAAAAACATTGGCGACAAATTTTTTTAGATCATTAGCGACAAACATTTGTTTAGGCTCTTATTTCATGGTATTAGAAAGCGTGAGTCGTACATAGGAGCCGGCCAAAATATCTAACTTGAGCCGGCCCATTTTCTGTTTGGTTGGAACGGTGCACGTGGAACCAGCGAAATTCCTTATCTGAGCGCGTGCGCGCGTGTCGCTCGGCGCGGCGACGCCTTCCTTCCCTTTTCTCGTGACGCGTTTGACTTCGCTTTCCCTTTCTGTCCACCCCAGGCTGCGAATAAAAAACGTGAGACCCCACTGTTTCCGTCCCATCTCTCCCGAATTTTCAACGTGACTCATTTTCTTTTTTCCTCTCCCTCTCCCATTTCCCCCTTCCCCTCTCTAGTTCGTTCACCACCCATCCCCGCTTCCTATTTCTTCTGATTTTGCTATTGTTTTTCATTTGCCCTGCAAGAGAATCGTTGATTTGTGTGCTGTGAAGCAGGGGTTTCATTTTGGACAGATTTCGTGGGCCGATTTGAATGGATTTTTCAAGATTTCGTGGTGCGATTTAGGGTTCCAGTGTCCCAAAATCTCAGGTACACATTGCTTTCTCCCCTTCCCCCATCCAATCCCTTGGGAACTTGACTTGATTAGCTATATGGCTTCATTCCTCGCGTGAATCTCATCAGGTGAGATGTAGAATAGAGTTTTTGGTTTAATCAGTAATTTGACTAGATTACTTTGCTTTGGTTATTGATGTGCATCCTCGCGTGAATTGTGGATTTGGGTTCTCTCGAACCAGGCATGTCTTTTTTTTTTTTGTGGAATTAGTGAGACGATTTAGTTGGATTTGGGCAGATTTGGTGGATTTTAGGTTTCTATCATTTCACAATCTTGGTGTTGCATTGCTTCCCCCTTCCTCGTCCAAAATCCTAGGGAGTTATTGATTGTTGGAGTGATGATTGCTGCTTTGATTTTGGTCCATTCAGTTCTTATCAAACCTAATGCTCGATTTGCATGATGACCCTAGCTAAACCAATCAATAGTATCAGTCGGCATCAATTTTTGGTCCTGCAGATGTAGTGCTTATTTATCTAGTGTTGCTCACGAGTAAACGAGGTAGCACGAGCATATAGTTTGAACATTGATTGTGTTATCAAATGTTACTTATTGTTCTAATACTGTTCTGCACAAGCTTATTTTCTCAGCATTACTAGATTTGCATGAGCACTGATCTGTTTAAGTTTTAGGGCCTTCTTCCTTAATGGTTTATTTTTCTTGTAGTGGATTGCGGTAACGTGTCAGTCTCACTAATGTAGCTAAACAACCTGTGCAGCATAGTTTTTTGTTAGCAATTTTGTACAGTATAGTTATTAGCATTTAATTTAATTCAGCTTACTAAGTCTATCGAAGTCGTAGTTATTAGCATAAGTTTGTGTGAACAAAATTTGTATATTATTAATTTTGAAAGCTACGAGCACTTGCCTATCAGATTATACAAAAGAAAAAAAAAAGATCTATGAATCTATGAATCGTAGCCTGATAACATTGGCTTCACTAGTTTAAATCAAACCCCATATTTTAGTGGTTATTTTCAGGAGTTGGCATCCAGTAAATAAATGGATACATCTTGCTTCATTATTATTTTTTTGTTCTGCACAACTACAAGCTAGGACTCATTTGTTTCCGGTTAATAGCTGTTATTGATTTGTTCTTTGCCACACAATTTTTTGTAATCAGTTATTGTTTGGTTCTGTGTCACCCATATTTTTTTGTAATCTTTGTCTCTATGTCAGTATAGTGTCAGTGACTTGAAAGAGCCTTTTACTTTGGAGAAATAGCTTCGTGACATGAAAATGCTTTTACTTTCGACATATAGTTTGCTCAGATCATTGATTTAAAAAGTGTTCTTATCATTTACCCAAACATATTTTTTGGAATGTACTATTTCAACTGGTAGTACTCTTCCTGGTATTTCACATGTAACTGGAATAAAACGCTTGTCCATTATGTTTGCTTTCTCCAATGGAGAATGCTTTCTGTAACATTTTGTATTCTCACACATCCTGCAATTAAACGAATTGTATTCTCATAGTCTCTTTTCTCTACATGTTGTATTCATGCAATATTTATACAACAATGATAGTCAAGCTGAAAGAGCATGTATAAAGTTTATATTATTTTTGTAAAATCATGTATATGCTTGATAACGTAAATTTCTATTTAGACACTCAAATATATCTTTCTCATTTTTTTCTTTTTTCTGCAGAATCTTCACATTCTTCAACGAGATATGCCATTATTCACCTTAAAGGTACTATTCACATTTTACGCTTTTCATTCAACAATACTTCTATCAAATTGTTATCTATGCGGTTTTTACACAAAGGTTAGTGATGCAATAAGATGAAACTTGCGTGAAGCTTTTTATTCATGAGAAATTAGTGTAAAAAGTCAAGTAATACTTGGTGAGAAAGTTTGAAAACAAGTTTGTATGGTAACTTTTTAATAAGTCGTTTCACAAATCCAATGGTTCTTTTTAAGTTTATATGAAAGTCAAGCTGAAAGTTGCATGCAAACTTCTTGCATCAAGTTTCTTTATAAATTGATTTAACAGTTCAGCTAAGAGTTCGTATCAAAACTTATGCCTGTTAAAGTTTCACCATAAGTTTGTTTTACAGTTTGAGGAAAAGTTTGTTCAAAAGTTTAAACTAGATGCGTTCTAAAAGTTCTGATGAACCTTTTTAATAAAACTTTTAGAGTGACTTTTGAAGCAATAGTCTCACAGCTATAATGAACCTTTGTACCCAAACTTCTCATGTAACTTTTACTGTCTTTAAATGTTTCCGTAGAGTCACTCTAGAAAGTTTTGATGAATCTTTTTGTTCAAACTTCTGAGTAATTTTTGGGAGTTGTTCTCAAACTTCTAGCGAACCTTTGTGCCCAAACTTCTCGTGTAACTTTTACTGCTGGAGTTTCACCATAAGTTCGTTTCATAGTTTTAGGGAAAGTTCATTTATTTGTTTTGCTAGAGTTGCTCTAAAATTTTGATTTAAGTTTTCTTGAAACAATATGTGTAAAATTAGCTAAAAACCCGATCTCTAAGCCCTCTTCAAAACTTGTGTGGAACTTCAAATTTAGGTTTATAGGAAACTCCGCCATAAGCTCAAAGTTGTTTCCCCAAAGTTTATTTTGAATTATTGTTTGAAGGTTATATGAAACTTTTGCTTTAGGCACACCTAAAACTTTTGTTTTGAGATTTCATGAAAGTTTTGCTTTAAATTTTCTCACAAATTTCTGTCTGAGTTTTGTCAAAAGTTTTAAGTGCGAGTTTTCTTAAATCTATTTTTGATTTGTATGTAAAGTTTCGCTATGAGTCATATTAACAGTTTTGGTGAACCTTTACTCGTAAATTTTTACCGCAAGTTTTGCTGCAACTTCAGGAAAGTATGTGCTTGAAATCTTTTTTGAACTTCTCCTTTAACTATTGTCATGACTTATTTTTAAAGTTTTCATAAAAAGACATAGTAATCTTTCTTTTTTAAATGTTATGAAATAAGTTTTCTTACCAACTTAATGCAAAACTTACGCATGAATATATTGAGCCTTAGGGAAGTTTGAAAATAAGTTTTATAGCTTATATTCAGCAACTTGAAACTATACATCAGGTGATGTTTCTGGTTCCTTTTTGCATTCTCGAAAATCATCTTTGTCCATTATCCTTTTATCTTAATCATTTGAAACCCACCTTTGTTTCTTGTAAAAAAATTCATGTCATAATATGATTCCTGAGGAATTTTTAGATTGTTTCATTTGCTGCTTTTTCTGGAATGCTATATGTTAAATACTTTGCCCTTTCCATATGCTAAATTACAATGTTTTGTTAGCAAAGTTATTCTTAATGGCACTTCTGTGTATATTCTCATATATCTTCTCTATTATGAATTGTATGCAGGTTAGAGATAAGATGAAAGATCCTCGCAAAAAAGGAGATAAGCTGAAAGATGTCCTGTCATTTTAGAAAGATTCAATTCTTAGATATTTTCAAGCAATGGAACCAATAATTGCACACCAATATTGAGATATGCAGCACACTTACCATTGTCAATTTGTATTTAGTTATGCTATAAATTATATTTTAATGATACCACGATACAACATCTTTCACAAATGATGCCTTTAAAATTGGTAGTTTAATTTATTTAAAAGTAGAATTCAACTCCCCCACCCTATATTTACCCCAGTATCCCACATCCCTGAATGGTTTGCGCTTCGCGCAGGAAAGGGAAAAAAAAGTTTAAACACTGTACATTTTTGTTGCTTACTAATCAGTTTAACAACAGGGTTTGCAAATATTAAATAAAACAACAACGTCAGAAATGGCCCACAGACACGTGCAAAAGGGAAAGGCCAAACCCCGGGTGCAAACCACCCGCGCGCGCGGAAAGGGAAACCAGGCGGGGAGTCAAATTTGGAAAGTGGGCGGGGGAGCGGCGATTTTGTCTCTGAGTTGTCGGCCGGATGCGCTCGTACGCGTCCGCGCGGGCGCGCGCGGAATAGCCACGCCTACGAAACTACTGCTACGTCGACTCGTTCCATTGGGTCGTTCTTATATGAAGACTGGAGCATGTCGTCTTCCTCGGTTCCTCGTCTTGCATTTTCCTTGCGTCTGCCTCACCGCCTCCTGTTCTCCCAATTCCCCATCACCTGGTTATGTCCATGGCTGATACATAAATCACGACGTGGCTGCGTTGCATCGGGACTTGCCTCTCTCGGTCTCCCCGTCAGTGGCAGCTCGTCTTTGGATGGCAGTTTAGCACGGGCAGCACGTCGCTGGAATGCGAGTGGGGTTGGACAGCAGGCCGTGCGACCGTGCGTCGCTGGAGGAGCTGTGGAGCTGCGGCTGCTCGTGGGAGAAAGATTGGCATCCGTCGACCTGCCGCCGTGCTGCACCAACAACTTGGGCTTCAGACTGAAAGTGGCTTTGCCATGGGACAGCGACTCACGACTGTCTTTTAAAGTGCAGCAATACGTAAGATGGGCCGGACATTCTCGAGAAACGATGGGCCACAGAATTCAGGACCGGCGTCCGTCTGAAGCAGCCCAAAACGAAGGGAAGAAGGGCCAGGAGGCCGAATAAGGCAGCCGAGTTGCAGCAAACACGGCCCAAGAAACGGATCCTAGACAGAATCGAACGAAACAACGATAGAGATTAGTTTATGGGAAACCAGCGAGACGATACGTGTCGACGCTAGAGCTAAGGTACGTATGCCAAAACGTCCTGAGATGACCCTGCCTCCCACAAATGGAGATTAATATATATCCTCGCAAAAAATGAAGATTATCTTCGTATGTGATGAGACTCATATAATTTCAAATTTTCAAATAATCATGTTGTTAAGTTGGTTTAAGGAAATCACTGCATTTATATATATTAGCATCCGGATTTTCAAATAATAAGTTTCTCTATATTCGCAAGCTGCTGACGTAATGTAGCTGTCGTGTACAAACAAATAAGCACGTGCTCTTAGGACATGGAGCCCTAGCCACTGTTGACACGCAACCGCCGTTACGACCGTCCGTTCCAAAACCCAACGGCCTCGATCTTTCCAACCGAGCCACCGCATCACGCCTCAGCCACTGCGCGGCGGGGCCACGTTGGAATCGGGCCCCACGCGTCAGTCAGCGCGCTTAACCCTACACGGCCGCTTACAATGGGCCCCGCTTCGCGATTCGAGCCTGCAAAGCCCAAACAAAGGCTCGCAAGCGACACAACAGCGAAGAGCGAAGCGCGAGGAGAAGAGAGAGAGAGAAGCGAGGGAGGCGGAGGAGAGAGAAACCCCTAGTTCTGTAGCCGCCTCGCCTCGCCCCTCTCGCCGCCTCCGCCGCGCTCGTGGGAGGGGAGCCCTAGGGTTCGCGCCGCGTGCGGCGGCGCCGGCGCCAGTGCCTGCCGAAGGCCGTGAGATCCTCGCGGCGGCGCCGCCGGCTGGTGTGGCCGTGGCGGTGGTGGTGCTCGGTGAGTTCGCTCGATCCCCCCGCCGCGGAAGCGTCCAATCGAGCTGCTCCGCCCCTCGATTCGAGGGTTTTGGCGGTCGCCTCCTGCTCCCGGCGACCGCGGAATAAGCTTGGCCCCTGGCTACAAGGGGCTAGGGTTAGGTTTTGCAGAATTTTGGTGGAATTTTGCGGCCAAGGCGGCGCATTGAGGTCGGGAGGAGGCGGCTCTGCGCGCCTCCGCGCCAGCAATGATGGGGAAGACGCATAGGTTCTCTAAGGGGCACCCGCTCGGCTTTGTGCCGGATTATCGGCATGGCGTGGAGACAGTCGGGGAGTCAAAGGGTCTTGGAAGCCCGGCGCGGATTGACTCGGGAAGCTCCTGTGCGCCCTCCAAGAGGAAATGCACCAGCTTGAAGACGGAGGAGGGGGAAGGGGCTTTCGGATTCAATGTGCCCCGGGAGGTCTTCTCGCTGCCGAGGATGACGGCGGTGGATAGGAAGGATCTGGAGATGAGGCTCCGCGACGAGCTTGCGCAGGTGAGGGCCCTCCAGAATAGGCTGCTTTCAAGAGGGGCTGCTGCGAGCATGAATGGAGGGGCGACGTCTGCTCCCGGAGGTGATGTGCATCTTCTCAAGAAAAAGGCTGATAAACTCAAGCGGAGCAACTCTGTGCAGTCTGGTAGGGCAGTGCCTCCATTACTAGACCCACCTGTGACAAGCTCTACTAACTACGCAGCGTCATTTAAACAATGTGCCAATCTTCTGAAGAACCTCATGACCCATAATTGGGCAGGCCCGTTCCTTGAACCAGTTGACATTGTAAAATTCAACATCCCTGATTATTTTGATCACGTCAAGGAGCCCATGGATTTGGGTACGGTCAAGAAGAAGTTGAATGCAGGCATGTACCCTACACCTCGGGAATTTGCTGCTGATGTCAGGCTTACATTTAGCAATGCTATGGCTTATAACCCGGTCAATAATGATTTTCATGTAATGGCCAAAAAATTGAGCAAAGACTTTGAAACTCGATGGAAGCTTATTGAGAAGAAGCTTCCCCAATCAGATGAGAAACCTTCTATGAGGGAGCCCACAAAAAAGAATGCAACTAAGAGAGATACCATTGAGAAAGAAGACCCCACTGGGAAAAAACCCTCAAAGAAAGTTGCTTCTAAGAAAGACATCTTCCAGAAAGAAGATTTGGTGGACAATCCAGTTTTGCTACCAAAGAAGAGGAAAGCCTCTCCTGTACTGGATGCTCCGTTAGTGGCGGCTGTTGTTCCAACCGGGAAGGAAATAATGACAGACGAGCAAAAAGTAGATTTGAGTACAAGACTGGAATCATATGGTGCATTGATTCCAGAACACATAGTTGAGTTCATAAGGAGCCATGCTCCTCCTGATTGTGATGCTGGTGATGAGGAAATGGAGCTTGATATGGGTTCTCTCAGTGATGATGTACTATTTGAGTTACAGAAGCTTGTTCATGACTATGATATGGTGAATCAGTCAACAAGCCTTACAAAAGAGGACCCTCATGAGGCTGAGGTGGGTGTTGTTGTATTGAAGATGATATATTTTGTCTGGTTAATTTGATAATAATTGTTTTATGCTGTGTTTGTCAGTCTCGAAGTCAACATGAGCCCTTCAATTCATTGGGGCATCATGAAGAAGGTATATTTCTCATCTTCTATTACTTATTCATGGTAACAAATGTTCACATAAGTTTAAAAAGGATATATTCGTGTTTGCAGACAATGAGCTCGTTGATGAAGACGTTGATATTGGGGAGAATGACCTTCCAGTTTCAACTCTTCCTCCTGTGGTATTTGAAGATGAAACAGTAGAAAGAAGCAGCAAGCATAGTACATCTAGCAGTTCTAGTAGCGACTCAGAATCATCCTCCAGTGGTATGTAATCGATCCAGCTCTAAATTATTTTCACAAGTTGTACACAAATTTGCCATTCTCACTGCTACAGCCAGATTCAGAAAAATGTTATTGGCACGGTGTTGTCAGCTTTTACCCCACATTTTTTATGCATATAGCATGATGCGAATCGACGATGTTATTGATTAGGCTTTTTGGCTTCATTGAGATTCCAATAAAAGGAGCCTGTTTGCCTGTGTTTGCGTTGCTAGTGCTGTAGTTCAGTTTAAGGTCTGGTGCACTTTAAGAAATATTTTTTGACCTGGACACCTTAATAAATTTGCGTTAATCTCACAAGTAAAATGGAATGTAAAGATACAAAGCCATGGTTCATTTTCTTATTGGGCCTACATATTTGTTAATGTTGTTTCGCCTGTGTTAAAGATACCTTAAAATAGCACGTAGTTCAATAGATCTTGATGGCACAACAGTGTACATTTAATGTTTCTGAATACTTCAGTTATGCCTTGTAATATTAGTTATGCTTTTCTATTTTCTGAATGTTTGTATGGGGATATAAGGGAATAGAAACAAGGGTGCTTGTTTTTAAACCGCACTTCGCACTTGTATGCTTGTGCCCATGTGTGACAGCTCTAATTTCCTAGGGAGAACGCTGTATTTGTAGCCAGCTACAGCAGCTTTTGTACTAGTAGCAGGCCCAATTGTGCTGAAGTCCATGAAGAAAGTAATTGCACCAAGTGCTTTTCAGAACGATAGGATCTAGCTTCAGCTATTGATCACTCCATAAGTCATTTGTGCATCAGTAGGATCAGTTGATTAATCAACACGTTTTTATTATCCTTCTGCATTGAGAATCATCCGGTTGCTATGGTTCAGTAAAGCGAAGCCAGAAAGTACGATTGAATAGTGATAATCTGTAATTCTGCATGAGTGTCAGCATTCATTTAGAGGCTCTTTCATGAGGTGTATGGATCCCTTACTACTCGTCTAGAAAAGCGATAATCTGCAATGCTGCATGGCATGATGTTGATGAGGGTTATGTAAATGATGCTGCCCTATATGTAAATGACAAATGTACAGTTCTTCGATGCCAACCAACTGCAAGTTTTTTACTATTGTCTTGGAGCCATCAAAATGTGGAACCCGTAACTTAGAGTTTTTAGTTAAGGTTTACACTCCTATCTGACATGATGCAATAAAAACAAGCATTGCGATAACCTGTATTTATATCCATATTGTTTCTCTTTATTCCCTTTTCCCCTTAGATTAATGTCTGACATCCTGATGATATTTCTATTTTAACCTCAAGGTTCAGATTCAAGTAGCTCTTCTGGAAGTGATTTGGATGTCAAAGCTCCTCAACAAAACCAGGGTCCCAAGGTTCTTCTTTATGCCTCACGATATCTGAAAATTTTCAGGAATAGAAGTATCAGTCAAATTATTTTTCTTTTCGTGATGTTAAAGATATTTTATTAGAATAGAGTTTCACAATGGTTGCTTTCCCCCTTCTTTTTATACGCAGGAAGATATACTACCTGTGGATGGCTTCAGTCAGGAAAAAGGTAAGAAGTTTCAGTATTTTGAAGCTCAACCAAACCTTCCTGTTGCTCATCTACGTCATGGAACCCAATTCAAAACCATTTAGACCTAATGATTAACACATATGCAACTCTAAAGCCAAAAGGATTTTACTCGTATATGGCTTATGGAAATATTATGTTGTACAATTAATTTTTGTTTTTTTGTTTGAACAAAGGATGGAGCCGTTTACTGTGTTAGAGCCAAGATAGGATTTGTGTTACACTTGATCCAAGATAATACAAACCTATGAATTGAGCTGCATATCCTAATTTTTAATTTGCTTTTACATGCTGATGGCAATATATTTGAGACAGTTACAGATCCTGGATTCATTTCTTTGGAATCAGTTATTTGGTATTCATGTTCCTAGGTAAATAGTGGATATGTCTTCTAAGGGTTATTTGTGGCTGGTGTGCTATGTAATATTTGTTTTATTATGCAAATCTGTACTAGTTCCAGTAAGATTTTGCTTTTATGGATCCTAAGAATATTTTCTAACTAAGTGCTCTATCCAAAGTCTAGAAAGAAATAAATGTTTTTGAAGAGCCACTGTGATACCGAACAGAGTCTGAGTTGGATTGTTTTTTTTATTGTATTTAACTTGTATTCTGTTTGTTAACTTGTTCCTTACAATATTTCCTACAAATAATAGCAATATTTCTTTTAAAAAAAGACATGACATCTTCAAATGCCTTGTAGAAGTTACTTATACATGCTTTCAACTCTTGTATATGCAAATTCATTGAACACATTGAATCCACCAGAACAAAGTACAGATCCTGTAACTATCCCCGCTGATGGTGAGGGTAAGCATGAATTTTCACGGAGGGCCTGTGAATACCCAAAACTTCTGTGGTAGAAAAAATGGGTTGCCTTACAGGTCTATATATGGAATTTTTTAGGGGGAAATGTGTCTGAGAAGCAGGACTCCCCTGAAAAGGAAATCCGAAGAGCCCTTATGAGAGGTCGCTTTGCTGATACTATTCTTAAGGCCCGTGAAAAGACTCTTGATCAGGTGTGTATGCCAAATGATTCATTGAGGGCATTATTGCCTGGGCTGAACTGGTGGTGTTCCGGTAAGCTTCACATGATTGTTAATATCAGGTTACAAAAAATGATCCTGAGAAGCTTCGACGTGAAAGGGAGGAGCTTGAGAGGTTACAAAGAGAAGGTGAGACGCAATAGAATCTTTTGGCTATAAGCCTATTGCAGTTATGTGACATAATATTTATTACAGAGAGAGCTCGGTTGCAAGCTGAGGCTAAAGCGGCAGAGGATGCTCGTAAGAGAGCTGAAGCAGCGGCAGCTGCTGAGGCTGCTGCAGAAGCTAAGCGGCAAAGAGAACTTGAGAGAGAAGCAGCTCGTAAAGCCCTTCAAGAGGTAATATCTGAGAAACTTCTCACCAGCATTGTATGCTGACGTATTCACTCTGTGATGTGTAAATGCCATTGACTTGCAGATGGAGAAAACTGTAGACATCAATGAAGGTAGCCTCTTCTTGAAAGACCTGGAAATGCTCGGAAATGTCACAGGTGAACAGCTACCCAGCTCCGTTGGTGAAACGAGTCCAACTCATATGCCTGAGGCCCTTGGGTTTGAACTGGGGGGCAATGCCTTAGAAAAGCTTGGACTGTTTATGAAAAATGATGAAGAGGAGGATGAGGAAGGTGATTCCACAGACGGACATGCGGTTGATGTTGAGGAGGGCGAAATTGATTGATTGCTTCTGGACCATTTTTGATACTTTACAGGAGTCCTGTTGGCATGATCTGCATAGCTGTTTTTTTAACATATATCTTCGGCTAGGAAGTGCCCTGACGAGAGATCGTGTTGCATCAAACCTGATGGTTGGTGTCCTGTATGCACTTGTATGAACTGCCAAAGTTTTGGATCCAAGTGATTGGTTGGCGAATGATGTAGCTATCCTTGAAAGTATGGGATATCTATCATGGTGCATGTGAGGAATAGGATGAAGCATGCTTCTTCTTTTAGAATGAGTGTAATGATCAGGCATGGAGCGATGACCATCTTTGTACTTTCCATATCCACATGTTTATTTGAATTTGGAGGATAGAAGGTGAGGGCAAAAAGAGAGGAAGGGTAAAATGAAGGGGAAGGGATCATAAGTGGTGGTTCTTGGCTTTTAACACCTTATGTGTGAGCCGTTTTTGGGGGATAGTTTTAGAGGCATTTATGTTGTGAATGTAACATCGTAAACTGTACAAAAAGCTAGCCTGGTAGATGGAAAACAGTGCTTTAAGTTATGCAATTGCCTCCTCTTCTTTTTTTTTTTAAAAAAAAAAATCTGGGCATAAGAGTGGCTAAAGCCTGCTGGGTATCCCACAGTTGCCATGTACTATATTTTGTCTTTCAACATGTATGTCCTGTGCATTTCTTACATTCTGATTGTTATTTGAAAGAAAAGCTTGAGATGTAGATAATAGGATGTTAACAATCAGTTAGATGGCAGGATATGTGCATAGTTCCTACGTCATTGTTTTTATTGGCATTTCGATAATGTTGCAGGGAGGAGGGAAGTGGAGTCTATTCCTATTTTTTTTTTTTTTGGGTATCTTGCTTTTACTCTTCGTTAACCTACATCAGCCAAGAGTTGATGGTAGTACTCTTTTTTTTTTTTGGGAGATTTGATGGTAGTACTTAGAAAGTTAGAAGCAAGCTATGGAGTATGTTCATCCGTTAAGAATACAGAACGGCGTGTGATAGTGTGTGTTTGTGTCGTTTTGTTCTCGGCCAATGAAACCTGTACTGTAATAATAAGAATGATGAAGTCAAGTTCTAAATAGCATATTCTTTTAAATCTCCAACTTCAAGAATCAAGATACAGTGAACTGTCGATGAAAGAAATACAAACCATCTGCATTTATTCTCACTTATGCACAAATAAGTAATTTGCTTTAGAATACTGTATGACAACATGATTTACTCAAAGCAAACTCCTGGTCTAAGCCGACTAACAAAATCATGACATGTAAGTTGCCAAAGGGGTCTTGGTTGAAATGGCTAAGACTTCCGAGCGGCACTCCTCAGGTCCTGGGTTCGACTCCCCGTGGGAGCGAATTTCAGGCTGAGGTTAAAAAAATCCCCTCGCCCTCCGCTGTGCCAAAGCACATGGTAAGGTCCGCCCGGTCGCCCCGCGAAGCCGCCGAGTTACCGAGCCGTCAGCTGGGGCTGTCGGTGGGCCGGACCGGTCGGTCGTGGTGGTCGCTCCCATTGGGTTGTGGACCCCTGTGTAAGACCAGGGAGGGGGTTCGGGGGTTTTCTAGACCAGTGGGAGATGGTCTTCTCCTTAAATTCAAAGCCCTGGGGGCGGCTTGCCCCTAGCTGGTCTAGTTTTTTTAACTGAATCGTTGGCTGGAACAAGTTCGAAGTTTGATGCCATGAAATTCCCCTTTTTATTTGGCACACTAAAAAACTGACGAATTAGGAGTCGTACTTGTTTCTTGATGTCTCAGCTTTGTCATATCTTCGTGACCATGCAAGGGACCGATTATAAAGTTTAATGTGGGTGTCAGGGTGTGCCAAAACAAAAGGGGGAACGTCATGGTATCAAATGTGAAACTTGTAGAATCTGATGTCTGAGACATGTCACTGGTTTGTTCAGTACGGCTTAGACGAGGGGATTTACGTGGAGTCAATCCTATTTACTGATAGAACTTGTATGTCTTGGCTTTCAAAATGATGTTGCGGAGTCCCCCAATCGGCGACAACACCATCAGCAGCACTCCGATAACGATGCAGATCTGAAGAACATGCAGAAAACGAGAAGAATCAGAGGATATCTTAAGCATCGGCAGCACTCTACTGAAGCAAGAAAGGAGTGTGGTCAGTGGCTTGTTACCCAATTGATGAACCACGACAGGCTGAACCGCCGGGGCTTTTTGATTGCCAGCCACATAATGCAGGGAAGCTGGAAGCAGCAACCAAAATTTGGTCAGGTCTCAGGTTACAGTTGAGGACTTGATGCATGACTAATAGGACTTGGTCATATATCTTGATGGTTAGGAGTTAGGACATTGCAAGAAACTCAAGACACACCATTATTACTACTGGAGAAACGAAATTGGCAAATGTATCACTGGAAGCTTACGTAGTAGGTTGTCGGTGCGAAGGCGAATCCACCGAAGAAGCTGAGCAATCCGTCAAAGAAGGGGAAGGTGATGGCTACGAACATTGTGAACGCTGCACAGGTTGCATCAGATCAGTCTTGTTTGTTCAGAGTTCGTGCATTCAGACTTGAGAGTTCAGGGAGAGACATTACCAACATAAATAGTCCGAGCAACCAGACGGAGCGTCAGGCCGGGACGGAACCGCAGCTTCTTCACCAGCACCGTCTCCATCATGTCGAACACCGGCATCGCGTAAATCTGCGCCGCCGCCGATCGACAACATATTGAGTACTTCAGAGACGCAGTACTACAACAGATGAACTGGTTCCATCCATGTGCAAGACATGTATGTACGTACCTGGTAGCTGCCAATGACATGGACGACGACCATCATGTTGGCGAGCGCGATGAGCCACTTGGGCCTGTTGAGCGTGATGAGGATGTCGTCGTCGACGGCGTTGCCGAAGGCCCAGTAGCCGACGAGCGAGACGGGGAAGTAGCAGACGGCGACGACGATGTAGGCGACGACGACGCCCTTCCACATGGGCTTCTTGGAAGGCTTCTCCGGCGTCGACGGGATGGTGGCCTGGATCTCCAGCACCACGTTGTGCCCGGCGTACGCGAACGCCACGGTTCCCAGCGCGCCAAAGAAGCCGAACACCTTCCCCGGCGCCGTCGTCGCGCGGAGGGCGTAGTCCACGTCCGGCAGCTTCCCCTTGTCGACCGACGCGCCCCACGCGATCGTCGAGTAGCTGAGCGACATGACGGCGGCGGCGAGGGAGACGCCGGAGATGGAGTTGAAGTTGGGGAGCTGGGCGAGGACGAAGTGGACGGACGCGAAGATCATGATGAAGTAGGTGAGCTTGATGTCCTTGCTGCAGCTCCGGCCGTCGCAGATCACGTCGTGGAACTTGCGCAGGGACTGCCCGCCGGTGACCATGTACACGATGTTGAGGCCCACCTCGACGACCAGCTGCTGCGGCACGACGATCCAGAGGCCCAGCCTGTCGCCGAACGCGTACTGGCCCAGCTCGTGGTACCGGTCGAACCGCTTCCCGGGCACCGACTCGTGCATCTCCACCATCTGCCACAGCGTGTAGAGCGTGATCACCCACGACACCACCAGCACCGCCACGCCGGGGCCCCACCCGAGCTCGGACATGGCGTAGGGGAGCCCCAGCACGCCGGCGCCCACCATGGCGGTCACATTGTGGAAGGCGGAGTACCACCACTTGGCGTTCCGGGACGCGTTGATCGGGAGCCAATCGTCCACCGACGTCGTCTTATTCTCCGGCGAGCTCCTGGCGCCACCCTGCGAGTTTGTTTAATTTCGCCATCAGTTTTAATTGTTAGCCTGACTGATCTATCGTCAGTAGAGTAGTTGGATGCAAGACAGCAAACGCTGTCAAGATGCAGATCCTGATCGATCATCAAAGACACAAGCAAAGCTCCAGTCACTGTAAAAACATCAGACGAGAGAGGGAGCTGTACGGCGGACTTACGTTGTTGGCCGGTGGGCCGCCGTTCTCTGGTGCTGCTTGCGTCCCCATGGTCGTCGCCGGAGTTCCCTCCCTTCACGGTAGTTGCCCGCCACAGAGCTTTTGTCAATGGAGACGAAAATAAGCAGAGACAATGGAGAGCGCGAGGTGACAAGCACAGGCACTGATCGTCATCTTTATAGACTGCGAATGCAAGCAGGACTGAATGCAAGAGCAGGCGACTCCTGCAGCGCCCAGCTGATGCATGCAGCGGCCGCGGCGACCCGCTCGTGCGCCGTGGCTCCATTCGGAGCCGTCCGATCCCCATCCAACGGCCATGCCACACCGGCAAGCGTCTGAACGTGATTCGGCCACTGGTCCTCGGAAAAGTCAGACTCGATTAACCTGAAGCTCCAATCACCTGACAGCGACGGAACTGCAAAATTTTCCTCGTTTTGCTTCATGATTCTCCTCATGTTCTTGTAATCTTGCAGCAGGTGGTGGACGGGAAGAGCTTCACACGGCTTCCGAGTTTGATTAGTAAACGGTGTACGAGGAAATCGTGGCGGTTTGTGTTGACCATGCGATCTCGATAAACGGCAGTGTTGTGCCAGTGAATTTGCGACGAGACTTCCGGCTGCAGCAGTTCATTGCAGACAATTCATCAGCTTGACTTGACTGACTGCTCTCGTCAGTGGTGTGTTATCGCGGCCCTCTTGCAGTTGAAGGCGGCACGTATATTCGGCGAATAGTACACATGGCCGACCCATGGCCAATTTACGGCACATGTTTTTCCATTTTCTCGCCGACCACACGCATGGATCTTGGATAGTTTGCATTCTTGGTTTATCATCGTGGGTTAGTCACGGTTCCACTGATGTTGGGCCCGTGAAAAATTTAAAGCGAATTATGATCAGTAAAATTTCAGACTCTTCACCCGCCTCTTCAAACTGAACGTGCTTTGATGTTTCGAACGGTAATCAGCTCCGTGATCCTAGCATGTGTTAAAAACAGAATGGAATGTGTTCGGTATATCCGTACTGCCATGTGTTACAACGGTACATGCGGAAACGAAATGGTTCCCTGGCCCATACTAGTTTGAGATTCAATAGAATAATAACATGCGAAAACGAAAAGAATCTGCATTTCTCATCATAAAAGATTTACGCCAACCGTCTGGAACATTCGAAAGGGGCGAAACGGCAGGGTGTTTCAGCAGTCATGCATGCAGCCCGCCAGGACAAGTGTTTCATCTCATCAAGACATATATAAATGCAATATAGCGTTTCCAAATAGTAGCCCCATGCAATGCACAAACTGTTTACAAACTGCTCATGAACCTCTCTGCAAAGTACGATGCTATAGATCTATGACCCTATGCATACGGCCATGATTTCTATGTTTTACTGGATCTGAACTTGTGCTATTCTCCCCAGTGAAGCCAGCATAGAATAAATCTCAGTCCAGACCAGAGTAAATAATGGCATATAGACTGGTTTTTTTTTAGTTGTTTATCTTGCTTGACGCCTATATATTCTCAAAACTCCAGTAAGACTCTGCTTGGTGGTAAATCTGGAGTTGCAATTGGAAGCGTTGCTTTCTGGAAGTGTGGGTGTACTGTACGCACAATAATAATGTTCTCAGGTAAGGAGAGCATGCAAAGTAAAAAAAGGCAGTCAATCTTTCAAGGTTCCAACTCTGAAGCAGAGTTGACTGTGTAAACCAATAGAAACCACCAACATTCATTCTCCCCTTATGCACACACAAAAACCAAGTTCAGACTATGACATAGAGAACCCTTACATATAGCTGTATACATACGATTAACCAACACAAACTCCTGTTTAACCCACGATTAACAGGCGTGTGACATGTCTTGGCCCATCAACATTGGGAATAAGTTTTGACTTTGATATCATGACATTCCCCTTGTTTTTGACATGACAAAAAGAACTCGCATCAGATGCGTTGATGCATTTCACAAGTCGTAAGACGATGACTAGTAGTTTATGAGTAGAATGTGTATGTCTTAGCGTTCAAGATTATCTGCCGAAGTGCTCCGATCGGAGCTAAGATCATCAGCAGCACCCAAGAATAATGCAGATCTGAAGAACATGGAAAACGCAGAGCTATTAGACGAGCACAGGTTAAGCAGAGAGATTATATTGCAGCATGTTCGTTTGAAAAATTCTGCAGCAGAAAGAAAAAGGGAAGGCTTCTTACCCAGTTAGCAAACCACGAGAGGCCGAATCTTTTAGGCTTGTAGATTGCAAGCCACATGATGCAGGGAAGCTGCCATGCAAAAGCAAGAATTGATCAGCACTCAAGTTACTGTTGAGCTATGATGCACCGATCAAGTTCTCCTATCAGCCTAGGCCGATGGTAAAAGATGGGCGATTCACATGTAATACAGAATGTTATAGCTGGTTTCTAAATACTAAATTTATTTATTTGCAGACACGCAAAAACTTTGCGCGTAATTTTTATAGAGGCGACATTAAACTGAAATGAAAAGGATAGATGGATTGAGAAGAGCTTACGAAATAAGTTGTCGGAGCGAAGGCGAATCCACCGAAGAAACCGAGCAGTCCACCAAAGAATGGGAAGGTGATGGCTATGAACATTGTGAAGGCTGCACATGTTCCATTGCATCAGTATTCTTCATTCAGTGTAAAACGCACATTTGATGCGGAGAGTACTATACTGAAGAGTTCAGACTTCAGAGAGAGAGAGGCATTACCAACATAGAGGCTCCGGGCAATCAGACGGAGCATTATGCCTGGAGGGAAGCGGAGCTTCTTCACCAGCACTGTCTCCATCATATCGAACACTGGCATTGCGTAGATCTGCATCGAAAACATTCACTTTTCAGGCTACATACATTACTACAACTGGTACAAAACTGAAGACAATTGAAGTGTCATACTGAAGTTCAGAGATGCAAATTATGTGAACGTAAGGAGTGTGCAGTTATGTTAGTACCTGGTAGCTTCCAATAACATGGATGACGACCATCATGTTGGCGAGCGCGATGAGCCACTTTGGCTTGCTGAGGGTGATGAGGATGTTGTCGTCGACGGAGTTGCCGAAGGCCCAGTAGCCGACGAGCGAGACGGGGAAGTAGCAGAGGGCGACGACGATGTACGCGACGATGACGCCCTTCCACATGGGCTTCTTGGACGGCTTCTCCGGCGTCGACGGGATGGTGGCCTGGATCTCAAGCACCACGTTGTGCCCCGCGTACGCGAACGCCACGTCCCCCAGCGCGCTGAAGAACCCCAACACCTTCCCCGGCGTCGTCGTCGCCCGCAAATGGTAGTCCACGTTCGGCACCTTCCCCTTCTCGACGGACGCGCCCCATGCGATCGTCGAGTAACTGGCAGGCACCAGTAGTGTTCGTGTCAGTGAACTAGTATGGTTTTCAGATATTTAATTGCTGTATGTATTTGCCATATCTAGTTTCCAGAAATTTGCCGGTTATGCTACAGTTTGAGAGGCAAGAACGTGTGTGTACCTGAGCGACATGACGGCGGCGGCAAGGGAGACGCCGGAGATGGAGTTGAAGTCGGGCAGCTGGGAAAGCACGAAGTGGACGGAGGCGAAGATCATGATGAAGTAGGTGGTCTTGATGTCCTTGCACTTGCCGTCGCAGATCACGTCGTGGAACTTCTTCAGCGACTTGCCGCCGGTGACCATGTACACGATGTTCACGCCCACCTCCACGACCAGCTGCTGCGGCACCACGATCCACAGCCCAAGCTTCTCGCCGAACGCGTGCTGCCCCAGCTCGTGGTACCTGTCGAACCGCTTCCCGGGCACCATCTCGTGCATCTCAACCATCTGCCACAGCGTGTACAGCGTGATGATCCACGACAGGATCAGCACTGCAATGCCGGGACCCCTGCAAATTGTCATCCGAAAATCATCAGCAGAGAGTTTTTAATGGCGATTGGCGAAGAAGCAGAAAGACGGTGCACTGCACACGAGACGTACCAGCCGAGCTCGGACATGGCGTAGGGAAGGCTGAGCACGCCGGCGCCGACCATGGCGGTGACATTGTGGAAGGCGGAGTACCACCACTTGGCGTTCCGGGACGAGGTGATCGGGAGCCATTCATCGATTTTCTTCTCCTCGGCGGTCCTCTCGTCGGCCTGCAAGTTTTCCCCATTCTTGTTAGCTGGCAAGGCCATTGGATGAAGCAAGGCAAGACACGGATCAGATCAGACTCGCGTGACAAAGAGCTTCACAAGAAGCTTAATAAGGTGACAAGTAGGCGGCTGGTTAGTAGCAAGATATTACGGTCAGATCAAGATATTTGACTGTTCACACAAAGCTTATTGTGACTAAATATTTTTTTATACTGCTTGATATGGTAGTGCAAGCCGTATAGGAAAAATATTTGCATCTGTCAGATTATCCAAAAATATATATTTTATGGTAAAGCAGGACATTTTTATTTGGGCCGATTTTCCGTGCAGCTAACCCCCACAAAGCCTGTTAACTAAGCGACAGATCAGTGGCAGGAATTTCAACTCGGCTAAAGTGCATCTTTGAAATTTGAATGTTCAGTGAGATCACCCACTACCGAATTGTTCTCTTCTCAGCAGTTGACTAGTCACATGGCCTAGCTGCCAAAGTCAAGATCATCAAAATATCAGATGCTTATCTGCAAAGCCACCTCAAAGACATTTTTTTTATTGTTTTTATCCAGCATGTTACTACCTAACAACTCGAAAAACAGGTATTAAAAACAAAGCGAATAAGTATGTGCTGAAGAAGAGACAAATCCAGGCTGAGATTACCAAGTTGTGGAGTTTTCAACAAGATAAAGCTATGGGTGAGGATGCCAAGTTGCTTGTTAACTGCAAGTAGCAGGATATCCTTTTTTTTGCGAGGGAAGTAGCAGGATATCCTACTCAGTGCCAACCAAATCCAATTCATACTCTACTTGACGTCTGAATCTTGGAGGTTGTGATGATCACCTAATCTATTTGAGATCATGTAAATAGACTAGTAAATCATGCTTTGACCCCTCGTTAACCGGGATCACCTCATGGTTGCGGCTGGCTAAAAGCGCGACAATTCCGATGCAATCAAGAGTTTAATACTGTCATTTGGTCCACTCGTCCAGACATTGGTAGACTGGACGATGTTTCCTATGAAATTACTGTGAGAGGCATACGTCGTCCAGCGAAAGAGACCAGTGACAAACACAAGGGAAGGATCATCTACAGTACAGACAAACTAGCAGGACAAGAAATTTCGTTGGAAATTAATTTCAAAGTGAAAGGTATTGCGGGTCTTGGACGCCACAGCTATTGATAGAGAGACGCATCAGCGTGCTGAAAGTACAGGTAGGAAGGATTCAGTCCGGGGCCGGCGTGACAAGGACAACAGAGACCGAGAGACTATTTGTGGTAACAGTTTATCCAACTGGTAAATGAAAAATTAAATATCTGTGCCCCTCCAGTTTCTTCAAAAAAAAATATTAAATATCTGCAGAAACTGATACTCCAGAAAATAAATTGCAGTAAAGCACGAAAGGGGGTAACTGACTGCACGGGAGTTAATATTACAGCTCAAGAACAGAGGGGCGACAGCTAATCTTTTTTTTTTTTTTTTTTTTGTTTCCACACAGAAATGGAAGATTCCGCAGTTGAGGGTAATAAGTATCAGAAAATCACACGGATTCCATGAATCTGGTATTTAATAGATACTCCATTCACGTTCTTTGATTCTGTATCTAGGAAAAAGAAGAATAAAAGAACCGAAAGAGAGTTCTCAGTCACATGTATCAGATGAACAAGCACAGCATGGGCGGATGCTACTACGCACTTAGGGTGGGGTTAAGTGGGGGCCTTCAATTGGCGCACTACCACAACAAGTAGTAGTAGGAGACTAGATGCAGCCGGGAGAAGAATCCTCCATGCGAAAGGCGTCCAAAAATCAACTTTTTTCCGATCTCATGAATCTGGGTGGAGAGTGCGCGCGTGTCCCCTCCCTCCCCTCTTTTCATGCATGAACTGAAAAGATGATGTCGATTTCAATTTCCAAGCTCCTCGCAACTCGACAGCTCTCGGAATATTTTTCTTTTCTTATTGCAGGGGAAAAAGAAAGTCTCTGCTTTTTATCGTTTACCAACCAAATCACACTACGATGTGTACGAGCTGTTACTGGCAGTTGTGATGTGTTCTTGGTTGGATGGATATGGACGAACAAGCAAGAATGAACGGGAACAAAAATCAAACAAGAAACAAGGACGATATTACCATGGCCGGCGAAACTTGGCCAAGAACTGAACGTCGAAGAACACACAGACTGACAGACATCTCAGAGAGAGAGATGGCGGACGTACCTTGGGAGGAGGGTAGTTTTCAGGCTCCTGCTGCGTACCCATGGCTGGATGTCAGAGAGCTGAGCCTTCAACAATGGAGGCCGCCGGCTGGACGGAGAGAGGCAGGGGTACGGACTGCGAGAGAAGAGAGGAGAGAGACGAGGCGGAGGCGGCAGGTCGCTCGTCTCCTTTATAGAGCGGGAATGGAAATGCAAGGAGCGCTCTCTGTCCTCTCTTCGTCTCCATCCCCACGTTGTGAATGCAAAGCGCGTTGACCATTGACTCCGCGCGGTAATTGCGGAGCAGGGGATGTGGGATCCGCTGCTCCACAACAGCGTTGACCAGCGTGTGCCTCAACACGGGGCGTCCGATGGCGATCGGATGGTTCTTACACCGGGACAGGTTAGCACGGGGGTTAACCTCTGTCTACATGCCTGTTGTTGTTAAACCTTGAGAACTCCAGCTCAGCTTTCAGAGATCTCAAAGTGAGAAATGACACGTGTGGACATGGCACCAAGGAAGGTAAACTTTGGAAGCAATGAATTCATGATCGTATACTAATTCGTTACAATGATCCTCTTTTTTTACAATTTTTTTTTTGGAATGTCATGATCCCGAGCACGTATAGCGGCGTTCAATAATTTCTAACCAGCTGTGACCCGTCTTCTTACACCCTGCATGGCGTACAATACCAAGAGTCACCGAAAACGACGCCTTGTATTTTACCGCAAGTCCCCCAGTGAAGGACAACCTCGCCGCGTCGATGGCTCAGTCATTTGATTATTTTTTGTACTCAGACGGCCGTTTCGATGATGGATTAGAATTGGAGATAATTGAGGTGTGGACAGATGGGTTTGTGGCGACCCAGGCTTGCAATACAGCAATGTACAACTAAGGACGGAATTATTAGCCAACAACATGGCGAATTACTAGTATACTGTATTGTTTCTGACCTGGGAGCGCAAGTTGCTGGGAATGAGATCCTCTGCAGTCGCCGCTGTGGCTGCCATGTGGGGGGCACACGCCGCTGCCCCCACATGCAGCCACCCGACTGCCCTCTGCAGTGACTGCAGAGGATCCGATTCCAGTTGCTGAATGATGATGTTTGATGTGTGGATTCCGGCGCTCAATTGGATCACCGCTAGAATCTCCCTCTTGTTTTAATCAATTCCAGCCCGTGGAATCTGGCAAAGTTCAATATTTTATTATCATGTACATTGTGTACTTTTAGGAATAAGTTAACTTCCAACAAATTCTGGCAGTGTTTAAACTTTTATATAGTACTAATAATGAACAGATGTAATTGTTGATAGGTTGTGCTTATCCTCCGAGAGCTCCAAGAAGCACCACTGATCAAGCAACTGGGTGTGCCTACTCAATACCTCTAGCTTTCCAACAACACTCTGCATCTCGTCATAAAATGTGAATTGGATGCGAACACAAGACAGAAGAACATGCAAATCGCGTCCTTATCTGGTAGTCATAATACACAATTCTGCACTACAAGCAGCTAGGCTTCCCTGAATAGTATTAAACAGCAAGTGGCCATCCTGTGTGCCTATGCCGTTTGAATCATTCACCCACGATTATTGTTCTTAATATAGGTCCGTGCGTTGCACATTCGTGGAAAACAAAAAATCGTTCTACCTCAAACTCTGATCGATCCTCCTATAAGTAGCCGTTGGTCATGTGGGATAATTCTTCCAACCGGCAAATCATTGGGGAGCTAATCTTCTATTTGGATCTTCCAATATGGCTGAGAAGCTTGAAGGCAGCGCATCCAATCCTGATTTGAACTTGAATAGTGAATCACAGAACTTTTTAGGCAAATTTTACAATGCTTGGGGAGGTATTGGGAGGTATTTGATGTGTCTATGATATGTGGGCCCAGGTATTCGGAGGTATCAATAGGGAGGTATTAAGAGGTATCGGGTGTGTCTATGGTCAGTGGGCCATATGTGTCATAACGCCCTATTGATACCTCCCCAAAAAAGAGAATTAAAATTTTTCAGGAATTCCTTTTTTGTAGTTATATTTTTTGATCAAGGGTAAAAGGGTACATTCATAATTAAACAAATAATGTTTGGGAGAGTAATGTTAGAGATGTATATGAATATTTGTTGGAGAGAAAAAAAATAAATTTCATCTTCGTATGTTAGGGTTCGTGGGCTCCCGGCGGCGACGGCTCCGGCGATCTTGCTTCGTGGGCGCCCAGCGGCGACTGCTCCGGCGACCTCCGGCCGCGGAGCTCGCCCGGAACCCCTAGGACCTTGGCCGACGCCGCCGAAGAGGCCTCATGTTCCCGGCGCGGGAGTACAAGCTCGTCGTCGTGGGGCTCGACAACGCCGGCAAGACCACCACGCTCTACAAGCTCCACCTCGGCGAGGCCGTCACCGCCGCGTCCACCATCGGCAGCAACATCGAGGAGGTCGTCTTGAAGAACCTTTCGCTTCCAGGTCAGACCCGCCCCGCCCCGCCCCGTTCCCCTCTATCCGCCTTCCTCCCCTTCTCCCGTCCGATTCCAACCGTGCAGAGCACGGATTTTGTGGGGCTGGATGGATTCACTGGCTGATCCGGGTCCAGGACAGCTGCCGATGTCCTGCCAGTGGGATTTGTTCATAGTCACTGTGGTCATTGGAGCAAGGAGGAACAATGTTTTCCTCTGATCCAATATGGGAATTGTTCCAATTTGGTATATGATTTCTGGTTACTTTAAACCTTGATTTTAGTATGATGAAAGAACGTCATCTGTGAGCTGAATTAGATGTCACCCCTGGATATCAAAAGGCATTAAGAACTTACATTATGTATCATAAAAACTGTGATAGCATCATGACACATGTAGTATAGTACTGCAGTTCAGAACCCAAAAATTTTGGATTTTTAATAAGATCTCATTAGAAAAAGTGACTGGAGTTTAAGTCTGAATTTTATTTTGTGCCATGGAAGTCCAAATTAAGACCAACAGATGGGTTTTCTTAATTTAGGTATATATTAGTGCGCATATAAACCTAGAACAAGCTAAATAAGAATTCCACTACCGCAAGACGAAGATGAGCATCTTTCTTTCGCTTTCTTCTTTCTGGACAGGCACAAACAGGAAGCTGGAGCATCTCACCAGTGGTGTGTATCAGACTGAGGGCGAGGGCACGACGCCGGCGGCGGCAGTGGAGAGAGCAGCAGGGCGGCCGCATGCCAAGAAATCGACGAGGGCAAGGCGGGGGCGGCTTCTGTTCGTCCTGGAGGCAACCGGTGGGAGCGACGGAGGCGGCTCTGCGGAGTCGTGGCTAGTCCGTGCGCGCGGGTGGGGGAGGGGAGGCGCGTGGCGGCGCGGCGCGTGTGGGGGACGGGAGGCGCGTGGCGGCGCGGCGCGGGTGGGGGACGGAAGGCGCGTGGCGGCGCGGCACGTGTGGGGGACGGGAGGCGCGCGGCGGCGTGGCTAGGAGCGGGGAGAGCGGCGTGGCTAGGGCGGGAGGCGCATGGCGGCGGCGCTGCGGCGTGTGAGGAAGAGGGCGACGCAGGCGGCGGCGTGCGTCGGGCTGGGGGGGGGGGGGGGGGGGGGGGGGGGGGGGGGGGGGGGGGGGGGGGGGGGGGGGGGGGGGGGTTTGACATCATGATTACCATACTACCCTTGGTAAATTAAATTAACCTAAAACCATTATTTTGAGTAGGTATTAGGAGGTAATAGGAGGTATTGGGAGGATATTCCAAGCATTGTAAAAGGGCTCAACTTTTTATGCTCCTTTCCACCCTCCCTCCTCTGAATTGTATTGTGGCCAGCAGCTTTCCAAGGGCATGGGAATGCATGCCATTCATCTACCTTTTTGAGTTGAGGATGATGGGCTAGCTTTTGGTCCATCCTGCTCGTCTGCATCCAAGCAAAAAGGCGCATCTAGAAGCTAAGATTCCTAGTGGCGGAGATGTTCTACTTCGGTGGAGCCCTTCTGTCGGCTCGGATTCCATCCCCACAACCACCGGAACTGAAAGATTCTTTCGCATTCTGCAAGCAACGTGAAAGGAATTAGCCATTGGCCTTTGTGATCTCCATTTCTCTCTGCTGTTGCCACAGGTTACGTCAATTCAACGTCATGCGTTAATCATGATATATCTACATGTGCACGACTCTCTTAAGAAAAACTCTTTCGTTTTATTTTGTATTTACACCGATTACTGAATATACATTTGGTGAAGGGGAACATATTTTGTGTATATGCATCTGCTGAATAATGCTATGGCTCCGTCCATAATAATTATTCAGCATTTCCTGCGTATTGTGGAAGTGCCTTATACTTATAGTGTGCTTTCTGATTTCTGACCATGCCAGATTTCTTTTTGTTAATACAATTATGTCAGATTATATACATTGGCTCAAAGCTTTCATACGAAGTTTCATACGCTTCGGAACTTCCAAAAAAAAAAATCAAGAAGAAATAATTCGGGTAGGCGAATCCATCAATATATCATCTGTTTGACAATCCGCCAATAATTTTTGTTAGTTAGTGCAGGACCAATACCAGCAAATACTCATCGAAAATAAGGTGTTGGATGGAAGGTCGCATAGAGGAAAACTTTACCCAACTATTGCATTGAGAGTAGTAACGATATGCACTATGAGAATTTTTTTTTTGAAGATTATACTGACAAATATTGTGAAAAGTATGGTGGAATAATATTGTCTGTCAGAGTAATGATTTCTAAAGAGAATGATTAAGAGAATGATTCTTCTTTAAAGAAGGCTGATTCTTTACACTATAAAATACTTCTCTTTCAGGCGACGTTTTCAATTGTTCATTAAAGAGCCAAAAGATCCAGCTTACTCATTTCTGTACAAATAAAATGATTCTTCCTCTAAAAAAAGTACTATGATTCTTTATGATAACACATTTCTTTTTTAGACGACTGTGTATGTGCACCTAAAAATGTACAGTACAACTACTGAGTATACATATTCAGAGGAAACAGCGTTGAATTTCACTGGAAATTTCGTGTGAAAGCTATGGCATTATATGTGGCAACTGGCAGCCGTTCAAGCCGTCGTTCATAACGTTTATTACTATTCTCCCCAACGGGGCCATTTGCTCAGTTGACTGATCAGTCATGCAGGCAACTAATTACTCCTGATTTTATTTTATGCAAAATGCAAGAATACTTTGTTAAGAACTATGTTTTCAGAGACCTTTTTTACCATACAGATGGATCGTGCAATAGATTTTTTTTTTTTTTGCGATTATCGTGCAATAGAATTAACCCTTGGAAGAGGGGCCTGTGGCGTGGCCGGCACTCTGCATCATGCACGTTGCAGCATCCGAACGTTGGGTCGAATAGTTAGTGGATTGTACAAGTTGGAAGCAATGATTATATACTCCTATGTTCCCAGAAATTATTAATTCTCAGTCAACAGAGAGGACATTTAGAAAACGAATTCATCTGACTTTTCTTCTATGAATTTGATATTTCATTCTCGTCGGAAATGGGCCCGGTTCGAATCAAAATTTAATCGAATTTCCAGGTTCCAGCACACATCGTTAGGAAACGGCAAGCCGCGTTCATAGTGCTGAAGCACAACTCTGAGGAGAGAGAGTGAATCTTACTCTATCAAGTCGCTTTCAGCAGCTACAAGTTGATTGAAGTTGTATTTGACTCTGAATCCTAAAACCCAATATTTTTTTAGTAGAGAAAACAAAACAAATCCTCAAATGTCTTCATCTGCAACTGCGGTTCCTGCCAACAGGTTCATGAATGTCCAACAGCCGAAAATAAGGTACTAGTAGCACTTTTATTTCCTGGAAAATAGGGGAGAAATTGCGTCACAGGTCCCAAGTGAATTCCGTATTGTTTTTTTTTTGTTTTCAGTTTGAGCACATGGAAACAAACTCAGAACTGTACTAGTACTATTCAGGGTTTTGGTTTGCAGATGCAGTCGGCATGATGCTGGGGCGACATCACAAATCGGTATACGTGCAGGGCGTGCTCTAATGCTCGGTCAAATAAATTTTCGAAAGCAAAGCATATCACGTCGTTGCACACAATAACATATAGTACTACTAGCACTTGCATTCAAACAAAGGTTCTGTAGTTTCAAAAGCTAGAGATGTCGTGTTGCATCTGCTACTGCGGCGCCCTCCCTCTCTGGTCAAAGGCTGAAGTCCTGCTGCTTATCCAAGAGATCCAGCTTCTTCTTTTTTTTTGGAAGAAAAAAAGACATCCAGCTTATTGATGTGCCAACACTCTAGCTCTGTATACTGGATTTCACTCTTACGAATGCAATTTATAATATTTTTAACTTTCTGATATTACGTTTTTTTTAAGTAATAACTCAGCACACGCACGAGATCTACAAGTAAAACATGGGATCTGAGCCTCGGATTATTAACGGAATCTAAATTTTGTAGTATTATATGCGTACGAATCTGAACTGTACCATTCGCGATCGATCCCTTTTTCTCACAAAATATTGCATTAATCTACACATTAACATACAAGCCCGATGACGCCTATGAAACGGACAGCCGGAGCCGTAATTAAACAATGATCTAATCTAACAACTGATCGATATCAGCACGTACGAAAAACAGGGCTAACCACTCCCCATCCCTGACCTAATGGTACAGTTCACATTGTCGGAGTTTGTTTACAAAATGGAGAAGTTTATGTTTATGTAATTTCCCTGTCAGTTCATACAGTCATCCGTACGTAACTTTTAGCTGCCCGCAAGAGTGGCCAGAACCAAAGCTCCTCCTCTTCAGCTCATCACATGCATGTTACGTAGCCATCAGCAACCTGGTCAACTCCTGCTATTGTTTCGTATGCGATGTACTATTATGAACGCCGCAGTTAGCAATGCAGAGGTTGCAAGGCATCAGCTGGCTTGACTCCATAACAGCAAGATTAGAGAACATGTTGAGCGATGACTTGTGCGATCGCGTTGACGATCGATGTGGTCCAATCATGATGCGGGGCGAGGACTAATGCATGTGCGTGTGTTGCGTCTTGCGTGTTGACGCACCTGACAGGCGCCGCGCCGCAAGGGATTACTATAAGATTATACTATAGTATATTATTAACAAAAAGAAGAAAGTTATCCTGCTGTTGCGTACTCCCAGAAGAAACCGGAGGCAAATGACGATGTCGCCTGGCGTGGACTCCGGGAAATATTAGCAGGTTATCCAATCGCATGCAGACACTGCTCAAGTCAATGAACTGGTACAAGTTGAGAGTTGGTTTTGCAGGTTCCGGGCGTGGCCATTTGTCCAAAAAGTTTCTCTTTCACTGTCTGCCCAACGTAAAGGGGGAGGAATTTGGGATCGCAAAAGCTAGTAATCGAGCGGTACTGTACACTGCAAACATCAGCGGTTTCAGCTGACCGTTTTTTTTTAAATCAAAGGCGAGAACTACGGCGGCAAGCGTCGACGTCGCATGCAGGAGGATTTCAGCCGACTTGAACAGTGGAGTTGCACGGAAAATTCACGCGCCACGTTGGCGTCACCCTGCCGTCACGGCGCTTCGTCGTCAAGCCGTCGCTCTCCCGGCTTGCGTCTCGCCGGCCCTCCCCTCAGAAATTTCGCCGTAGCGATCGATCCGATTCGATACGCGACCATCGAAACGCCATAAGCTACGATCGAGCCGAGGAGAATTTGGGTCAGGTTGAGAGGGACAGCACCCGCGCGCGCGTGGGAATCCCGGCGTTCGCGTAGTCGTCGGCGGTGGAGAAGCTAGGGCTCTGTCGATGTTGCCGCCGCCGTACAACGAAGGTACAAGTGGTGCGCGCAACCAACCAGTTGTCTTGCACTAGTCTGAACAGAGGAGCTAGCTAGGGTCCGATGATGATCGATGAACTGCAGCCAAGACGGATTGTGACTGACAGGAGGAGTATTGGAGGAGGCCAATCCAGGACCCGCATCGATCCTCTCCTTTGTGCGGTCGTCGCCCGTTGACTCGAGGTCGTCTCTCCTGTGTGGGCGCCAGTCAACGGTCTCGATCTGCACTGCAGTGACGCAGCATGGTCATCCATTTGCGTGTCCCTCCTCCAGTGCGTGGTGTTCCTGGAAACTCCCGCACGCGTGATCGTCGGTCGCGCCATTGATGATAGGCATGGCTCCCTCCCTCTCCTTCCAGGAAGCTAGGCTCTGCCCACGATCACGCGTGCCACTGCATCCATCGTACTACAACAATCAGCAAGTTCGTCTGGCCGTCAAGCCTGGTCAAACCGCGATATTTTGCGCCATGGACGCAGCAGCAAATGCCGAGGCTGCAAAATACCGCAAGTAGTGAGTGGCATGGGCGCATCGGCAATGCTGCCGAGACTGCAAGCCCCTGAGTTGCCTTGTTTATGTCAGCTGGCATAATCGAAGAGCTTAATCAGGCGACCGTTTAATGTCGTGACAGCGCGCGCACGTGCTTGCTTGCTTACCAAAACGCAAAGATCTGCAAGCCTGCAACTGGATGGAGCGCGCACGAAGGAAGGGGAAGAAAATGCAGTCGCCGTCCGTAGGCTCTGTCTGAAAAGATCACGAGCACGCTACGCTATCCGGGACCGGGTGCAGACGCTGCTGCGGTCAAGGATTCGGCGGGGCTTTGGAATCGTTTCAATACGCTGCCTGCATTGCATTGCCTTTTTTTTCAGACCGAACAATTCAGGCTTCAGACTCCAGAATTCCAGATACGCAACCTCTGTATGAGAGAGCACGTTTGCAACTTGCAGGCAACAACTGCTTCAGTGCTGTCAGTCTCTGGATCGTGAGTGCAATTTCAGCCAAGTTGCAGGCTTCTACTAGTATTATTCAGGCAAAGAATCGCCGTGGAATTTCACGCGGCGTGTTCACATAATCACATCTGCCACCAATAGGTCCTTCTCTCTACCGGGAAATTCCGCTCGCATCTCTCGCTCTCTCCCCCCGTTTGGAAATTTCTGTAAACTGGAATGGAAAGACAGGGACTGACGAAGTGACGAGCGCAGGGGCAAAGCTGGACTTCCGGAAGACCTCAGACACAGCTGATCCAATCATATTGTCGAGCGATCTCCGCTAGTCTCGTTTTTCTCCGGCGACGCAACGGCAGCCCTCGAGACTAGAGCTTCCTTTGGCCCGCCATGGCGACGGCCGTCGGCGTTCTCTTCCTCCCGCGCCTCTGTCGCGCTATTCCCGCAGCATTTCCAAGATCTTAGATACTTCAGACGTGGTTTTTGATCCCGTTCATGTCGCCGGTCCTTCGGCGGCGTCCTCCGTCGCCGTCCGCCATTGCAAACGCACGCCGCGCCGAACGCACAGGTGCGAGCAAGGACTAATTTGCGAAGATTCAGGTCCAACCGGGGACTAAAGTGTTAATAATTGAATCGCGGTCCAAATTAGGAGGTGTAAATGTAAAACTTTGGATCGCGACCGGTAACCGCGATCCGAATCAGAGGCTTATATGTAAAATATTGGATTGCAGTTATTAATTGCGATCTATGAGGGGTGTTTTGTAAAATGTGTTGACCGTGGTCCGCTCTGACGTGTAGCAGATGGCGGCCGTTAGATCGAGATGCGCGGCGACGCCGTCGCCGGAGACCGTCTCGATTCACCACCGCGGCGGCGCCGTCTCCTCCCCGGGCTGCGGTCTCGGCCTCACCGTCGCGGAGCCGAGAGCGCATTGCGCGGCTGCTTCTTTCTGGCCCGTCTCCTCCCCCGTTCGCGCGATGCGCCGCCGACTGGCCCTCGAGTGAGGTTGCGACGCACCGGCCGCCTCCGGCTTCCGCGATCATGGCGCCGTCCCAGCTCTCCGTGATGGCCCGGCCCCCAGTAACCTCTCCCATTGAACACTTGGGCACAAGAGTGTTGCGTCCTCGACCGTGAGGAGAGGACAGCAGATTCACTTGCAGATGACGATTGGTTCTTGTTGTGGAGACTGAAATCCGAACAAGTTTAACAGAGACCGAAATTTCACCCTTCAAGCTTGGAGACATGGAGACATCAGCTCCGTTGCCAATTGGTCGAGCCATTGTCCTACCGACTGACAAAACATTCGATTTCTGCTGCGCACATTGTTTTCCGTTTCGTAATACTCATGGGCGAAAGCTGCTTGTGTGAGCACTGCCTTTCCTGTGCTTTTCTGGGATGAAGAATTCGGGTTTCAGAGTTGAGCAAACCAGTCCTGCATGTGTGTACAAGAGCTGGGTTGCAAAACAGCCGGTTGACTGGCGTTAGTCTCTGAATCTCGAGAGGAATTTCAGTCCAAGCTTCTCTTCAGCCGAGCCCAAGATCAGTCGACAGTCGACGAGAAACTCCACGCGGAGTGTTCACATCATTCCCATGATCCCATCTCGCATATAAGTATCCGTCAAGGCGTCGTGCTCGATTAGGAAGTTTCGTTGGCAGCTGTCCACTTTTGGGAACTTCTGAAATTTAGAACGGGGACAGGGATCGGGGGCCACGGGATGACGCGAGAGCCGTCAGGTGAAGGCCCGCAATGGCGACGCCAGCTGGCCACCACCACAAAGACCGGGTTTTTCGCTCGGAAGATTCTCAGTCGACCGGACTCCATCCACGAGCCCCGTGCCCGTCCAACGGCCGTCAGTACCGTTGCCAAGCAGCAACGCAGAGGCTGCAATGTCCTACGAGGTGCCAACCAACACTGTTGCTGCACTGAGATGACGGCAACTACTACTGTTCGCACTCGGCTGCGTCCACAGAGACACAACCAAGAACAGATGGTGATCGCCCCCAATCATTCGGGAATGTCTGTAGTCACGAGGCAGATGACAGTATTGCCCCATCTCTCGTGGCAAAAGTCGTGTGCGGTTATTAGAGTTGTCCCTGGATTACACACGAAATCAGTAGTATTGACACCACCGATCGCCCAGCTGCACCACAATGCCATATAGTTACAGGAGACCTTAGACTATCTCCAACGGTGAGAAGGACCCAAATCACCAAAATAGGTGTCGAAGAGAGTGAAAATAGGACTGCAAACCACGAGCATCTCTAACGACAGTACCCAATCCGAAACCCAAATCCCTATCGCCGCCGCCGCCGGTCATTGCCGCGCCGTAGGCCGCCGCCCTCGCTGCCGCCAGCGCCGCCACTCCTGCACGTCCCCTCGTTGCCGGCGGCGGCGGAAGAGGCGTAGCGCGAGGCGGCCGGAGCGGGAGGAGGAGAGCGACGGCGGTCGGAGCGGGAGGAGGAGCCGGCTGCGGGGAGCGGGAGGAGAAGGAGGAGGGCGGCCAGTGGCGGGCGCGGGAGGAGGAGGAGGAGGGCGGCCAGCGGCGGGGCGGGAGGAGGAGGAGGAGGAGGGTGGCCGACGGGGCGGGGCGCAGGATGGGGGCACCGCCCTGGGGCGACGGCGCGCCGGGATGGGGGGCGGCGGCGGCGAGGGCTTCTGTTCGTCGAGAGAGGAGGAAGAGAACAGTTCGATTCGATGGAGGATTGGTTCGCGCGGCGAGGAGACTCAATTGTGGTGGTGAAGAGAGCTGGGAGAAAAATGGGTGTCGCCTTTGGATCGTCCGTTGGGGGGCGGCGGCGGCGAGGGCTTCTGTTCGTCGAGAGAGGAGGAAGAGAACAGTTCGATTCGATGGAGGATTGGGTCGCGCGGCGAGGAGACTCAATTGTGGTGGTGAAGAGAGCTGGGAGAAAAATGGGTGTCGCCTTTGGATCGTCCGTTGCAGAGTGTTTTCCAAGGTTTTTCCGCTTTAAGTGGAAAATGAGTCCTCCGTTGGAGATAGCCTTAGAGTTAACGATTTTAGGTATGAACATCTTCGTCACATCATAGCACCAGCCTCCCTACAACACTGTCCTCCTATCTACCAGTTGCTGAGTGCATGCTCTCTTCGGCCCGCCAAGTCCTCCACAATGCATATTTGTACACCACTACAGAATCCTTTGCGTGTTGTCCATCTTGTTCAAAATCCCCTCCTTCCTGCTGACCCAGTGACACCCCACCGTTCTTTCGAGTCCCAACACGATCCATTTAAAACACCTCATGTCATACATGCACCACACGACTTGGTGCATAACCGTGGGGCACGGCATCAAATTTTGAAACAAAACATTTCCACACTTTCGGGATCTAGGCCAATTAGTTTTTGATCAACAAAGTCCCGCATCTTAACCTCCGTTGGCGATGTCGGAATCTCAACGTGTGTGATGACTTGTACGTCCGGATGCGTGCCTGTTGTTGGGGGGGGGGGGGGGGGGGGGGGGGGGGGCACATGGCCCTATATTTACACAATCCTGTCTCTTTTCTTTTTCCTGGTTTTTCTAACTTAACCTCTGTTGGAGTGGCAATCGGTTGACCTGTTGGATGCTCATCATCTGAAGGCTTTGCTCGAAGTGGATTGACAAGGAAAGGAGTATACCATTTTAACCACGCTGCTCTTCGACCTAGCTTGCTGAACGTGGCCAAGGTTTTGAGCTGGGAGCGAATGTTTTTTTTAAATCTTTCTCAAAGCAACAGGATGAGCAGAGCTCCAACTGATTATGTTAATTTAGTAATAAAAACAGTCTTAGCAAGAAAATCAGCAAAGACTGAAGAAGCAAAATGTGTATAGAAAACAACAAGACTAATTTAAGTTCTCTAGCCATTGACCAGTGAAAGGTTGGCAGTTTTTCTTTGCACGATGAATAACCATGGCAAACCTTCTTAGTGGTTACAAAAGTCTCAATAGCACATAAGATCCTGGTTCTATGATTTAATGGCGTTGTGCTTTCAGCGTGAGACGACGTGGCCGTCGACAGCGAGGCGCCAGTGGTGACTTTGTCAATCTTAAGGATTTGCCGGCTCCGTCTTTGAAGATGCTCATAAGAGTAGGGTTTGCATATGTGCGTTTATAGAGGTGAGTGTACGTGCGTTGTGAATGTCTGAGTTGTACTGTATAATCGCAAAAAAAAAAAAAAAACAACACACACACACAAAATGACAAACCTTCTTCTTTTCTTGGAAATTTGTCCGGGGGACATTGTTCAATGTAGGTTTTGTCTCCTGGACATCGCATCTCTTCTTTTGGTCTCGTGGACACTGAGAAAATGCGGCTTCTGTCTCCAAGACACTATAGCAGAAAAAATTACTATTTTCAAAAATTTTATCTCAATGCACAAAATACATTGCAGCATGAAATTTGGCATAAAGTTACATTGTTGCATTTTCTGTCCATATGATTTTTTTCCCCATTCTTTTTGCATAGTTTGATTTAAAAATAAATATTATAGTAGTTAAAAAGTTATGCAAACAATCAACAATAAATATTAAAAAAACTACATGTATAGGGATCTCTTTTATCCCTATTTTAGCTTCTCCCAACTATTTGTTTGCAGGGACCTCTTTTATCCAGCAGGGTGTGTATGGGAAAGATGTTAGGATGGATCCCTTCCCAGCAGCGATTTTTTCCCCGCAACATGTTGGGAATATGCTGCCCAAATAGTGAAGTTCTGAGCTATCCAAGCGGTAGGATAGCCCACTCCTCGACGACTCACTCAAGAAGACCATCTCTTGAAAACGGATGGAACCCGAGGATCCGAAGATTTTTGACGTAGCAGTTTGCCGTCCAGTAGTCTTCTCTGCTGGCAGCAGGATCGTCGACGCAGGAGTAGCCCTCCGACAGAAATTTCCAGACAGATTTCGCACATCCGGTGCTTGGTTGTAGTTGACGTCCTCCAGTCTCCAAGGATCGTGGTGGTAGCCGTAGGGAGAATTACGTGGTCGCACGTTCCCAAGGTCGTTGTTGTGATGCTTCAGCACCCACTCTGGAGGACGGTCATCAGGTGACGATTCGTCGAGGATCCAGACTCGGAGCTCGCAGCGGTTTATCAGGGAAGCCAGGTATACGCCCTTCTCTGATTTCCCTAGGTAAAGGCTTGATGCCCTACTGCTTTTGTCAACACCCGTCGGCGGTTGGATCACCTGGTACTCATCGCTCGATAAGGATATCCTGCATTTGGAGAGGGGAGAAATTAAAACAGAGAACAAAACGTCAAAGTTAAGCAAGTTCGCGCACAAATGTGAAGATCCAAACATTAGCAACGATTAAGAAGTGGTGGTTCGTGGTGAACTCACCTGAGAAAAAAGTTGTTTTTGCAATGAACATAGAGCTTTCCTCGCCAGAGAGCAGCGTGACCGCCTGCACCAACCAGGTCCATGTCCGTGAAGGCCCCAGCGGCCTCCCCTTGCCGGGAGAAGGGCCTCTCCTCCCATCGTCTGGTTCTGGACGAGAAGACTTGCAGGTAGAACGGAGAAGGCGGCCATTCCAGCTGGTCGAGGATGTCCCTGGAGCGCGACATGGGGATTCGTACCACCTCGTAGTGCGGCGACATGGTGGGCTCGTACGCGAGGTAGCGATGATGCCAGGGCTCGAAAGGCTCTTTGCGAGGAGGCCGTGGGAACGAGTCCCACCGCCGCGTGGCCGGGTTGACGACGTAGTCCCCCTCGAGCAGGAGGAGGCCGTTGCAGTGGTCGGTCACCGGCGTCCACGCGTCGGCGGAGGGCAGGAAGTCGAGCCGGCCGGAAACCTCCGGCCGCGTCGTCGGCGGCCAGAACGACGAGGCGGGCCTGGCGAACATCTCGGTGTAGTTGTGCACGTTGAAGTCGACGAGGATGCCGGCCACCGACAGCGGCAGGCGGTCGGCGCGCAGCAGGCGGCCCGCGTCCACGGCGGCGCGCCACGACGCGCAGACGCACCGGCACGCGGCGAGGCCGCGCGGCGGCACGCGGCGGAGGATCTCCTCGAGCGCGTCGCCGGGGAGCGCGTGCGCGGTGATGGCGGCGGCGGCGGCGGCCATTGTTGCCTCCTCCTCGGTCGTCGTGGCGACCGAGACGTCGCGCAGGAGCATCTCTACCAGCTTGTCCAGCGCCGAGGCGGCGCCGCCCTCGTCTTCACCTTTCTCCCGCAGCTTCTGCCCCAACATGTCGGCCGCCTCCCCGGCCATTGTTCAGCGCTCTGCTCTTGGATTCGTTCGCCGAGTGATTGCGATGGCCGGTTGGTGATTAAAAAAAAAAAAGGGATTTGCGGCTTGCGTTTGTATATGATGAGAACGGGTGAAGTCGGTTCGTATCCAAATCTAGTGGCCACTTCAGTCCGACTCGGATTTGGGGAGCTAATGTCCTACTCACAAGATTTTCGTGATTGTGCCTGTGTGGCCTTGCAACGGAACGGAACGTATCGACAACCAAACAATTGGCCCTACTGTTTGACAGAATGATGTTCTGATGGTGTACTTGGGTGCTTGATTTTTTCTTCAAATAATTTACGTCCCGCTGCGGCGTGTACGATCCACTGGCTGACTGGCACTGGCAGTTCGTGCTCTCAACTACTGGGTCTGGTCTGGGGGCTGGTTTGCTCCGCGTCACTAACATGGGCTCTTCGGCAACCAAAAAAGAACAAAAAGGGTTCAAGATTCGCTAACATGGGCTGCCCTGGAGGCAATGGCTAATGGCCGCGCCGGCGATGTGGCTTCGGTGCGGGAATGCGTGGAAAGCCCAAGATTGGTGCTTGGAGTAAGGCAGCAATGGCAGGATGACGAAAAAAAAAAGCCATATACATACAAAATTAAGAGGAGTACTTAGCAAGCTATGGTAGGACGAAATTTCAATCGAACTACGAAAAAAATTGCCCTAGAATCATATACATTCAAAATTAGCTAGCTGCAGTAGCATCTCCTGATTGTTCAAATAAATTTCCTTTATATGCGAATGCGACTAATCATGTCGAAATGTTTCTGAACTTTAGGCCTGGGTCATTCGAATAGAAGATCGAGCTGCAGTAGGTTTTGGTCCTACTTCTGGAAACTACTTCATGGCTCAACTATTAGTTCAGTCCAAGGTTGCAGAACGGACCATCTCGATCGCCGTTTTGTGAACCTTATGACTTGTCATTGTCCAATGTTTTCAATCATAACTATATTCTTTCATCAAATCAAGGCCCAGCAAACAACACCAACGACACAAACAGGACACACTGAACATATCCTGCACTGAAAGCAACAGCCATGCTCATCGACCTACTGTAGAAAAGGCTTCAGCAGAGTATCAGATCTCTCTCAGGGAAAAACAATGGTGCAAAGCTGCCAAGCGAGCAGCGGTAGTGAGCCATCACCTGAAAAACCCACTGCCAACAATACCGAAGCAAAGCATCTCCCGGATGCCAAAGAAAAACCTCCAGCAAGACCCAAGCGGAAGAAACAAGGCGCCTAGGGACTTGGACGAGAAGAGATCACAAGGCACCACCGAACATAAAGGCAACAAGAAAGAGCAAAGTATCCTATAGAGCAAAAAAATACTAGACAACTGAAACTGCAAACAGAACGAAACATGCGAAGATGCTCATCAATGCAACCGACATCACAACATTGTGCACCAAATGGTTCGTATTTCTTCACAAGCAAAAACTAACTCAGGTATGCTTCCTTACAAGTACTAATAGACATGCAAACAAAAGGCAAATTCATGTCCCGACTAGCATGGACCGGGTGTCTGAAGGCACCAATCACATTTATTCTCAGCATAGACAAGCAGACCGGTATTGGACTGCAGATACCGAAGGCGAAGCAGAAAGCTCTACTGGGTCTTGGCGATGTGGCGGATCAGGTCGACGACACGGTTGCTGTAGCCCCACTCGTTGTCGTACAGGAGACGAGCTTGACGAAGTGCTCGTTCAGAGCAATTCCAGCCTTCGCGTCAAAGATGCTCGACCTAGGTAGAAAATTATAAACCGTGAATAACACAGCGCAACAGTATACAATCTTGGCATCAATCTCCAGATTTAATAACCTACAGTTCCATACAGCAATCTGGATAGCATACCTGCTGTCACCAACAAAGTCAGTGGAGACCAAATCCTCATCAGTGTAACCGATGATGCCCTTAAGTTTGCCCTCAGAAGCCGCCCTGTAAAATAGCACATTCCAAAGTCATATTCCATAACTACTAGAGTTTGCAGCCACAAACGAATTGTCATGACTAGTATCAACCAAACTCATAGCGATAACTTTAAACACTAAAACTTACTTGACAGCATTCTTGATATCCTCGTATGAGGCAGCCTTCTCAGTCCTCACAGTGAGGTCAACAACGGACACATCAACAGTCGGAACACGGAAAGACATACCAGTGAGCTTGCCGTTCAAGTCAGGAAGAACCTTGCCAACAGCCTGCATGCAATACAAGAATATCATCACCTGACCAACTAAGCTAAGAAAGTAGTATGATCAACACATTTACACCAAATGCAGTCAGGTGCAACCAGAACCCAACACCAAAAAGCTCAGTCACACTGGTATGAGAATGAATGACATAAAAATCATAACAAAGCCGTGCTACAAAAACAATTAATCCTAACACAAACTAAAGTGTTGTTTTTTGATGCCAACAGCAAGGAAATGCTCCGTTATGTTATTGGTTAGACTTGAGATTAAAATGCACAGTGTCATAATAAAGATATGTTATGAAAAAACACAGGGCAAATTAAATTATTGTGTTACATGACTTACATCACAACTTATTAGTCGAACCAGAAGGTAGTTTAACATCAATTCATGCAACATGCATGCACACCATTGATAGCTTGTGACATACCTTGGCGGCACCAGTGCTGCTAGGAATGATGTTGAAGCTGGCAGCCCTGCCACCTCTCCAGTCCTTGGCTGAGGGTCCATCAACAGTCTTCTGGGTGGCTGAAAGACAAATCGTTTTCAATTAGTTCCAACATAAATAGCCTTCCAGAGATAAAAAAAAAGGTCTGCAGGATAGCCAAAGAGAACTCACCAGTGATGGCATGGACAGTGGTCATCAACCCTCAACAATACCGAAGTTGTCGTGAATGACCTGGTCAATGGCATTAGAAAGCATTAAGATATGAATCAATAATCCCAGAGTAAAATCAGGAAGAGTGTTCCAAGGAACGAAACACACCTTAGCAAGGGGAGCAAGGCAATTTGTGGTGCAGCTAGCATTGGAGACAATGTCAAGATCTGGGGTGTATTTGTCCTCGTTGACACCAACAACAAACATGGGGGCATCTTTGCTAGGTGCAGAGATAACCACCTTCTTGGCACCACCCTGTTAGTCAATGCAAAATGCATACATTAGAAACCAACCATGTTGCTGCTAAGAGTTGAAACAGATTTCTAGGGTGAAGCAACAGGTTGTAGACAGTTTATATAAACATATAAATCGCCCTGTTTCTCATGATACCAGCCTGATAATTTACCATTACAGAATTTTCAATAACTGAGCTTATTTAAAAGCAAAGCTAACACACAATAAGTAAGACTAAAAAAATTTTATCCCCAACTCATCATAGCATTTCAACCAAATCATAAAACAATTTGAACTGAAGAAAGCTACCACTAATCCCCCAGCTCCGCCTCATCTAATATGGGTTCAGTTGTTTTTATGCAGCAAAGAAATTTAGGATACAATTTGCCAAATTTATCATAGCATTTCAACCGAATCAAAAAAACAATTTGAACTGAAAAAACTGCAACTAACCCCCAGCTCTGCCTCACTAATACGTTCCATTAAGTTGTTTTAATGCTGCGAAGAAATTTAGGACATCATTTGTTCAGGTTCAAAAACTAAGGGGGATATTCTGCCACGAAACGCCAAAGATAAGGCATGCGATTAGGAACATACAAATCAAGATGCAAACATGCTTAGATTAGATATATCATTGCACACAGCAGCAAATATACCTTCAAGTGAGCAGCAGCCTTGTCCTTGTCAGTGAAGACACCAGTGGACTCGACGACGAAGTCAGCACCAGCCTCACCCCACGGGATCTCCTCCGGGTTCCTTTTTGCAGCACAGAAGATCAAACATTAGTTCCAAAGCTTGAACACAAAATTCAATACATCTTCCGAAGGAGTTGTGCCAAATTACTACCTGACGCCAAAGACCGTGACGGGCTTCTCGCCAAAGAGGAGGGTCTTGTTGTCCTTCAATTTGAGGTCGCTGTGCTTCCAGGGGCCATGGACGGTGTCGTACTTGAACATGTAGGTCTACACAGAACAAAACCACAGTAGAATTATTATCATAGCACACAAAAGCCGCATAATTAAACACAGCAGCGTAACTTAGCACTAGTCAGATAGACAACTGACCCCTCCCTCATCCTGTTTAAACTAATTAATTTGGTAGAGCATGTGCAGAATTGCATGTGTAATTAAGCTGACCGAGACAATTGTTTAAACAACTCAGATCTAAACAAGGAAATCATCATAGAAATTCTTAAGCCGTAACCGACCGCCTTGAGCACTCTAGCTGACAAATCGAGCCTAAAACCACTGTTAAACCTCACAGGCCCTCAGATCTGAGCGTCATGGAAAACAAAACAACAGATCGAACAGCGTACCATGTATTCAGTGGTGATAAAAGGATCGTTGACGGCGACGAGCTCGACATCCTCGCTCTGGAGGGCGACCCTGGCCACGAGCCGGCCGATCCTTCCGAAACCTGAGCCAAAGAAAACACAGACAGAGTCAAATCACCGCAAAACAAGCAAAATTACAGCCAAAACAGAGCAGAGCGGTAGGCTTGGGCAGGAACTCACCGTTGATTCCGATTCTGATCTTGCCTGCTAGCGAAATCGAGCAACAACAAAGCAACAGAAAACAGTCAGCAAAACCGCTTTGATCAGATCTAGAGACGAGGCGGAAGAGAGCGGGAATTAGACGGAGAAATCCGGCGGGGGAGCGAGCGATTACCCATGGCGAGTGGTGGTGCTTGCGAGGACGACGACGTCGACGAGGCTGAGGACTGGACAGATGAGGCGAGGGTGAAGAGTCTAGAAGCGGATATGGTGAGGTGTGGTGGGTTTTAAGCGCTCCCTTTATAAAGCCAGGAGATACAAATGCTAAAACTATTTAAAATAGGGAATTTTGTAATGGAAAGAGAAAGCGACATGGAACCAGTGCTTGGAGGAGAAGAAGATAATTTTTTTCCAAGGTGCGCGGGTGACCTGTCGTTCCACCTTTTCTCCAGAAGCTCTCGCGGGGCGAGGTGTCTCCATGACGTGTAGGCCCGCGAAATACGAGGCCCACGTGTCATCGTAGGGGAGACAATCGTGTCGGGAGTAGGCGCGATGCGAGGCCGCGCGTGGTTTGTGGCGCAAGAAGAAGCGGGTCTATTTCTTGCAGGGCAATAATTGCCGGTTTAAGAAATTAGTGGCGAAAAGGAAAGTGAATTTGGGCGGAAATGAAAAAAGGTAGTGGCTGCGACGCTGCGTGATGTTGGGTTTGCAGCGTGACGCGCTGTTGGTAAACGACTGGGACGGGCCAACCGAAAGTGGCCGGAGTAGGGGCCTGGTCCGGCCGGCGGCAAAGGGAAGAGCAGAAGGCAGCCGGTATACGCCGTTTACGGTCATGAAATAAAAAACGACTAATCCGCTCTGTTCCCCTAGTAATTTCGGCGGCATTTTACCATGCTTGGATTGCTTTGCGCAAAATTAACTTTTTATTTTCTGCACGTGAAGAAACGCTACCTCTCCATCACTGCTTTCTGTTGCCAGCCCGTTGCCACGCATCTCTATATTCTAGAACGCGTGCGTTCTCTCAACGCTCATTGAGCCACGTCATCACAGTGAACAGTAGCCGCAGGATCCAAAATCGACGGCCGAAATCTCTATATTCTAGAACGCGTGCGTTCTCTCAACGCTCATTGAGCCACGTCATCACAGTGAACAGTAGCCGCAGGATCCAAAATCGACGGCCGAAATAAAGGGGAAAAACCGACAGTAATGAACAGTAACGGGCCGTCGCTCAAGTCCTCATGGACGGCCGGGCCCAGATCCATGTCAAAAAAAAAAAAAAAAGATGCGAACCCTAACCCTAGCTGCCGTCTTGGAGCCGCCGCTGCGCCCGCTCCGAGCCGCCTCTGCAAGGCGCCAGCCCAGATCCGCCCTGCCGCCGTCGACCGCGCCGTCCGAGGAGGTCGCCTAGCCGGATCAGAAGAAGGGGAAGTCGCCGTCGACGGATCCGAGGAAGGGGAGGTCGCCGCCGCCGGATCCGAGGAAGGGGAGGTCGCCGTCGCCGGATCCGCCCGCGTGGAGCTCGCCGCCGATGGATCCGATGAAGGGGAAGTCGCCGCGGAGCCGGAACGAGTCGTTGTGTCGTCGTCGTCGCCGCCGCCAGATCCGACGAAGGAGAGGTCGCCGCATCCTTGAGCAACGCGTCGCTCGGCCGCCACCGCCTCCGCCGCGCTCGCACGCGAGCGCGCGGGCTCGACCGCCCCCGCCGCGCTGGCACGGGGGGGCGCCCCGGCCTACCGCGCGACCTACCGCGGGGACACCACGGCGGTCGGCGCGCCGGGCTACGGAGCGCCCGACGTCGTCGCCGTCCAGGAGCCGGCCCAGATCCGGGCCCCGGGTCGCCGGATCCGACCTCGGGGCCCCAGGATCTGGGGGCCGGGACCCTCCGCCGCATAGGGGGGCCCCGCGCCTTCCTCCTTCGATGACGGCAACCCTCCTCCGCGCGCGAAACAGCAGAAGCTACAAATCCGCGTCACCGCCGCCTCACCGCCGCCTCCACCCGCCCGCCGTCTCCACGGAAGCACGCGACCCGCCACCACCTCCCCGGCGTCGAGCCCCGCCGCGCTCGCCCAGGTCCCCGCCTCCTCCCTCACCCTCGCGCCGACGCCAGAAGCCGGCTCCCGCCATCGCCGTCGCGCTCCCACGCGCGCTGGCGCGGGCTGTCCGCCGTCGCCGCTCGGTGGAGAAGGGGAGAAGAGAGGGAGAGAAAGGGGAAATGGGAATTAGGGTTCGGACTCGCGCCGACCGGCGCTTTTGTTCAAGGCGCGGCAATTGTCAGCCGTTGATCGCGAACGAGTGGCTCAGATCACGTGAACCGGATTCGGGCCGGACCGGCGCAGCCGATGGGCTACTCGCCCATGCGGGCGCGCGCTCCCGCATTACTGGGCTGGGCCAGATGCTCGCCACCTTGGGCTGCGCTTGCAATTTTTATTTATGGCCCGATTCAGCGCAATTCCTTTTTCTTTTTTCCAGGGTTTAGTATTAATGACTTGATTACTATATTACGATGAAACATTCTGTAAAATTATGCAAACATTCACGAAAGTTCATAGAATTATTTGCTAATGTTTACTGATGTATATGAATAAATGGAACCAACGATTCATATCTTTCTTAATTACTAAACCAGTAAATTGAGTCACTAACAACAAAATGATTATTTCACTCAAATTTAATTCCAGTATTCGACCTATTATGCTCTAGAAACATTATTTCAAGTATTTGATCCATTACAAGTGACAGTCACGATGACAAGGATTCGTCATGGATCATTGTTGGGCCGAGCATGTTATTATTCAAAAAAAAAATTTAAAATCCTAACCCTAGCGCCCCAACCAGCAGGCCGCCCCAACTCAGCCCGTATCCACTCAGACCCACACTATGCGCTTCAAACAAACCATAAGCCTCTGGAGGATGCTCATTTCCAACGTATGGGTGTTTATTCACAAAACTCAAAAAGCAGTCCTCTACCAGGCGGTTTCCGTACAACTTCTCCTCACAATAAAGCTGCAATCCAACAAAACCAAGCTGCTGAACAACCTTTGACATAGCATAGTCCTTTTTGCGATCAATCAATAATCCAAGATTTGAACAATTTCCAATAAAATCTGAAATTTGTTGTCTGACTCTCTTCAAATTGTTCTCAACTCGCATTTCCACAAACTGAGTTTTCGAGCCTCTTACCTGTTCAAGGATAAGGCACTGTTTCTGAATGTTTACTTTTGCTTCTTCTAATACAGCCTTGCGAACTTTAAAATCCCGTAGGCTTATACTAAAACCTTCCAACAGTAGAAATTCCATCAATAATGGTTGTAGCACATTCAGAAATTGGAGAGCTTCTCCTGGACCCTTTTTGTAGATAATGCAGGACATCAGATTCGAGAATGAGTCCAGAACACACTCTGTGTCAAGATTCAGCTTTACAACAGCACTGTCTCTAATTAGATGTTTGTCCCCTTGACAGGTTAAGTTAGCTGGGAATGCTCCTTGGACTATTTGAGTAATTGACCATTACATGCACCTCTCCAACTTAAGCTACAAAGTATAATTTCACGCTTCACAATATTATATTTGTAACAAACTCCTCAGTTCCAAACAGCAAGTAGTTTGCAAGCATAAAATCTGCAGGTTGCTCTGCTTGTACCCAACAACAAACTTCTGGACAATTCATGTAAACAGAAACCGCATCTGCAACATTTGCAAATTATTAAACAGTTCCTTGCAGGAGAATGCATCGATTAAAAGATAAACCAAATTATTGAACATGACACAAACATTGCCAGCTGGTTAGCATACTCTTTCCTCAACATGGTTCTGGAAGACATATGCTTCAAATCTACCAAACTGTCGTTACCTAGCTCTATCTTCAAATGGTCAAAAGTTTGTTATCAATGTCAGATTATAACTCAACCATTTATAACGTAATTTAAAATAACACATTATGTTTAAATATGATTTAGTTGAACCACCTATGAGCAAATACGTATAGGTTCTATTATCAACATAATGTAATTATATTTATTTAAGCATTTCTATTATCAACATAACGTATTTGAAGACCAATAAATGGAAATAAATATAATTACATTACGTTTTCTAAATTAAGTGATCAATTTAATTTTTTTATACAAGAATCTGTAAATTGAGTCACCACATTTCCTATGATAAAGAATTCTTCAAAATTTATTTTAACTACAATTATCCACTCACAAAAAAACAAATTTGACTCATCATGCTCCAAACAAAAAAAAAAATTTAAGTATTCAACCCAAACAATATGCTCATCCAAATAAGTGACAAAAATATTTATTATTCTTCTCGCTTCACAACGGGTTCACAACAGGAGTCGACCACGCGGCGCGCAAACTGCGCGCCCTTTTTTTCTAGTAACAATCGAAAAGAAAGGTAATTAGCATGCGTCGCACGAACAAACCCCCGGTTTCCCACTCGCTAATCCCATGATGTGTCCCCCACTTTGTTCCATCGGCCATTATAGTAGTAGCAGGATACACTGCATGCCTGAGACGGCTGCAACGGAAAGCGAACCCCACTGAATCGTTGATTAGTTGTCAGTTTACTGGTTCATCGCCGACGTAATCGATCATCGATCGGTCCTTCTTGTCTGTTCCTGATTGCGTTGCAAGCATGCTCTCCACATGATGTCCTTTTATTCGGAAGTAGGTAAGTGGATGCGCCTAGAAAACACGTGCTGTGTAACGAGCATCCTAAAATTTAGCGTTTAGTTGTCTGTGCTGCATAAAGCAGGCACAGCCTTGTGTTAAAAATGATCACACGGAGATGAGGCGCTAGCTCGATCGTCGGACCTGTCGGCTGCTGCGCAGCAACGCCGGAGATGGAGCTAACTCCAGGTGCAGCGATCGAGACAAGGAGAAGCCACTCCGTGTTACATGCGGACATACGTTACTAGTCCGGGGACAAAAACGGGTGGCAGTCCACGTGAAACGACGACAGAGGTGGATCCTGCAAAATCTGGCGCGGCGCGGACGTCTCGTGCCGGCGTGGGCCAGAGCCTGCGTGGACGCATGCGACGGCGACAGCGCGGCATGCACGAACCTCTATGCCATCGCTTAATTCCGGTAATCGCGAGACTGCCACTGCGAATCTGCAAAAGCGCGGAATATGCTGCGTTCATTCTTCCTTCCAGATGCTTCAGCCGGCTACCGAGGTAAGGCTATCCGCACTCGTGTTCCTCTATATCTTTCCTTTAAAAGGAATATTCTATTTTGGTCATCGAGATTCTCTCCTCTAAACCAATTTCTCCCGCACCCATCATTCCTCTATATCCTTTCTCTATTCCAACTAACTTATATTTTATTCAACCATTCCAACTACCTTCTCCTCTCTCTCCTATTTTTTCCTTTTCTTTTTTTTCTCCGCCGCCCCCGTTCTCTCCGCCGGCTTCTCCTTTCTCGCCAACTACCTTCTCCTTCTTTCTCCGCCGCCCCCGTTCTTTCTCCGCCGGCCCCGTTCTCGCGGCGCCCTCTCCTCCCCGCGGCCCCGCTTCCCCGCGCCGCCTCGCCTCCCAGCGCCCTCTCCTCCCCGCGGCGCCCTCTCCTCCCCGCCGTCTCGCCTCCCCGCGCCGCCTAGCCTCCCCTCCAATCCCGCGACCCCAGCTCCAATCCTGCCGCCCAACTCAAAATCCGGCCACCCGCGCCGCCCGCGACGAGTGATGGTGGCTGCAGGTGGCGGTGATGGCGAGGAGGGGCGAGCGCGCGCGGCGGGCGGGGAACACGGGCGACCTCGTCGCTCTCGTCTTGCCAGATTCGACTCGGATGGCGGACGTCCTCGTCGAGCACCGTCGCGTCGCGGGATGGCGCGAATCCTCTTCGAGCAAGTCCTCGTCGAGCACCATCGCGCGCCGTCGCCGAGGTCTCCGCGCGTCGTCGAGCACCGTCGCGTCGCGGGAGGGAAGAGGCGACCGCGGAGTGGTGGGCCCGGACGCGAGGTAGCGGAGTCCCGGGATTCCTCTGGGAGTAGCGGAACGGGAGCCCTCCTCTGTTTTAGCGTAGGGCTCCCAGGAGACCGGTGCGGCAGCTTCTTCCTCTAAACGTTCCTTCAGTAGTGTTTTCAGTTTCCCAGTGCGGAGAGCCTATAGTACGTCAGAGGCAGTGGTCATGGCGCACGACTTCGAGAGTTTGGAGCACGTCGTCGTCACGGCTCGTCAGGTTTTCACGAACACACGACCGCGGCGGCCGCGGGTTTCAAAACCTGCCGGCGGCCGTTGCTCTCAGACAGTACAGCCGCCGCCGCCGGCGGCAGCCAGTCGCCTCAAAGACCATCGATCGTTGTGCACGCCAGCATGTGGTGGGGTCCTCTTTTTCATTTTCCTCGTCCATGTTGTCAAACTTTTTTGCACGGACACCTGGAAATTCCGGAGCAACTACTACTACTACCAGCAGATGCTTGGAGGCTTGTCGAGAACGAAAGGAACATACGTGAACGAAAGACTGGTGTCGATCGCTTCGTTCTAGGCGCATCATGAGAACGGACGAAGGACGACGACCCTTGCGTTTCGAACATTCCTTTTTTTTCTTTTCTTCCCTTGTTTCCGCCGGCCGATCAATCAGTGTCTCGGATGTATTCCATCTAATATTTGATGTATTTTTTTTGAGAAAATTATTTATGTCTTTTGTTAAGTGTCAGGCTCGTACTCGTGTAGATTGATGCCGTTGCAACGTTCTTAGTCACGAGCATGGTGGATGCATGTGCTTCCGTGCTCCTACTTGGCTGGTCCGTTTTAATGGCCAGAGATCGATATTTCTCAGTTTTTTTTTTTTTTTTTTTTTTTTTTTTTTTTTTTAGGTAAGTAGAATATGTATTCCATTAACCGAAAGCTGACTGAAGGTCAGCTAGCGACCCCGAGATTGTTTACAACAGCAGGGGTACATTCAGGCCAGGTGATGACAGCACCTGCCTCTCTCTCACATCATGAAACTCGGAAAACATCAACAACTTGGTATCACGTACCATTGGATTTGGCTGATAGGTCATATGCCGATGAACAATTTCTTCTTTTTTATCCTCGTGGTGTTTGTTGCAGTTTGATTACGTACAGACAATGACCGCTCAGGTTTCTGCAGACCCATCGTGCCAGTGGACCCATTATATTGTCTGTAGATGGAGACGCGGAATGGGCCCAGCGAGGCTTCAAACCTCAATATTTTTCAAAAAAAAAAAGGCTTCAAACCTCAACAACTCCCATTGGTGTTATACAATTTTTTTTCGCCCATAGCACACTGGACCGTTGTCGCCCAAATATGCTAGGCCGGAGGCCCGACAGATGATCGAGCAAGCAAAACCCATAGAGAAACAGGGACTGACTCGCGCGACATCGTGCAGTGCTTGCTGCGCCACATCTGACATCTCCACCGTGTTCCCCATTGCCGGAGTCGAGAACGCCGACGAGCCCCTAAACACTAGGAAAACGGGCCGATGTATTGAGGGGCCACCGACGGGGAAGCAGCAGACCGCTCGTCCAACACGCGCTGGACACCGTCAAAAGTCGGAACGAAACGTACGCGCTTTGTTGATGCTCAACAGCTAAGCGCCAACTCGAGCACGGCGTTCGGGGACCTAGGTAATAGGTAGGTGCATCGAGTGCACGACGTCGAGCGTGCCGTGTCCTCGAAGAAGGGTACCCGTCGAAGTTCACGGACGTGGTCACCACGTACGGTCACCCTGCGCCCGATACGATGCGCGAACGCCTCCTCGAACGAACGGTCTCCGCGATGTCTCGTGCGGCTTCGGTGCCGACGCGCCCCAGCTCGAGTGTCGACCTCCGTGGACGGCAACACATCCGGTGGCCTAGCCGGCAGTTTGTAGGTGATCCACCGGTTCGCAATATATATAGAGTGTAAAACCGATGTTTTTGCAAAAGTTTACCCCGACACCAACTCACATCAGCTTACAAACAAACTGCTAATGACTACCTCGACGCGGAGACGGGGGAGAGCAGACGAGGCAGGCGAGGTAGAAGATGGCGGCGTCGCCTCGGTCGTCACCGCCGCGTAGATGCGGAGCAGCACACCAACTCACAGCGCCGCGTCGTCAGGGGACTCATCTGCTGGCTCCGCACGACGTTGAGCGTGCGAAAAATGGGCAGCCGGCGCGCCGCGCTGAGATGCATCGGCACTCGCGACGCGACGAAGCTGTCTTGTTGATGAAGGGTGGGCCTGTCCCAAGTTCATGGACGCCGCGGTCACCCTGCCGCCTTCAGCAACAGCCGATGCGCGAACAGCCGATGGGTTCAGCATGCAACGGCTTCGACGTACGGCCTCCGTCACCTCGAGGGGCCTCACTCATGACCACGGCGTCGTCGCCAGCCACGTCCACCGATCGATGTCGCCCAGTCAAGTTTCCGTGTCACGTGCAACGTAGTTGACGACGGATGACATCGTCGATGGGTGCAGGTGGCTCTAGGCAGCACGTCCAAGCTAGCCTCTCCTCGTCCGCGTTGGGCTCGCCGACGTGCCCCGATCGAGGCGCAGGAAACGCGACGTCGATGCGCGCCTTCTGCACGGTGAATTTTAGTGCGTCTTTAATTTGGCAGTGAAAAACTTGGACAAGCCGTGGTAGCTAGGCAGCTATTTGGTTCATGATCGACTTCAGGCCTCTGTCTCCAGTTGCCACGCTGCTGCTTCGACCTGGTGCGCGCGCGGCGACCTACACGATCCGCGTCCTACTCGTCCCGGAGAGGTCGCGCTCGATCGCACGGGCTAATCAGATTATGAGATGCACTTAGAATGAGAGCTGTATCTGGATCGTTCATTCAACACATATGTGGTATCAGGAATTTTTAATTGCATTTCAGAATAATTCAGAGATGCCCGATGTAGTTCCGCTCAAAAAAGGATTTTCAGAGATGCAGAGAAACTCATATCAAAGTTTAATTTGCGCTGCAAGGGGAAAATTTTTGTTGCACACTGGCACCACTGCAGCAATTGGATCGTGGCTTGTTAACCGAGTAACAGTGGTCTACAGGCGGTTCATACATCCAGTTCAGACTCGGGAGATGAGGCAAACTTTTTTCAAAGGCCAATCTATACGTTGCCTAGGCATTCTAGGCTAAGATTTTAGTAGATAATAGAGCTTGAATTTTTTACTACTAGTTCATAATTTAGCATATTCGTTAGACACATGGACAACTAATTTGATAGATTCAACAATCAAATTGTTGATTTGATTTGTTCGCAAATAAAAATAAAAATTGTTGATTTGATTTCATAGATTTCTCACAAATTAAAAGTCAAACTAGGTGGGCATATGCCCCTATGCTTATAAAAACCATTCTCAGTAATTATCCGTTTGGATTCTGAATTCGAGAGAAAAAAAAGATCTAAGACAAGAAATAGGATAATCTATATCTGGCTGCATCCGTTCAGATTTCACCCCTAACTTCAAGAGGTCTATTTTAAAGTGCATTGGAGCTAGCACCCAGTCTTGAGCGTGTAAGACTGACTCCAAAAGATGACCCAAAGAGCCACTTATACACAAAATGGGTATTGAAAGGTGGAAAAACTGCCTCCAAAAGAAGACCCAAACCCCTTACCCATTTTCGGAACAACACGCCTCGTGACCCAGCAATCGGGCAGCTGCGCCGCGCTCCCCATTCTTTCGCCGCCGCCCACGCCGTCGAATCGTTTTCTTTCTGTTCTCTTCGTCTTCCTCTTCTCTTCCTCGCGCCACCCACGCCGTCGAGATCTCCACTGCGGTCCGGGAGGGAAGGGAGGACAGGCCGCCGGCCCAGCTCGCGGCAGGGGCCGCGACCGCGGAGGCCGAGCTCGCGGCGGCGCGGGACAGGGCGCGGGAGGCCGCAGCCGCAGCAGCAGCAGGCGGCGAGGCGGGCCACCGCGGTACGCATGTCCGTGGCGGGGAGGGGCCCGGCGGCGAGGCGGGCCACTGCTCCCGGCCCCGCGCCCTCCTCTTCTTCCTCATCCTCCTCCTCCTCCTCCGCCGTCCCTGCTCCCTTCCACGACGACGCGTAGCGAGGGAAGGGCGCGGGAGGGCGGCGGCCGCGCATCGGAGGGGCCGGGGCGAGGCGAGGGCGTCGGCGCGGGGGCAGGGCGAGGCGGCGCGTCGGCGCGGGGAAGGGCGAGGCGGCGCAGGGAGCGGGAGGGCGACGGAGCCGGCGCGGGGGCGCGGCGGCGCGTCGACGCAGGCCAAGGCGAGGCGGCGCAAGGCACGGGAGGGCGGCGGAGGCGGCGCGTCGACACAGGCCAGGACGAGGCGGCGCAGGGCGCGGGAGGGCGGCAGCGCCGGCGTGGGGGCGGCGGCGCCGTCGGCGCGGGAGGAGATGCGGCGGCGTTGTCGGCGCGGGAGGAGATGCGGCGGCGCGAGGCAAAAGAATGGGGAGGCTGTTGGAGATTGAAGTTTTTAGGTACAGACCTTTCAGTGTTTTGGATACCTATTTGATGGTTTGGGTCTAAATTTTGGGTGTCATTGTTGGAGTCAGTCTTACTACGTATGTGAGATAGCCGAGTTCTTTTATCTTGCTTGTTCTTTTTCTTTCTTTAGAAGAAATTAAGGATTTTCAAATTTGGGTGTAATGCAACAAATGGCGGAACTAAGTGGGAGAAGGGTGTTGATAGAGGCCAGTGTCCCCCCCCCCCCCCCCCTGACAACTTTTTTGCACGGACACCTGGAAATTCCGGAGCAACTACTACTACCAGCAGATGCTTGGAGGCTTGTCGAGAACGAAAGGAACGTACGTGAACGAAAGACTGGTCGATCGCTTCGTTCTAGGCGCATCATGAGAACGGACGAAGGACGACGACCCTTGCGTTTCGAACATTCCTTTTTTTTCTTTTCTTCCCTTGTTTCCGCCGGCCGATCAATCAGTGTCTCGGATGTATTCCATCTAATATTTGATGTATTTTTTTGAGAAAATTATTTATGTCTTTTGTTAAGTGTCAGGCTCGTACTCGTGTAGATTGATGCCGTTGCAACGTTCTTAGTCACGAGCATGGTGGATGCATGTGCTTCCGTGCTCCTACTTGGCTGGTCCGTTTTAATGGCCAGAGATCGATATTTCTCAGTTTTTTTTAGGTAAGTAGAATATGTATTCCATTAACCGAAAGCTGACTGAAGGTCAGCTAGCGACCCCGAGATTGTTTACAACAGCAGGGGTACATTCAGGCCAGGTGATGACAGCACCTGCCTCTCTCTCACATCATGAAACTCGGAAAACATCAACAACTTGGTATCACGTACCATTGGATTTGGCTGATAGGTCATATGCCGATGAACAATTTCTTCTTTTTTATCCTCGTGGTGTTTGTTGCAGTTTGATTACGTACAGACAATGACCGCTCAGGTTTCTGCAGACCCATCGTGCCAGTGGACCCATTATATTGTCTGTAGATGGAGACGCGGAATGGGCCCAGCGAGGCTTCAAACCTCAACAACTCCCATTGGTGTTATACAATTTTTTTTCGCCCATAGCACACTGGACCGTTGTCGCCCAAATATGCTAGGCCGGAGGCCCGACAGATGATCGAGCAAGCAAAACCCATAGAGAAACAGGGACTGACTCGCGCGACATCGTGCAGTGCTTGCTGCGCCACATCTGACATCTCCACCGTGTTCCCCATTGCCGGAGTCGAGAACGCCGACGAGCCCCTAAACACTAGGAAAACGGGCCGATGGATTGAGGGGCCACCGACGGGGAAGCAGCAGACCGCTCGTCCAACACGCGCTGGACACCGTCAAAAGTCGAAACGAAACGTACGCGCTTTGTTGATGCTCAACAGCTAAGCGCGAACTCGAGCACGGCGTTCGGGGACCTAGGTAATAGGTAGGTGCATCGAGTGCACGACGTCGAGCGTGCCGTGTCCTCGAGGAAGGGTACCCGTCGAAGTTCATGGACGTGGTCAGTGTCACCACGGTCACCCTGCACCCGATACGTACGATGCGCGTACGCCTCCTCGATCGAACGGTCTCCGCGATGTCTCTCGTGCGGCATCGGTGCCGACGCGCCCCTGCTCGAGGGTCGACCTCCGTGGACGGCAACACATCCGGTGGCCTAGCCGGCAGTTTGTAGGTGATCCACCGGTTCGCGATATACATATAGAGTGTAAAACCGATGTTTTTGCAAAAGTTTACCCCGACACCAACTCACATCAGCTTACAAACTGCTAATGACTACGTCGACGCAGATACAGGGGAGAGCAGACGAGGTAGAAGATGGCGGCGTCGCCTCGGTCGTCACCGCCGCGTAGATGCGGAGCAGCACACCAACTCACAGCGCCGCGTCGTCAGGGGACTCATCTGCTGGCTCCGCACGACGTTGAGCGTGCGAAAAATGGGCAGCCGGCGCGCCGCGCTGAGATGCATCGGCACTCGCGACGCGACGAAGCTGTCTTGTGGATGAAGGGTGGGCCTGTCCAAGTTCATGGACGCGGCGGTCACCTGCCGCCTTCCGCAACAGCCGATGCGCGCGAACAGCCAATGGGTTCAGCATGCAACGGCTTCGACGTACGGCCTCCGTCACCTCGAGGGGCCTCACTCATGACCACGGCGTCGTCGCCAGCCACGTCCACCGATCGATTTCGCCCAGTCAAGTGTCCGTGTCACGTGCAACATAGTTGATGACGGATGACGTCGTCGATGGGCGCAGGTGGCTCTAGGCAGCACGTCCAATCTAGCCTCTCCTCGTCCGCGTTGGGCTCGCCGACGTGCCCCGATCGAGGCGCAGGAAACGCGACCTCGATGCGCGCCTTCTGCACGGTGAATTTTAGTGCGTCTTTAATTTGGCAGTGAAAAACATGGACAAGCCGTGGTAGCTAGGCAGCTATTTTGGTTCATGATCGACTTCAGGCCGCTGTCTCCAGTTTCCACGCTGCTGCTTCGACCTGGTGCGCGCCGCGGCGACCTACACGATCCGCGTCGTACTCGTCCCGGAGAGGTCGCGCTCGCACGTGCTAATCAGATTATGAGATGCACTTAGAATGAGAGCTGTATCTGGATCGTTCATTCAACAAATATGTGGTATCAGGAATTTTTAATTTCATTTCAGAATAACTCAGAGATGCCCGATGTAGTTCCGCTCAAAAAAAGATTTTCAGAGATGCAGAGAAACTCATATCAAAGTTTAATTTGCGCTGCAAGGGGAAAATTTTTGTTGCACACTGACACCACTGCAGCAATTGGATCGTGGCTTGTTAACCGAGTAACAGTGGTCTACAGGCAGTTCATACATCCAGTTCAGACTCGGGAGATGAGGCAAACTTTTTTCAAAGGCCAATCTATACGTTGCCTAGGCATTCTAGGCTAAGATTTAGTAGATAATAGAGCTTGAATTTTTTACTACTAGTTCATAATTTAGCATATTCGTTAGACACATGGACAACTAATTTGATAGATTCAACAATCAAATTGTTGATTTGATTTGTTCGCAAATAAAAATAAAATTGTTGATTTGATTTCATAGATTTCTCACAAATTAAAAGTCAAACTAGGTGGGCATATGCCCCTATGCTTATAAAAACCATTCTCAGTAATTATCCGTTTGGATTCTGAATTCGAGAGAAAAAAAAGATCTAAGACAAGAAATAGGATAATCTATATCTGGCTGCATCCGTTCAGATTTCACCCCTAACTTCAAGAGGTCTATTTTAAAGTGCATTGGAGCTAGCACCCAGTCTTGAGCGTGTTAGACTGACTCCAAAAGATGACCCAAAGAGCCACTTATACACAAAATGGGTATTGAAAGGTGGAAAAACTGCCTCCAAAAGAAGACCCAAACCCCTTACCCATTTTCGGAACAACACGCCTCGTGACCCAGCAATCGGGCAGCTGCGCCGCGCTCCCCATTCTTTCGCCGCCGCCCACGCCGTCGAATCGTTTTCTTTCTGTTCTCTTCGTCTTCCTCTTCTCTTCCTCGCGCCACCCACGCCGTCGAGATCTCCACTGCGGTCCGGGAGGGAAGGGAGGACAGGCCGCCGGCCCAGCTCGCGGCAGGGGCCGCGACCGCGGAGGCCGAGCTCGCGGCGGCGCGGGACAGGGCGCGGGAGGGCCGCAGCCGCAGCAGCAGCAGGCGGCGAGGCGGGCCACCGCGGTACGCATGTCCGTGGCGGGGAGGGGCCCGGCGGCGAGGCGGGCCACTGCTCCCGGCCCCGCGCCCTCCTCTTCTTCCTCATCCTCCTCCTCCTCCTCCGCCGTCCCTGCTCCTTCCACGACGACGCGTCGCGCGGGCCAGGGCGCAGGGAGGCCGCGGACGACGCATCGGAGAGGGCAGGGGCGAGGCGAGGAGCGTAGGCGAGGGGGGGGCAGGGAGCGGAGGCGCGTCGGCGAGGGGAAAAGGGGGAAGGGAGAGGAGGCGCAGAGGGGAGGGCGACGGAGCGGAGCGGGGCCGCGGCGGCGCGTCGACGCAGGCCAAGGCGAGCGGCGCAAGGCACGGGAGGGCGGCGGAGGCGGCGCGTCGACACAGGCCAGGACGAGGAGGCGCAGGGCGCGGGAGGGCGGGCAGCGCCGGCGTGGGGCGGCGGCGCCGTCGGCGCGGGAGGAGATGCGGCGGCGTTGTCGGCGCGGGAGGAGATGCGGCGGCGCGAGGCAAAAGAATGGGGAGGCTGTTGGAGATTGAAGTTTTAGGTACAGACCTTTCAGTGTTTTGGATACCTATTTGATGGTTGGGTCTAAATTTTGGGTGTCATTGTTGGAGTCAGTCTTACTACGTATGTGAGATAGCCGAGTTCTTTTATCTTGCTTGTTCTTTTTCTTTCTTTAGAAGAAATTAAGGATTTTCAAATTTGGGTGTAATGCAACAAATGGCGGAACTAAGTGGGAGAAGGGTGTTGATAGAGGCCAGTGTCCCCCCCCCCCCCCCCCCCCCCCCCCCCCCCCCCCAAAAAAAAACATTTTGGATTCTTTCACATGAAGGTTTGGAGGTTATCACTCTGGATGAGACCATTCGGATTCTTTTGCACAAATCTTGGGCCGAAGTTCACCTCCGGCTTGGGCCGCCTCTACTTATACCTCATTACCGCCAACCTCAACAGCATTCCCACCCTCGCTCGCTCTCACTGCGCATCCGAGAGCCTCCTCCGCTTCAAGCATCATGGCTGCGCTCAAGACCGCCTGGGTCTCATGCTGCTGTCTAGCGTTGCTACGAGCACCATGGCAGCAGATTCGTCTTCCGATCGCTCAATTCATCACATATTCCCATTCACAAAAAAAAAAATCATCACATATTCCTTGTATGTTGCGGCAAGGTCTGATAAGCTACCCCACGAAGGCTCCAGCGATTTTTTGACGAAATTGGAGGGGCAAGCCCCTACAGATTATATTATATTATATTATATTAAAAGAAAAAAAGTCTTACATAAAGCCAAAGAAAAAATAGGTACTATTGTTTTTAGACGAAGCAACAGGCCCTGCCCCGTGCAGGCTCCATCCTTCTGGATCATTAATTTAGTCATTCAGGTGGGCTCTTCGCCCCCTGGTTGCTTCGTCTAAAAAAAGTACTATAATAAAGGAACTGAGACATTGTGTAGAGAAATTATGGAGGTTGGCTCCATTGAATGATCTATTTCTTGAGCCTGTCAAGATGTTTGTTCTTGGCTCTATGCACCACCAAGTTCATTTCTTTGAAAAAATTTCTCCGACAATTTTTCACTTTTTTTTAGAACGTGCGGAGCACGTATTTCATTAAGAAGGAGAAGAACAAGTCATACACGAACTTACAAGTTACAAGGCTGAAGGCCAAGAGGAACAAGTACAAAAACCTAAACAAAACAAAGAGGAAACAACTACCAAGACGACCTAACAACTAAGAACCTGGGGAGCCTAGGAGAAAGAAGCCGTCGCAACTTCGTGAAACGAGTAGAGGCCCAGTGCCGAGCCTCATCCATTATCTCCTGGGCAAGCGCAACCGGTTGGAGGCTTGGAATTCGAAAACCCGCTTGTTTCTCTCCTTCTAAATCCTCCAGGCGACCAAAACTACTAGAGTGTCGAACCCTGGTCGTAGTTCCTTGGACACTCTCTTGCGCGACCGCATCCATCATTCGACAAAGGGTGGTGAATCCAAATTAGGGCTGAGCTGCTGCATCCCTAGGCGACGAAGGACCCGGAACCATGTTTCACGTGCATATACACAGTGGGGAAGAAGGTGGTCCAGAGTCTCCGATTCCTGGGCGCAAAGGGCACAGATATCATCATGCGCAGGTTGTGACGAAGAAGCCTATTTGATGTCCAGCAACGCTCATGTAGGACAAGCCACAGGAAGAAACGAACATTGTTAGGAGCCTGTGTCTTCCACAGCAGGCGTGCCCCTAGCACCTCTGATTGTCCGAGAAAGAAGGCTTTGTAAGCGGTTGCAGAAGTGAAGCGACCATCTGCAGTCCATTTCCAAAGGAATCGATCCGGCTCCTCGGAAAGCGCGACTGTCGAGCATAATTGGAGGATTCTAAAGAACTCCAGGAGAACACGAACTGAGAGGATCCCTTTGATGTCCTTAACCCATCGCCTATTGGACAAAGCATCTTTAATTGACCGCGACTTGCTGATTTTTGATGTAACCAAAGCGACTAGATGTGGGGCTATTTCTGGATGGATTTCCCATCAAGCCATTTGTCCCTCCAGAATAATGCCGACTTCCCGTCTCCCAGAGATACAGACATGGAGGAATCTAACAGGGCCTGTGCTGAAGCATTTGTTGTTATTGGTAAAGCGGCCCAGGCTTGTCAGGTTCGACCCGAGCAAGCCAATTCCAACGTAGCCTCAGCGCCCAACCTGAGAGAGTGTTTTTTTTTTTTGAGATCAACCTGAGAGAGTTAAGTCGTGAAGTCCTAGCCCTCCCAGGGTTAAAGACCGACAGACTTTAGACCAAGCGACCGCACAGTGACCTCCCGAGACGACATCTGTACCTCTCCACAAGAAGGCCCTCATAGTCCTCTCAATAGTATCAATGGCCCAGCGGGAGATGCAAATCGCTGTAGCCAGATACATCGGGATAGCAGACAAAGTAGTTTTAGTTAACTCAAGACGGCCCCCCCTTGTTAAGAAGTTTCCCCTTCCACGCCGGCAACCTATCTGCAACCTTGTCGACCAAAGGCTAAAGGTCCGCCTTGGATAGTCTCCAAATGGAGAGCGGGACTCCGAGATATATGCAAGGAAAGGTGCCCTGTTGGCATGGAATGAGGGAGAGGATACGGGCTGTGTCTTCCTCGGAGCAACGGATAGGGTAGAAGTTGCTCTTTGAGTAGTTGGCGGCTAGGCCTGAGGCCCCCTCAAACATACGAAGGATCTCCATAATAAATTTCAGATCCTGCACGACCAGTGATATAAAGAAAATTACATCATCCGCATACAGCGAAGCATGGAATCTAGCCTTCGGTATTCCCAAAGGAAGAAACAGACCTTTGGAGTCCGCCGCGACCATGGAGTTTAGGGCCTCCATCACTAGAAGGAATAGCATAGGGGAGAGGGGATCCCCCTGCCGTAACCCCCTAGCATGACAGATACGACGACCTGGTGTACCATCAAGCAGGATTTTGGTGCTTGCTGTGGAAAGGATTAGAGCAATCCAATCCCTCCATCTCTGCGGGAAGCCCATGTGCAGGAGGAACGATCAGGACACCGAGTCAAAAGCCTTGGCAATATCGACCTTAAGTAAAACGCGCGGTACACGCTTCCGGTTGAGCACCTTTGCCATTCTATGGACATATCTGAAGTTGTCATGATGAAGCGACTTTTGATGAAGGCACTCTGGTTGAGCTGGATTAGATTGGAGAGGTGGGGGGCAAGCCTGTTAGATAGACCCTTTGAGAAAAGCTTGCCGAAACTATGAATAAGGCTGATTGGCTGTAGTCTGACACCTCAGTTGGTTTTTGCTTCTTAGGTAGGAGAATGAGGAGGGCATCGTTAAGGTGATGGAGGCTCCTCCCGTCCATGGCAGCAAGGGCATTAAAGCCCGCAACGATGTCATTTTTAATGATCGACCACAATTTTCAACTGTTGGGTCGATGTTATTAAAAATCCAGTCATTCCTTGAGACCTAAATGCTCCAAAGACATGAGGATAATGATATCCATATAGAATGGTACCACTAGTTTCCTTTTGAGCCATTTGATGACATGAGGCCTCGAGCGATTGATAGAGGCAGGTGCAATTTCGGGTTCTTTGGCATGAAGGTTTGGAGATTCTCACTCTAGATGAGAAAGACCATTTCGTATTCTTTCGCACGAAGGTTTGGATATACGTTCCTTGTATCCGTGATTTTTCTTTGGAGTCAGGACAGGGCGAGCTCGATCACCGCGTCAGGGGTGCTGAGCACGTGCGCCGAGCGCACGACGTCCAAAAAGGGCATCCACGCGAGTTCACCCTGCACTCGCGCCCGACACGGTGCATCGTACCCCAAGTAGTTACCTGTGGCCGTGGAGTTACCATACGAGTCGAAGACGCGATGACGACGACTGCATGTGCTGACCATCCGAGCAAACGAATGACGCTGGCGACGGCCTTCACATGGTGGCCGCCGTCGACCATCTCTATCTCAGGAACAGGAGCTCAGGTCACAGGACTCTGAACTTCACTTCAGAACACCGACTGATATGCAGAGACACTAGATCGAAGCATAAGTTTAATTTGTGCTGCATGAAAAGAAAGAAAAAAAACTTTCCACACTGACACCACTGCAGCCACTGGATCGTGGCTTATTAACCCAGTACGTAGCAGTAATCCACGTCAGCTCATACACCCAGTTCAGACTCGAGAGACGAGGTAAACTTTTTGCAAAAACAACGTTTTTACACTCGATCGAGAATCGTGATCCTTAGCTGACGACAACAACAACGCACATCTACTTACAAACTGCTACTACTAACTACCTCAACGCGGAGACGGGAGAGCAGACGAGGCAGGCGAGGTAGAAGATGGCTGCGTCGCCCCGGTCGCCGCCGCCGCCACCGAGGTAGTAGCTCCGCTTGAACCGGCCGTGGTCGCCGCCCCTGTTGCAACGCAGCATCTGCTTCTTGATCGCCATGATGGCGTCTCGCCTGCCCTTGACGACCTTCCTGTACTCGTCGCCTGCGGCTTCATCATGCTTCCTCTGCACCATCGTCGACCCCTTCTCTCAGCGAAATATGTTTCCGATTGTGGTGTATATTTCGACTGCTCTCACTGACTCCTCAAGCTTGGTGAGCAGCGCTGCCTTTTATTTATAGAACAAGGTTGCTGAAGACTCTCAAGGACAGGGGTAGTGTCAGGGCAACCGGTTGGAATTAATGACGCGCTTATCTTACAATAATTCAGTTCTGCAGAACAAGTGTTAAATGTCGGCGAGACTTTACGCGAAGAGAAAGAAGGCAACAAGTAGTACCATGGGAGCAAAAACAAAACACAAACTAATGCTAACCGCGATCTGGTCTTACTCTGATGCGCGCGCAGCTATATAATTGTAGCCTGTTCTGAACCTATAAACGGAGGGATTATGATCCCGGTGGCTAATCTTGGGTAGGATTTGCAGCCGGCTCACGTGGGTTCAGCCCCGGATCAAGCAAGGCACAGAGACTTTGGATTCTGCATTACGTGTCGGCATCGCGTTGCTGCGACGGCGCGGCCACGACGCCGGTGCGTGCGGTGCAGGCCGCTTGGCTCGTTTTCAGGGTCCGTCCTCGCTGGAGACGCGTGCAGAGAGTGTCCGATGCCATGAATCTAGCACGAGTAGCTACACATGGATATGCTTTGCTTGTGCTTGTCCTAGCTTCACGCATGGGGCTCCATGCATGCATGTATGTGGACGGATCTCTGATCGAGCGGCCGGCCGATTGTCGGCTTCAGCGCCATGGGATCGTGATGCATCCTTCTTTCTGTCCGTTTAATTTCGATCTTCACACCGCGATGTACTATGATGGGTCCTCCTCCTCTCCTGGCTTCATGCCCCGTCAATAGTGCTTTGTTCCTGTGACAAGTGGCTGATACCACATATTTCTGCAAACCAATTGGTGACATTGCAGTACTACTTATAATGCACACTGAGGTCAAGAACTCCGAAACGGAGCCTTTCGTTTCAGCAGCAGGACATTGCTGAACAGTCAATTGGCTTTGTTCATCATTCCTTAGAATACGGCGCAAATGACCCAAAGTGCAGTCATGTAAACGCAAGTGTCAAGTGCGCCAGCGGCATGAACATGATTCTGACGTTACTCTCCACATGGTGACATCGCAGTACAAAGCAGCTGGCATTTGTGCAGGTGTGAACTAAGCGCAAAGGCAGACAATTTAAATGTTAATTAATAATTAGTACGGAACAGAGAAAATAGAAGTTGAATGTCATAACTCATAAGGCATTTCCCTTAACTTAAGCAGACATGACAGATTACAAAACTGTGTTCACTGTTCGAACATTGCCATACAGCTGACATGTGACAGTACAAAAACTGAGAAACTGACAAATATCAAAACCTCTTCCTTGTGCTAAGTAAATTACTATAGCACAAGTAGTAAATCTGAGAAACTTCGAGGTACATCAAAATCTCTTCCTTGTGCTAAGTAAATTACTATAGTGTCAGTATAAGCGCAGAGAAGAGCAAACTCACCCAGAGGTACAAAAGAAATAAAGCATTTGACAAGTGTGGTAATTGGTCCCAGAGATGCCATGTTAAGTGCTTCAGGCATGGCAGATAGCTACCGTGAACTGTTCTCAGGTAAGCTTTATGCAACAAAACAGTGGAACAGTTCTCTTACGACATCTTCACCATCTGCTTCCATAGTACGGTGTGTCCGCCAACCTTATGTCGGAAGATGCAAATGCAATGCACCAAGTTCCTCGGTCAGATCTACTCCCTCCAGCAACCAAGAACAGAGTGCACAATTAAGATCATCAATATATTTACACCGGTCGAACCGCAGAATATGGAAAAATATCATCGCCTCCTTTTCATGCCTCTCCCCCTGCCCAGTTGTCCAGATTTAAAAGCACTTTCCTGTTGTTCAAGGAAAGCCATGTCTTTTCGACGCTTCTCAGCTATCTCTTGCTCTTGTTTCATCTTCTCTTTCTCCTTCACAGCATATAGGAAATGATTGTCTTTGCGTAGCTCACGCCCAGCCCCTTTCATCTCATCTTTGAGGCGTCTCTTGAGCCTCTTCAGCTGTGCTCTCTCTCGATCAGGATCATAATCAAGACCCTTTATGTAACTGCAGAAAAGAGACAATAAGAAGATAAATGAGAAGATGGTGATATTTTTCATACAAGAAATCAACAGTTGTACCTTCGAGAACAAAACAGACGAGATAAAAAACTTTGGCACATTGACACAGAATACATACTTTTCTTCGAATTTTGGGTTCAACTGCTTGATTGGTTCAGGCTTCTTCTTTCGCATTCGGAGTGGCTCTCTTGCTGAATGGTGTTCATCACTTTCTTTTTGATCAAGTCAATGACTTCATGGAAAATGTCATTTAGGAGGCCAGGTAAGTCGGATTTATCAACAATTTCCTGCAGCAGAGACGATATTGGAAGAAAGATTTCTGGAAACGAGCATAGTTCTTCATGTATAATAACAAACCCCCTTAAACACTCAGCCACAGATAGGAGTACACCAGCCCTGGAAAAAACGTATTAATAATATATACAATAAAGAAAAAAAATTTAATGCCCAACTATAAAGCACAGTCACAATACTTACTTAAAATTGTCAGATGAAAAATAAGGGGCGTCCGGATCCATTTCCATGATTGCAATCACATTCACTGGATTGACCTCATGCACTTGCTCATGGATATTGAGCCATGGTTTCATTGTCTTGAGCTCCATAAATTGATCATTAATCTACACCAATAGGATATTCAGCTCAGGATCAACCAGTGAGCAGAAACATAATTGACACATGAATAGAAAACTTACCTGACTAGGTAATTGAGTTCCAACTTTTCCTTTCAGTGATGTTACCAAAAGAGATTGAAGAAAAACAATTGCTTCAGGGCAGAACTTCTTGGATTCTTTAGTAGCCTACAGATGTTAAAGTACATCGAGAAAATGAGTATATGTTGTTGGGGAAAAGCAAATACAACAGATGCTTCTGGGAAGTGACAGTTCTACAGAATTTCAGTACACCCTTGGTGTGGTACTGAATGAAAGGGAGATTGAGCTAGCTAACAGCTTCAAGGATAACTATTTATTAAATGGGGTAAAAGAAATTTCATGGATTCTGAGCATGAGTGCACGCTTTCAGAAACAAAGGACCTTAAAACACAAGGTTGTAATAATTATAAAGAGCTTACCACAAGAACCATGGAACACAAGAAAGAACCAACAGCTACATCTCGACCAGATTGTATCGGGCAACGCATCAGATATTCGCACATAAGTAGAAGCATTGGAGTTGCAACGACATGGCGGAAGTCGGAGGAGGGAAAAATAAGAGACCATAACCTCAGGAGAAGTAATGTCTTCAAATTTGGCCAGCTACTCTTTCCTGTAAATAAAGGAGGTAACATAGTAAACAACACAATAAGGATAATATATTCAATTTCTCGTAAATCACTCAATGCTGATGTCACAAACCTGGAACCTTGATATCATCGCATAGACGAGTGCGAGTATGAACAAGTCGCTCTCTCGCACAGATGGCAGCAAAATATGGAGTGTCTGCACTCATCTCAATCAAAGGCTTAACAAGTGTATCAATTATTTTGAACTTCACTGGACTTTGAGTAGCTAAAACTGCGAAGTACTGCAGCAGAACACCATAGAAAACCTGCCAAAGGAATCTGAATATTAGGGAACACGTGGTCAAAAGGTGTGATGAGACTTAAACTGATATCCTAAATATGTTTCAACTACTACAGACATCAACCCAATGAACGTGGTAAACTGTCACTTACTTGCATTTTCCTTCGGTTTTCAGCTGCGAGCCTTATTGAGTTGCACGTACGAATTCGACTAATAATCTCAATAATCTCAGTTTCTGGACGGCCATCTAGCAAGGAGGACAGATCTTTGAGGTTACTTGGTGCATCAATCACAAAAGGAAGACTGCCATCCTTGACTGGTGGTTTTTCATTGGACCCTCCCTTCAATATTTGTGCACCTTTCTTGACCACTTTGCCACTGATCTCTCGTTCCCTCTCACCGAGATCCTCAATTTCATCCTCTTTTATATCAACCTCATCATCATCACTTTGCTCCCAATCCCTAGCAGACATATTACCAAAGTCATTGTCACTGGCATCCTCTTCATCATCAGCATCTTCTTCATCCTCTCCGTCATGGTCTTCCTCCTCATCATCATCACTATCATCTTCATCATCACTTTCTCCATCATCGGATCCAGCTGCATCATCACCAATCTCTCTACCCTCCCTTTCATAAATTTCATCAACCCAGCCCTTTTTCTTTTTTGTTGATTCATCCAAGTTGAAGGAATCACCTAGGTCATCACCAGATAGAGGTTTTGAACTGTCCCGCTTCATGTGGTGCTCATCCTCGCCATCATCATCCTCATCAGATGAGTCGGTAATTCCAAGCATTCTTCTTTGGCGTTCTTTCTACAATGAACATCACACAGAAATTCAATATCAGTACTCAGGATCACAAGCAAGATCATAGTACTAGTGAATTTTGGATCACTAAAATGATATCCCAACTGGAGCATTTCGGATAGAAAACTCAAAATGTACGTTACGTAAGTGACAAGCTTTAAGAAAGCAATAATGATTGAACAAATGTCAGTCATATAGAGCAAACCTCCAACTTTTCAAGACGTTCTTTTTCTTCCTGTGCTATTTCCTCCGGAGTTTTTGTCCTGTCTGATGGTCTAGCGCGTTGGTCCATCACCATTTCTTTCACCAGTTTCTCATATGTGTCTGGCTTCGCCTGACAAGTAATAAAATAATAATATATGTGCAACTTTAGTATCAGGAACCAGGAAAAGTATATGCAAAAAAATACATGCAGAATAGGTCACAACAACAACGCATATGTGATATAAAAAATCGAAGTGGAAATAAGCATCCTGGAAATTTCATAATACACATCCAGATCTTATATATGTATTACCAGACCATAATATCAAACAAATCAATTAATGGCTCATGCAAACCACCTTGTGAGACTAAATTTCCACTTAAGCTACTAAAACATTTTGATTGAAAGATATGGAGAAAATGACAGGTCCTGTGACTATTGATGATTTATGAAAGTGACTACCTTGTTGAAAATCTCCTTCCCGGTCAAGCCAATACTAGAATCATTTTTGTTCACCATGCCTTTAGCTGACTCAGTCAAGGATAATAACGCCCGTGTCTGGGCCAACGATGCAAAGTCACTGTCCAACTTATCCACCAGATGCTCATCCTCTTCCCTCTCCTTTGCCTTCTGGGCCTGCATCGGTAAAAGAAAAGTGTGTTGAAGCCAATGCCAGACACACCATTAAGGCTTATTAAGAAAAAAAATGAGAAGTAAAACTTCAGAAAAAGAACTATTATGGGTGACAAATAGGCACAGCTAATCACTCTGGTACTGCACGCAATGTGATCGAGCAGAAATGTAGCATAATCATCAAAAGAATTATGTTACTAGCATATGCAAAGAAGACACTTTCATGAATCGATCATCGTTGTCAGGCAAGACAGACAGACAAAAGCCACATTTAGGTTTCTGGCATATATCAGTGCAATAAGCCATAACTCAGAAAGGTTGGCACATGCCTCGATAATGGTTTGTGAAAAGCAGAAGTACCTGCATTAGACACATTGAAATAGAAGTACAAAGAGTTAACGCGCTGAAATAAGCATCATATCAAATTATAATGTGCTTTGACTTCTCGGATAACAGGACATGGCAGTGGAAGAGCAAACAAAGAACGGACTATTTAGGCATACTTAAAGGAAATATGTTCCACTCTTCCAGGTACACTGCCAACGAGCACACTAGAGCAAAAAAGTATCAACAGAGAAAAAAGGACAGAGGGGGGAATGATCCCTAAATAAATATAGAAAACAGTTCAGTAAACATATCATTTAGGTTACGCAAGATGTTCCACCTTGTAGTATTTACTCTTCGAAATGATCTCCATCATAACTTCCTTCTTGCTCTTAGGGCCCTGCTAACACAGAGTAACTAGAATGAGATGACAGCACATGGACATAACTAGATATCCTTACAGGTATGAAACTTACTTGAGCTTCTTCAGGCAGATCAGTCTCTGAAGGATGGTTGCCACTTTGGAGAGAGATGCGATTCTTTGAGAGAACCATTTTACCTGCAATTATTAAAGATTGAAAGCATAATGAACAACATGGAAACAATAACATCAATTCATATCGATGAACCGGACAAGATCATTTAACGGCGTTATAAGCTTGAAACAAATAGTTTAAAGCGAATAGTCCAGTCCTACAATATAGTTTATTTAAACTTGCTTTCTTGATTAATTTTATTAGTTTCATCTTTCGGCCCGTCCGGTGGAGGTAAACGCGCATTCTTCGACACACGATCCGAGGCCCGAGGATCGTGGTGTCTCTGTGGTTATCCGCCCGGTCCATTGACAAGCGAACAACCTATTTATTTGCAACTGTCCTCTATGTATGCACTCATCAACGCTGATGTTTTACACACAAATTTGTGAGGTACCAGCACACACACTGTAAACTACCAAGATATACTGTATAAATGGATGGATAAAACAAGGTTTCATTTTACTCCATTTCAAGAGACAACACAAGCATAACCGTACCTTCCTCATCACTCCCATCATCAAGAGGCACCTCTTCATCAAAATCATCCTTTCCCGAGAGGATATGAGTATCGTGATCGTTGAGTTCATCGTCATCCTCATCGGATAGATTGTATTTGCTTTCACGTTTCAGCTTCGCCTAGACACAATCAAGCAAATGGGGAGGTTGAAAAATCCATGTCCTGTGCCTCTAGAATTAAGTATGCTACCCTTCTGGTTAGACAATGCCTATGTCTAGAGAAATGCTAGAACTGTTGGGTCGCTCTAAGAGTCCGAACCATCGCCTCGAACAATAAACAAAACACGTACCAAACGCTCGCGCTGCTGGCGGAGGATGGCCTTGTCGAACTCAGGCAGCGAGTCGTCCCTCTCGCCTATACGCCGGTCGTGGAACGCGGACGACTTGGCGCTCGCCTCGAACTCCTTGAGCAGCGTGTTCTCCCTCTGCAACAAGCCAAATCAGTCACTAAATCAACCAACAGAGACAACCGCCTGTGAAGTCCCCTCTGCTTCGGTGGGAGTGCCGCTAGGCTCAGAGGCTCAGTTGGTTGCCTACCTTTCGGATGGCCTCCGAGCGGGAGCGCCCAATGCGCCGCTCCTCGCCCTTGCGCTTCTTGCCGAGGACGTCGAACTTGCGGCGCGACCAGATGGCCTCGAACGGGTTGTCCGCAGCCGCCGCCGCGGCGCCGCGCGCCTTCATGGCCACCTTGGCCGGGGCGTTGTTGCCCTTCTTCTTGCCTTTGCTCTTCTTCTTCTTCTCGGCCGCCGCCGCCGCCATGGGCTTCGTCTTCGCCATGGCCGTCGGCGCTGTCGCCGTGGAGGTCGAGAGCTTCAACGACTAGCTTACCCTGAAGCTGCGCCTGTGGAAGTGCGCCTCGTCCTCGCCGAAGACGACGAGCTTCAGGCAAAACACCCTCGCAGCACACTCCCTTGCGAACTCCACGGCCCCGTTGCTCCCGCGCGCCACGCTGAGTCAAGTCGGGGCTGTGGCGGCGCCGAGCGGCGGACGACGACGGCGGCTCTGGTCCTCCTGCGTCGCCCACAAAACGGTTCCAGGAGTTAGGTTTTAGTGGTGGGCTTGTCTGTTGAGTCGAATGGTGGGCTGAAAGTTTCCTGCGTACGTCTAAACAGCCCAATACCGATCGCAACAACAACAGACGGGAAAAAGGGTTTTCACTGAGGACGAGCGTCAGCTCGACTGGTCAGGTGCTCGGGGTGGGAGCACGACCACCCGGGTTCGATCCCTGGGATCGGATTCCTCACCGGGGCTTGTCCTCAGTTTATTAATAAATTTACAGGTACCTTCTGTGCGTGATCGTGATGATATAAGAAAGTGTGACGTTCCTCGTTTGCGCGTTAGAGCCTGGTGGTTTCGATCCCGTGTACCAACACCTCATATCACGTTTTTCCCGTTCCAATAGTGGGTGCGTGGAGCAGCCGTCTCCTGCAGGAGAAATCTGCATCTCTTTGAGAGCGGTTACTGCACGTCCGTACGCGCGTTAGGCGAGCGCGCGTCCTTCAAAGATGCTGAGTGTAGTTGTAGGTCTAGTCGTGTACGTGGGTGTGGGTTGGTATGCGTTGAGGTGTGCGTGAGTGTGTACGTATATGAACAGATGCTACAGCTGTATCCAGTAGGAGAGGCTTCAAAGATGCTGAGTGTAGTTGTAAGTCTGGTCGTGTACGCGGGTGTGGGTTGGTGTGTGTTGAGGTGTGCGTGAGTGTGTACGTATATGAACAGATGCTACAGCTGTACCCAGTAGGAGCGGCTTAAAAAAAAAAGGTTTTCACCATTTTCGATCCCGTGTACCAACACCCCATATCACGTTTTTCCCGTTCCAATAGTGGGCGCGTGGAGCACCCGTCTCCTGCAGGAGAAATCTGCATTTCTTTAGGAGCGGTTACTCCACGTCCGTACGCGCGTTAGGCGAGCGCGCGTCTTTGCCGCGCCTGCCGCGTGTCCGAGCGGCGCGTCGAGAGCTCGTCGCGCGTCGTCGCCGACCGCCTCCCCCGCCACGACGGCCTACCGCGCCAAGCGCCTCCGTCGCCGTGAACGGCGACGTCGCCCCCGCCGCCGGCCCCCCCCGGCGACCCGCCCGCCGCACGGCGCCGCACCGGCGGCCGGCGGCGCTGTGCCGTCTCGCCGCGCCGCCCGCACATGCCGCGCCGCCCGCCAACCGCCGCCGCGCTAAATTCTCCGACGAGATGCCCCCGCCGCCTACCCCGCCCACCACCCGCCTGCCGTCCGCGGCTCCGGCGGCGCCCTCGCCGCACCGCCGCCCGCCGCCGGGTCGCGGCCGCCGCCCCCGAACCCCTCTTCTATGGCCGCCGGACATTGAAGCTCTCTCCCCCAGCGCGACAACCTTGGAACGTTCCGCTACAAAAATGGAAAAATTCATTTTGCTCCGTCGAAAAAAGCTTATTTTGTCGGTTTAACCCTAGCTAGACAAAATCTTGGTTCAATTTACTCAAAGCTGTGTGGCGGAAGGATGAAGCCAGATTTGTCATGCATGTACCGGAACTATCAGCATTCCTGGACAATATAACTACTCCCTCCGTTTTTAATTATATGACGCCGTTGACTTTTTTGTTATGTTTGACCGTTCGTCTTATTCAAAATATCTGTGTGAATAGCTAAGTGTATAGGTTAATCTTAAAATGTTTTTGATGATGAATCCAATGATATTCATTTCACATTCGAAAAATAATTATTTAAATCTATATTGTTGGTCAAAGTTGAACGAAAAAGTCAACGACGTCATATATTAAAAAACGAAGGGAGTATTTCGTCAAACTTCAATGCACTGCTCTTGTCTAACCACGTTACCACAATATGAGATGGATACGAGGAAGATCACACTTTTGAAATTCAACTGGAGAAAGTAGGGTAAAAAAAAAAGAAAAGATATTTTAAAGTCTGTAGAAATAGATGGATCTGTAGAGAAAGTTTTTTCTTTTCTTTACAGTGTCATCCGTCTAACCTTAATCTAATCTAATCTAATCAAAACTATAGGTTGATGGTTATCACAGCGCTATAGGTTGAGTCAGCGAGTCTAGAATGACATGGGTTCTGACATCAGGACAATCTTCATTGCAACCTGATGTCGGAAAAAAAAAGCCTTTATTGCAACCTGTAATATATTCCCTCCGATTTTTAAATTGTTGATGCCATTAACTTTTTTCGTTACATTTGATCATTCGTCTTATTCAAAATATTAGTTCAAACATACAAAGTTATAAAAGTATATTTCAACTTTCTTTAATGATGAAACAAATCATAACAAAAAATATGATACTTTTTTTAAAACTTTGAATTCAAAATGCCATACTGCAATCAAAATTCAAAAATAGGACGCGGCTTACCTCAGCCGTCGAAGCCCAAAATGTCATACTGCAATCAAAATTCAAAATAGGTCAGCTGGGTCGTAAATCTCTTAATTATTCCGTGTCACGAAGTCCGCTGAAAGAGGTTCGTATACTGCTGTAGTGCTGTCATCATGTAAGTGAAAGCATGCATCAGGCTGTTAAAAGAAAGAAAACTGATAGAATCATATAAATGAGCCAGGGGAAATGTTTTAACAGTCAGCGACGTCGTATTTAGAAGTGCCACATGAAATTTTAAGGTAATATGATTCGCACACATAGGACGAAGGATGCCAATTGCCTCCTCACTGTTCACCAAGCCGCGTAATATAAAAACAAAATATAATTGTGTATTTAGGCGAGATAGCGACGCGGACTCTCGGATTTTTCTTTTTTTAGAAAATAGCCTCATGGCCTGCTTTTATTGAAAGCATATAACAAGTCTTCGATGGTACAGTTTACCATCTACACGAACTTGAAAGCACAAGAAACACAAAACAAAACAGGCCCTGCTGGGGTTGCCAGCTTACAGAGTTTCTGAACTACAGCCAACTATCTAGTTGCATCACCAACTTTTTCCTTCCTCGCCCAGCCATTACACAAAGTCAACTTCTGAGTCTTCAGAGCTTGCGGCCGCCCACCGAGATTGGAAGGACTGGAACCAGCACCTACAGCCAACTATCTAGTTGCATCACCAACTTTTTCCTTCCTCGCCCAGCCATTACATAAAGTCAACTTCTGGGTCTTCAGAGCTTGCGGCCGCCCACCGAGATTGGAAGGGACTGGAACCAGCACCTCAGCGTCCCTACGAGGTCGTTCGCCTTCACCTTGGTCTCCGCCGACAACAAAGCGCTCCACTTCTGCGTGAAGGAAGTAGTTGGGCTACGACAGAATTTCTTTTGGATGGTCATGTCATTTCTACTCCTCCAGAGCACCCATGCTGTGACTTGCTCAGTTCTTAAAAAGCAATCATAGCGAGAACTTGCTCAGTTCTTAAACTTGCAAATTAAAGTGGACGGCATAACATAAGGGTATAATCGGAAATGTTGCTCAACCACCAGGGAGTTTGAATACTGGGGAGTTGGCGGAAGCAATGACGAGCATACCGACAGGTTTCTCCCGAGAAGTCGTCGGCTCTCTCGGGCTGGCACCACCCACTGCGCTGGCTTGCTGCTGCTCCAATTTTACATCGTCTTCCGGGTGCACGGCTGCGAAATCGCCATGTAAGTTCCCCAAACCATCCCCTTCTCTGTAATTCGCAAGGAACACGATTGGTTTGGTGTAAAATCGACTGCAAATTAGCAATTCCTTTGAATGAATATCTTGCATCTGGAACCTTTCCATTCTCGCTCTGTTTCTCTTTTTTTTTTTCGATTTCCTGAGCCCTTCCAATCACCACACGAACATGTTCAAAGAGACACACATGGCACAGAGAAGTGTCTTATATTGATTTCTGTTAGAGTAGTGCTACTATTAAAATCTGAACACCTCTTCTACTAAGCAAAGTAAGCTTGCCCTCTTCGTCAGATAGACAAACATGGCGGAGGCGAGCAACCAACGGCAAACACCGCGGTCCGATGTGTGGGAGCATTTTTCCCGTTTAACAGACGACCATGGCATCGTAGACAAAGCCAAGTGCAAGAGTTGCCTTAAGGAGCTTAGCGCAAGGCATGGCACGACCGGCCTGAAGAAGCACGCCGAGATATGCAGTGGACTCCAGAGTACAGATGCTGCTGTGGGGACATCACAACTGCCGCCGGTGCAGATCCGTGCGCCGTCATGCTCCGGTGCATCATCGACATCCATGGATCGCGTGCCTGCTGGCCTAGAGGAAGATGAAGCGATCAGAGACCTGGCTCGGATGATCGCGCTTCATGGATACGATCCGTCTGTGATCGAGGACGACTACTTCAGGAGCTTCGTGCGCCGCCTCAACCCTGGATTCAAGCTGCCGTCGCGCGGTGACGTTGAGGACATGTGCGACGCCATTTGTGATGAAGCGACGGAAGATTTTCTTTCCAGGGTAAGGCGCACGGAGCCGGGGCTCAGCTTCTCGGTGAACACAGCTGAAGCCAGCGAGGTAGGCGAGGTAGGCCATCAAGTCGTGTATCAAACGTGCCACTTCATTGATGACCAATGGAATCTTCACAGGATGGTCACGTATGCTTATGTGATTGTGCCTAATCATCATAATGGCCCGTTGTTGGGAGTCCGAGAGTTCAAACGAGATTTGTTTCATGATGATCCGAGCTCATGGTATTACCTTTTTTTTCGAGTCCTGGTGGAATTCGAGGCCAGAATGGCCCATGAAAAATATGAAGAGTACTTCATGCCCTTGGAGACGGCTTGGAGAATGATAAACGAGTACATGGATGCGGGTAAATGTCTTCCGTTGACCATCACAAAATTTTGTTTTACCGACTGTATGGACAATGTGTTTCACTCCATTGCTCAAGAGTTGTTCTCGTCAGACCATGAGGCCCATGACTCGGACATCTATCATCCCTACGACGACGAGGAGTTGTTGCGTTTGACTCGCCAACAGGGCGAGAAACTACTCTCAGATCGTGGCCTCGAGCACCCCAGGGCATACGACAAGCAATGGTATTCATACTACTGTTCGTTGGAAGTTCTTCGCAATGAATCCTCCTCTGCATCTGTTTCAGGATTTAGAGAACAACTATTGCTTATTTGGGGTGCAATATACCGTGCCATCCAGTCAATTTCTGCCTCCGGGACTCCTACTTCTAATCTTTACCTTGTAGAGCTGTTCAAAGTGAGGCATGTTTTGGACTCTAAACTAACAGCACAGGCCACTGATATTGAAGAGGACACTGGTCTTGAAGATCAGCTTACACAAGCAATAGACACTTTAGACAAAGCTATACAAGATTCGTACCTATTTTGGTCGATACCACTTGTACTGGACCCCCGCTACAAACTCAAGTACATAGAATCCACTTTCAGAAAAGCATTTGATTCAGAGGCCGAAAACTACGTCTCCCAGATAACACAAAAGATTGAAGAGCTCTATAGACATTACTCCAACACATATTCTGGCGATAGTAGAGAAGAGATGGACGTTGATCAAAGTGATCCATCATGGGATGATTCACAGGAAGCCGAGACAGAACTCAGTCGTTACCTGAAAGATAGTCTTGCTCGTCCGAAAGAAGGCTTTGACATTCTCAACTGGTGGAAGGTCCACAGTCCGGACTATCCGACGGTAGCTCGGATGGCTAGGGATGCTCTGGCCATACCGACATGCAGTAAGCTATCTTCGAAGCAAACAGCACAGCTCAGGAGCATCCTTCGTGGTTATTCCAAGAAAGCGTACAATCAACGGGGATAATAATGTATCGTTTCACCACTATCATCATCAGGAGGTGTTATGATTTACAGTATTTACTAGCTCATGCAAGGTCAAATCAGTTCTTCATTGTCTTTCTGTCAGGTTTGCCAACCTGGTTCTTTGTTGTATACTATTGGTATCTTTGTCTACATTTCTGCTGCTGTAAGGGTGAATGTGTACTCTATAAGCAATCAGGGAACGATCATTCATTATAGTGATCGGATGCTGACTTGCTGAGAGATGTTTGCTAAGAAAGAACTGCCTAAATTCTCCTACTCATGGCCTACTGCTTCCCAATGCACTCCAGTTTGAAAATCATTTTGTAGCCCGTGTTTTTCATTTTGTTTCGTTTAATGATTTCAACCTACCCCCACGAACATGGATGCATGCCTCTGGTGCAGAATACACATATCATTGTCAGGTATGCAAAAATTGTAAGTAATCTTGAACCCTATTTCATCACATCTGTGCTTCCTCTCTAGGAATAGTGCAGGCGTCTAGAGTGGCGAAAGTTGACAACAACACTCGTCCTACTCCTCCAGTGCGGCACCCCAGCCAGCTAATCTCTTTGTTTTCAGTGCTTATTCTTCATCTAAATATTACTCCTAATTGATGTTCTTTGGGGGATGTTCTGGGGGAATGTTCGTTGATGAGCATGTGAGATGATTCCAATCCAACAGTTCCTTCTTTTTGGTATCCATTCAAGATACATTTCAATCTACGAGAACACATAGACGATAAACCATCATCACCAAAAGAACATTAGAAACATAAAGAACTGATACCAGGAAATTTCTAGATACATGTTCTATTGTATAATTTACCCCCCAAAAAGAGAAATAGCGTGGAAGAGCAATATAGATCAGAAATCTACACTGCTCTTTCGAACTAGTCACTCTTCAGCGTTCATTACCGTGGAAGAGCAAGATCTAGTGCAACGTTCCCAGGAAAAACAGTGCTCCGTCAGAAAAGGTGCACAAGAGGATGCTTTGGTCAAAATCAGAAACAAGCAAATGGAAATTACTAAGCGTAAAATATGAGAAGGCAGAAAGATAAACAAAAAATACACTATAAAAGCAGGCTTCCCATGATTAAATAAGAAAGAGCGTCCAAAGTCAAATTTCAGTATGTGGTAGCAATTAAGCAACAGAAACAACAGTACGAAAAGCATATATTGATACGGTGGGTAAACAATAGGAGCCAAGACACAATAAACACAACTAAAGAAATAGAAAAAGATATCAACCCTCCAGTATATAGCCATAAAATAACAAGGATCACTTTAAGATTTCCTAGCACATCAATTATCAATGCAATCGGTCTCAATTCATAATTTATCGGAAACCTCAGGTTCGATATTCTAAGGGTTACAGACATCAATGTGTCGCCAGATTCCATGGAAAATTACCCTCACAAAATCACCAAAATGATCAGGATGTGAGAGATAGCTCTCTTACAGGATACAAAGTTAAAGCAAAACCTAATCAATAAGCCAATAGTTCCCACAGAGATATGCAGCTTATTTTCCACGCGAAAATTCCTTTTTTTTCTTAAAATAAAAACTAAGACACAATGTCACGCAGGTTCTACTCCTTAGAGGGGAAATGGGAGATATCAAAAAATTAAGTCATGACGCAATAGCACGGGAGCCATTCCCTTTTCATAATGTTTTCCTAGGCATGTCAGATCCGCTTGATCAAACCTAAATCAAAATTACCAAAACAGTTACGAAATTGAATTTTGGAAGATGGTATAAAATAATTACTCAACAGTGATGTACCATAAAAGATAATCTACAACAGTTATATGTATATTCTAATATAATCTGTAAGTTTCCAACTCATAATTAATCTACAGCAGATCGTGGACTTTGCTACATAAAGTTTACGTCCTTCAGTTTTTAAGGGCCATGTTAGAATTTTATTATGATATAAAATGTATAGAAAGAAAATAGGGGTTCCTTCAGACAAAGGCTTGACAACAATCCTCCATTCTTGAGCTCCCTGATATTGATAAACACTAGAACATGTTCCTTGGTTTATCTTTTATGAGTAGAAATCATGCATGCTATTGAAGCATGATTGTTGTAACTTCTAAATTTCTTATTACCGGCAACAAGCAACAACGCTATTGAAAGCTAATAAAATTCAACAGATCTATTAGGAAATCATCTCAAGGCGCTGCCCGCCGATCTCGCACACGAAACCATGCAAGATCCCGAGACCTCGGGGCAAGATCAAGATGTTTGTAACTATGTTGTCATAGTTACAAACAACAGCCCTCCTCTCATGCTTATGACAAGAATAGGTTAAAAGAGTCCAACATCGACTCCACCCTGTAGTGCTACTACAACTCCGAGTCTAATACGAAACCTGCCCAATACACAGTATTCGACGTAATTCCAACAAGACCGGTGCCAAATAATTTGTTGCCATCATATACCATGTTCAGAGCCTAGATCAATGCAACCTCTTGAGTTTTGCACTCGTACGCCAATTAAAATGTATTTTGAAAACAGAAATACAGTAATTGCAACCTCTGGAGTTCTGCACTCGTACGCCAATTAAAATGTGTTTTGAAAATAGAAATACAGCTGCCAAATTTTATGAGTACCAAGTTCGTCAGCAAATTCAACACATTTCAGTTATCAGGCAAACAGAGTAGATCAATTTTAGCATCAAGCAACGTAGAATCAGAAATTGGAATGTAAGAAATCAACCTGGATTTCCGCATATCATGAAAGCCATACAAAGAGAAGGACACAAAGGGGTCACGGTGATGCATGACCGAAGCTGCGCGCTCGCCACCACACTGTGCAGCAGCATCAGCGACTCCAAGGTTACCAGGGCCGCCACCACAACGGGCCTCAGACAGGTAGGATCAAGAAAGGCACACACATTTCAGGATTAGTTTGGAGCAAGATCTAAGAAAGAGCACATAAAGGATTCATGAATCGATCATCGTTGTCAGGCAAGACAGATAGACAGACAAAAGCCACATTTAGGTTTCTAGCATATATCAGTGCAATACGCCATAACTCAGAAAGGTTGGAACATGCCTCAGATAATGGTGTGTGAAAAGCAGAAGTACCTGCGTTAGACACATTGAAATAGAAGTACAAAGAGTTAACGCGCTGAAATAAGCATCATATCAAATTATGATGTGCTTTGACTTTACGGATAACAGGACATGATAGTGGAAGAGCAAACAAAGAAAGGACTATTTAGGCATACTTAAAGGAAAGATGTTCCACTCTTCCAGGTACGCCGCTAACGAGCACACTAGAGCAAAAAATATCAACAGAAAAAAAAAAGAACAGAGGGGGAATGATCCCTAAATAAATATAGAAAACAGTTCAGTAAACATATCATTTAGGTTATGCAAGATGTTCCACCTTGTAGTATTTACTCTTCGAAATGATCTCCATCATAACTTCCTTCTTGCTCTTAGGGCCCTGCTAACACAGAGTAACTAGAATGAGATGACAGCACATGGACATAACAAGATATCCTTACAGGTATGAAACTTACTTGAGCTTCTTCAGGCAGATCAGTCTCTGAAGGATGGTTGCCACTTTGGAGAGATATGCGATTCTTTGAGAGAACCATTTTACCTGCAATTATTAAAGATCGAAAGCATAATGAACAACATGGAAACAATAACATCAATTCATATCGATGAACCGGACAAGTTCATTTAACGGCGTTATAAGCGTGAAACAAATAGTTTAAAGCGAATAGTCCGGTCTTACAATATAGTTTATTTAAACTTGCTTTCATGCTTAATTCTATGTATGCACTCATCAACGCTGATGTTTTACACACAAATTTGTGAGGTTCCAGGCACACACTGTAAACTACCAAGATATACTATATAAATGGTTGGAAAAAACAAGGTTTCATTTTACTCCATTTCAAGAGACAACATAGGCATAACCGTACCTTCCTCATCACTCCCATCATCAAAAGGCACCTCTTCATCAAAATCATCCTTTCCCGAGAGGATATGAGTATCATGATCATTGAGTTTGTCGTCATCTTCATCGGATAGATTGTATTTGCTTTCACGTTTCAGCTTCGCCTAGACACAATCAGAAAACGAGGAGGTTGAAAAATCCATAGCATGTTCTGTGCCTCTAGAATTAGGTATGCTACCCTTCTGGTCAGAGAATGCCAACGTCTAGAGAAACGCTGGCACTTTTGGGTCTCTAGAGGCCGAACCATCGCCTCGCACAATAAAGAAAACACATACCAAACGCTCGCGCTGCTGGCGGAGGATGGCCTTGTCGAACTCGGGCAGCGAGTCGTCCCTCTCTCCGATACGCCGGTCTTGGAAGACGGACGACTTTGCGCTCGCCTCGAACTCCTTTAGCGGCGTGTTCTCCCTCTGCAACAAGCCAAATCAGTCACCAAATCAACCAACGGAGACAACCGCCTGTGAAGTCCCCTCTGCTTCGGTGGGAGTGCCGCTAGGCTCAGAGGCTCAGTTGGTTGCCTACCTTTCGGATGGCCTCCGAGCGGGAGCGCCCAATGCGCCGCTCCTCGCCCTTGCGCTTCTTGCCGAGGACGTCGAACTTGCGGCGCGACCAGATGGCCTCGAACGGGTTGTCTGCGGCCGCCGCCGCGGCGCCGCGCGCCTTCATGGCCACCTTGGCCGGGGCGTTGTTGCCCTTCTTCTTCCCTTTGCTACTCTTCTTCTTCTCGGCCGCCGCCGCCATGGGCTTCGTCTTCGCCATAGCCGTCGGCGCGGTCGCCGTGGAGGTCGAGAGCTTCAACGACTAGCTTACCCTGAAAGCTGCGCCTCGTCCTCGCCGAAGACGACGAGCTTCAGGTCAAACACCCTCGCCGCGCGCTCTCTCGCGAACTTCAGTTGCTCCGGCCTCCCGAGCGCCACGACGAGCCAAGTCGGGGCTGTGGCGGCGCCGAGCTGGGGAGGCACACAATGGCGCAGGGGGCCGCGACTCTGCCTGTTCGGATGTTGAAAAAGTCCGGTTGCTGGCTACTGGCTGGGCTGTTTGCTACTCACACCAGCAGTCAAAAACAGCCGCAGCTGGCTGTTTAACAGCTGCAGCGAACAGGCCTGTTTCGAGGAGTTAGGTTTTAGTGGTGGGCTTGTCTGTTAGGCCGAGTGGTGGGCTAAACGTGTATATCAGGAAATTGTCTAGCGCGAGCGCGTGGCCAGTGCGGCCCGGCCCAATAGCGAAGCGGTGCGGAACGGGGCGAGAAGAAGAAGAAGAAAACCCCCTAAAAAAAAAAAAGAAGAAGAAGAAAAAAAGCGCGCGCGCCTGAAGCACGGGGAACGGGCAGCGCAGCCCACTCAGGATCACAAACGATGCTCAAAAAAAAAATACCCTCAGGATCACAAACGCTCCTCCCTCGATGCATGTACGCGCGCTCTTCCGCACGACAGCACCCCTGCACAAGGTACCACTTCGCGGCGACACCCCACGCGCAAGTCGTTCAAGAGAACAGAGGAAAGGCAACCAAACCACGCCCATTGCCACCGTGCCATTGGCTGTGCGAGAGGGTGGGAATATTAAGCTGTTGGTTCATTCTGAGCGCATTTCCTCTCCGTTTTTAGTTCATAAGAGCAACTCCAGCAGGGCCCCTACATGAGCCTCTAGATGAGATGTAGGGACTCTGAGCAAAAAAATGAACTCCAGAAAGGCCCCTAGATGAGCCCCTACAGCTATTGGGTCCCCAGATTTCCCCCTAAAGCCCCCAGATCTGGGGGCTCGCTGTTGGGTCGCTACATTGCTAGACCCCACCACAACTGTCTCCCGCGCGTACGTTTCCTCCTCCTCTCCCCTTTCCTCCACCCATCCGACGGCGCCTCCCAGTCGTCGCCTCCCTTCCCCGCCCGCCGGTGGGACGAATCCGGCCATCTTCCGCCGCAAACTGCCGTGCCCCGCCTGGATCCGTCGATTGCCGGCGCCGATTGCATCCACCGCGGCCTTCTTCCGCCGGATCCAGCGACCGACACCGCCGCCGCCGCGCCCACTGCTCCGGCTGTTGTGGTTACAAGCCCACAATAGTAGAAGGGGATCCTCCAAGGGTCTACCACAAGTGAGGGACCCTTGGGAAGGACTAGGAAGGGACCAAACAAGAGCCAAGAGAAGTATGTAATTAAGAGCTGGTATTCAATGCCTTGTCTTGAGGGTGGTAGGGGGGTATTTATAGGCTGATACACCCCTACAACCCTAGAATTACAAGTACCATATTGCCCTTCCTCCAGGGCACTATGGTCATTTCCTTATTACAAGGTGGGATTCCCTAACCCTAATGGGCAAGAGGCCAATGTACATGGGCCTATCCTATACTATACATCATCTTGAGCCTTGATAGGCTTCATGGCAGGCCAGGCCTTTGGGCCAGGGGGAGGGGACACAGTGGGCCTCCCCCAACAGCTAGCCCCACACAGTCGAGATCCACCTTCGGTAGGGCTGAAACTGTGTCCATCCGGAGGTCCGTCCGTCGTCCCCTCTTTCGGCGCTCCGAAGGTCTGGTCTGCTTCGGTTACGAAAGGGATGCCTTCTCCATGCTTCCGAAGGTCGTGGCTCCGAAGGGGCGTGGTCGCCGAAGGTATGGTGGTCGCCGGAAGTTGTCGCTGATGGCCCGGAGGTAGCTGCTAGCTGCGGCGCCGTGTTCGCCGAAGGGACGTGGTCGCCGAAGGTGCGGTGGTCGCCGGAAGTTGTCGCTGATGGCCCGAAGGTAGCTGCCAGCTGCGGCGCCGTGTTCGCCGAAGGGGCGTGGTCGCCGGAAGTTGTCGCTGATGGCCCGGAGGTAGCTGCCAGCTGCGGCGCCGTGTTCGCCGAAGGGGCGTGGTCGCCGAAAGTTGTCGCTGATGGCCCGGAGGTAGCTGCTAGCTGCGGCGCCGTGTTCGCCGAAGGGGCGTGGTCGCCGAAAGTTGTCGCTGATGGCCCGGAAGTAGCTGCCGGCTACGGTGCCGTGATCGCCGAAGGATCGTGGTCGCCGAAAGTGCGCGGTGCCGCGAGGTCGGCCACGTATTGAAGGTGTCTAATGCTCGGCGCAAATTGCGGAGCGATGCCGTCTCGTTTACTGGGACGTGAACGGTGCGAATCGCGATGCGACGCCGTTTCGTTTGACGGGACGCGTCTGGTTGCGTGGCGTGATCTGCGGCCGTTGATCCCTCATCGGACGGTCAGGGCCGATTCACCGGGGCTATATATTGACCGCCCGGGCGCTAGGGTTTTCACCCCGCCACCGATTTCTCATTTTCACCTACGCCGCAGCCGCTCGTTAACTCGCTCCGACATTCTCGCTGTTTGCGCTTGCTTCGTCGCTTTAGTTCGTTGCTTCGAAGTAGTCGTCCTGGCTTCGGAGATGGCTCGGAAGGGGAAGACTAGCGCTTCGCAGCGCGTCCGTATCGATGACCGCTTCCCTGCGTCGCCGTTCCTCGACCGGAGCACGGTGGACTCAAAGGCACTGGACGAGATGGCGGCCAGCGGGTTCCTGGATCGGAGCCGGGCCGAGGCGCCAAGGAAGACGGAGACGACGCCGAGTCCGAAGGACGGGTACATTGTCCTGTACTGGCGGTTCTTCAAAGCTGGGTTCCGGATGCCGTGCTCCCCCTTCGTGGCGGAGGTGTTGGATCTCTTCGGCCTCGAGATCCAACAGCTCACCGTCAATGCTCTTGTACGGCTGAGCATCTTCGAGTGGGCGTTTTGGCTCGAAGGGTCCCGGCCGCACGCTGGTGCCTTCGCGGCGACGCATTATGCGTACGCCGTGAAGAAAATCTTCAAGCTGGACGGGAAGGACGTCGTCGGCTCCATGGGAGTCATCTCCTTCGTCCCCCGCCCCGAGGCCGTCGTTCCGGCAAAGGCGTACAAGTTGCACTGGGGGCGCTGGACGACCGGGTGGTTTTACTACCACGTGAGGACGATTGCCCCCTTCGGTCAACGATGTCGGAGGTGCTGTTCCATCGGTACCCGATGGTTCAGCTGGACGGGACCGGCGAGTCCCGGGTGCAGTTGCTGGCGACGGTGGCGCGGAAGCTCTCGATGCGCGACCTCTGCGAGGAGTTCGTCGCGGCGGGGGTGTGGCCTCTGCTTCGTAACTGGGAGCAGAGGTTCGTTGTTGAGGTTCCGGGCGCAGATCCGGAGGTCTACTTGAGGTCCGAGAATCTCCCAGGTGCGTTTGCTTCGGTGGACACTTCTCTTTTGGTTGTTTGCCGTAGTTTGACGATGTGGTTGGTGCAGCTATGACGCTGAAGGAGGTGGAGGACGGTGCCGCTGAGATTCTCGGCCCCTTCCTTCCTGACGAGGCTTCGCGTCGTGCGAAGCTTGTTGAGGGTGCCCGCATCAATCGGGTGCTCTCGATCAAGTATCCGGAGCTCGAGCTGCCGGAGCGAGAGGTGGTCGTCGCTGCCAGCGGCGAGGGGGAAGATGAGGAGGCCGAGAGCGAGGCTCCCTTGGCTCCGGAGACCGTTGTCCCGGCAGGCTCGAAACGTGCTGCCGGGGGCACCAGTAGGCCGGCGCCGAAGAGGCCTCGGCCCACCGAGACGCGTGTCGAGAGGTCTACCTCCCGTGCCGGGACTTCGAGTGTTGCCGCAGACTTGGGGTACGGCACCGACTTGGAGGAGTTGACCGACGACGCCGCCCGCGTAGCAATTGCCGCTGCGACAGCTCCGCGCGTGGCCAAGGTGGTGAACCTCGAGTCCGATGACGAGGACGTCGGGTTTTTTGGGATGCCTTCCTTCGCGGCGGACGTCGAGGGAACGATGGGGCCGGTCCTTCGGTCTCCTGGTATCGTTTTCTATTCTCATCACTCTTGCTTTGCTGGTTATGAGAGTCCCACTAACTTTGTTGCTCTAGCGGAAGGCGCTCGCGTCGAGAACGAAGTCTCCGAGGAAGAGCCTTCCGGAGGGGAGAAGGGGATGGCCGACCCGGGGCCCAGTCATGGCCGGGGGAAGGGCTACTTCGGGAAGTCGCCTATCGAGGAGGCCGGAGCCGCGAGGGAGTCGGAGGTCCGTCTCGATTGGAGCGACTTCGTGGATCGTCCGGAGGCCGCCGAAGTCCTTCGTGGGGTTTATGACTTCAACGGGCTCGGTGAGCTGGAGGAGTCCATGGAAGAAGTTGCTCTGGAGGGGAGGGGGCTGGTGGTGGCGGCGGCGGCGGCGTGGTGGTGGTGGCAGCGGCGGTGACATGGTGGTGGCGGCCGAGAGCGTCGGTGTTTCTTTTTATATATTTTCCGAAAATCTTCGCCGAATGTCAGATATAGCACTCAGCAAAGTCTTCGCCGAGTGCGCGACAGGAAACACTCGGCGAAGAGAGCTTTGCCGAGTGCGCTTTGCCGAATGTAACACTCGGTAACGCCTTTGCCGATTGTTTATTGGACTTCGCCGAGTGCCCTGGGCACTCGGCAAACTTCCTGTTTCCCGTAGTGAGGTGTTTTAGACTATAGTTTCATAATGACAATGATGGATAATTTTTAAAACATGTGGAATGTCATTTTAGGTTTTTTAATAATGACATTAATTGGTGGGTAATTTAAAAAACACATGAATAGGTATTTTGGTCTATTTTTTCATAATTGTAGTGGTTGGTAATTTTTCTTTCTTCTTTTACTCCGACTAATGTGATAATTTCTAGCCCTGAGAGCGCTTAAGACGGCTTTTTTTGGGACAAATATTAATATAATAGATTTTAAGTAGCTCATATTTTTTGCTTTGCTCCAGAAAGAAAACTCGATAACTGATCTATCACATCAATTAAGGATGAATATTTATAACTAGTGCAAAGTACTAAACTACCCTCCACACTAGTTTTGATGAGAGAACTAGTACAAGGCCCGTGCTAACGCTACGGGTAATCGCAAACCAAAAGAGCAAAAGGTGATGTAGATGCAAAAAATTAAGAAAACGTTGCATAATAAACACCTTTAAAACATCCTATTGCTCACTGTCAGATTATTTTCGACGTTAAATACATGAGAAAATGTACAAAGTGTAAAGTACCACTGCAAACCGTGATGCAAGCAAACAGACCAATTTTCATGGTAAAATAGCATTTTTCATTTAAAACATTACAACATGCTTTGATGGATGGAATGACCAAATAAGAGTTAATATCGTGCATGCGTCACATTAAGAAGTTTAACTCTGATACTAAATTTGTATAGCTCAATTCGATTGCAGTGCAAATGATGTATTTGAGCATAGTTTTCTTACATAACAATAGATGATAGAATCACATGCTAATTGTGAAGGTATAATGGTTAATAAAGGGAAATATAATTTTGGCATTTTTGTGTATATAGTTAAAAATATTGTGAAATAAAAGGAGTAACATTTGTATATAGTAACTCAATATCAGGAAATGTTTTGTTCAATGTTTTAGGACCCAAACGTTGTTTATGCAAGAAAAGAACCTGAGATAATATTAGACATGCGTCACTTTGTAAAGAAAAAAAAACACAGTTCTTATTATTTTTAATTCTGGAAACTTCTCAGGGAGACGTGGCCCATCCTCCACCTTGTACTACTCATGAGAGTTCATCCGGCCCAAGCTGCTCTGTTCCTGTCTGAGGACTCTATTGCTCTCCTTGCTGAAAAAAAATCTCTCGAACCCTCTGCTCCTTCCCTGTAGCCTGTCCCTCGCGCACCGCTCTCTCGCTGATCACTCTTGCCTCTCCCTCTAGATCTTTCCCTCGCGGACTGACCATGCCGCGGTAGCATAGCAGTTGGTGCCCCGTCTCGCTCCAGCCATGGCCGAGCTCAGGGTCAGCTGGCGTCAGCGGCAAGCTCCGGTGGTGCCTGAGCCCGCGAGCGTTGGCGGCCGGCGAGGTGGCGATCCGTGGTCGACGCCGAAGACCACCGTCGCCGGTGCCACGTCAAGTCGTCGTCGGGGAAGATAGCAGTTGGTGCCCCGTCTCGCTCCAGCCATGGCCGAGCTCAGGGTCAGCTGGCGTCAGCGGCAAGCTCCGGTGGTGCCTGAGCCCGCGAGCGTTGGCGGCCGGTGAGATGGCGATCCGTGGTCGACGCCGAAGACTACCGTCGCCGGTGCCGCGTCAAGTCGTCGTCGGGGAAGATAGCAGTTGGTTTAGGATGCGGTTCGCGGTCGAGGCGGAAGACCAGTGGCGCCGGCCAGGCCGCCGCCGGTAGTGGAACGCGGGACGTCTTCCACATCCTCAGACAGCTTCGGCGGCGACAATCCGTCTTCCCCTTCTCGATTGTCTCTCACAGCGGCGGCAGCACATCTTCCGCCTGCCTGCTCTGTGAAGCTGGTGAGGCTGAGCTCTGTGAAGCTGAGCGTTGGCCGTCGGAAGAACCGAGAGGGCGGCGGAGTTGGTGTTTATTGGGTTAGTGGGGGCCCACCTGTCGGCGCAACGCTTCGTGAGAGGAGGGGCGACGACGACGGACCGGACACCACCAACTCTTGTTTTTATGATAGTAATGATATTACTCTATCCATTCCTAAATATAGGGCCTTTGACTTTTCCAGATATCACATTTGACCATTTGTCTTACTTAAAAAATTTATAAAAATATAAAAATAATTATGTTATATTTAAAATATATCTACTGATGAAACAAATCATAACAAAATAAATATTATTTTCATAAATTTTTCAAATAAAACGAGTGGTCAAACATGATGTCTGAAAGTCAACAACGTCCTATATTTAGAGACGGAGGTAGTATTAGTTTTCCACCCGTCTCCACATAATAATCCTTTCCAATAGGTGTTCAGGTCAGCTCTCAGAGAGAGAAAAACGGCTCCATACTATACATGAACAATTGCATGAACGACTTCAGACGCGCTTTAATTTGCCAGGACATCAGCAGGCCTGGCAGCCAGCTGTCTGAGGTGGACGTCGTCCTTCACTGTCTGAAGTGGACGTCGTCCTTCACCCCCTCTCCTCCCGCCGATAAGTAGTACTACGCGTTCGCCATTGACTGACTTCACACTATACCAGGCGAACAAGATAGGAGGACTAACTCCGTCTTCCTCCAGGCTGTGAGCTATGCCATCGAGTTGTGCTGCCCAACTTGTAAGTCCCCCCAAAAATCACCCCCTTCTCCGTAATCTTTTTCTTCATCATATTTTTTCTTCGCATGAAGCTAGTTCGATGTATCTGCTATGTGGTAGGGATTCATACTTATATATCATTATATTATGTCTTCTCAGCTAATTTGAGATCCTAAGGTTTTTCAAAAGAGATGCAAATCCTAAGTCTTCCCTATTGTCTGCCAGTACTATTCGCGAAGAAAACATATGTTCGAAATACATGATTCGAATTTACAACGCTCTAATCTTAACACCGGCCGGTTAGGGATGCTATAGGCTTTGGTGGGTTTTCTCCAGCAGGATTCTTCATTTGAAAAGCTTTGAAGGACGCATCTGTGTGGTCCACACTCACACGCTAGATGGATCCGACATGACCTTCATTGTGTTTTTTTTTTTTTGCGAAAACCTTCAGTGTGTTTACATGTGCTTGTCACCGCTTCGCGTAAAAAGGTTAACCTAAAGTTGGTTGTGTTGGATCACCTAAGCTTATACCTTCCACCATAAGATTAGCAACGTGAGACTATACGCCTATCCCTATCATGCACATAGATGCTAGATCTCTTAGTCTTAGGGGTGGTGGCGCGAAGACTATGCAAACCAGCGCCGAGGCAGGGGGAGCACAATTTCGATGCTTCGGTGTGACGGGCAGCAATTGCATGGACACCGCGAGGATGGCCAGAGGAGGGTGGGAGATGGGGGTGGTAAACTACTACTACGAGCACCGACCGAGAGACTGGATCATATTCCATCTAATGATCCAATGATATATTGAGCGCACCTCAGATCTGGCTAATCCATGATCCTACGCCTTCACTATCGTCTTTACACGATAATCTGTGTAGCCAATGTAGTACTTTTTCCTGTTTACTAGTACATCATCTCATCTCCGTAGAGAAAAACTTGCGCTTACTGATTTGGTCACTTGAAGAATAAAAGCCTGGTCAGACCCACTGATTTCGTCTCCTGCGCTATAGAATTCTTGAAGAATAAAATTGAACAAAAGAAAATAAATAAAAAGTTATATATGCTATGCGAGGGAATTCATATGGATTTAACTAGATAGCTGAAGTTATTTTAGTGGTAGATAGATTATGGATCTTGTTTGCAATTATATCTTCTCAGATAATCTGCCTTCCTGTCGTCTACTAGGATTTTTAGCAAAGAGAACCTGTGTTCCCAAAATATTTGTTGGTCTGCTAGCGCTACACCTCGCATCTCACGTACCTAGAGCAAAAATTTCCCTTTGTTTTGGCCACTTGTTCGTCTCTCTCACACACACGCACACATGGCAGAAGCGTACGGACACCCAAGAGGAGCGCAGGCAAACAGGAAGCAAGATGCCCAAGAAGTCCCATGTGTGGAACCACTTCACACGCTTAACAGAATCCCATGGGAGCAACGCCCGCAAAGCCAAGTGCAACAGTTGCTCTAAGGAGTTTGACACGACAGGTGGAACGACCAACATGTGGAAACACTACAAGAAATTTCACCAACAGGCACATGCTAATGTGCAGACAGCAGCACTGCCACTGCCACCGGCCTCCGCTGCTTCAGGTTCTGGTCCATCATCCACCGATCGCGTGCCTGCTTCTTGCCTGGGCGAGGATGAAGCGAGCGGAGACCTGGCTCGGATGATTGCGCTTGGCGGATACGATCCGTCTGTCGTGGAGGACGACTACTTCAAGAGCTTCATTCGCCGCCTCAACCCTGGATACGAGGTGCCCTCGCGCCGCGCAGTTGAGGAGATGTGCGACGCGATCTGTGATGAAGCTAAGGAGGATTTCCATTCCAGGCTAAGGGACACGGATGCAAGGCTCAGTTTCTCACTGGGCACGGCTAAAACCATCGAGGCAGACCAAGTCATGTATGTAGCGTGCCACTTCATTGATAATCAGTGGAACCTTCACAGGATGGTCACGGACGCTTATGTGGTGGTGCCTCATCTTGATTACTATGGCCCATTATTGGGAGCCCGAGAGGTCGAATCTACTGATTATCTAGGCGATGATTTCTTTGCTGGATTGCTAGAGAAAATGGGCGATTTCATGGCTATTAATAAAACTAGTGAACTTGGGCCCTTCATGACGGCATGCGGGATACCGAGCATAGGCGACTACAGACGAGAGGGTATTGTCGGATATTTCACCAGAACCTACACGGACAATGAGTTTCACTCCATTGCTGAAAGTTTTTCACCACACCTAGATTTTGGGAACATCTATGACAATGTGAGGTCATTACATTTGACTAGACAGAAGCGTGAAAAACTACTTTCAGATAGTGGCCTCGAACACGTATGGGCGCACGACAAGGGATGGTATTCACGGTATTGTTCGCTGCAAGTTCTTCACGATGAAGCCTCTTCTACATCTGTAGAGACAGATTCAGAGATTAGACAAGTGACACTGAAAATTTGGGGTGAGGTATACCGTGCCATTCAATCAATTTCTGCGTCCAGGAGTCCAACTTCAAACCTTTACCTTATCGAATTGTTTAAGGTGAGGGAAGTTTTGTATTCTGAAGAAGCAGAGCAGGTCACAGACCTAGCAGATTGTCTTACAAGAGCAAAATGCACTTTAAACAGCGCCATACAAGAGTCGTACCTGCTTTGGTCGATACCACTTGTGCTGGACCCCCGGTACAAACTCAAGTATATAGAATTCATTTTCAGAAAAATATTGAAATCAAATGCTGCAAATGTCGTTTCCAAGGTAGCACAAAACATTGAGGAGCTGTATGGACGTTACGTCAAAGAATATTCTGGCGATGGTAGAAACGAGATGAATGTCGACAACAGTGATAATCTGTCGTGGGAGGATATGAGGGAAGCCGAGACGGAACTCGCTCGTTACCTGAAAGATAGTTGCGCTCGTTCGAATGAAGCCTTTGACATCCTCAACTGGTGGAAGGTCCACAGTTCGGACTATCCGATGGTAGCTCGGATGGCGAGGGATGCTCTGGCCATGCCGACATGCAGTAAGCTATCATTGGAGCAAACCGCACGGGTCAGGAGCATCGTTCGTGGCTATTCCAAGAAACCATTGGAGAAGCATTTGCCCCCAGTCAAGAAATTAACTAAAGTGTCCAAGAGGAAAAACAAACACAGAAGGAATCTGTCGCCCAGTGCCTCAGTCACAATCAAGAAGAGGAAAATGAGCAACAAAGTGCAATTTGTCCAGCAACGCTCCAGTCTCCATTTCAAGAAGAAAAAGAAGGAAGCCCACGGCAAGCGCAAGTGCAAGAAAGCTACATGGGGTGGCTGCCAAGTCGTCCAGTTGTCCTCTTGAAGAAATTGAGCTGCTTGTTAATGGACGTGAAACTTTACCCCAAGTTGCTACGTTTTCATGAAACCAAGCTGATAGTGGTTATTTCTTCAATCAATAGAATTAAACACAAAGAAAGTTCAGATTACAGTTTGGCCTCCCTAGTCGTCGAAACCAGTCTCAAACATCTTCAGTTATGGAGCATATCTGAGTCGCTTACTGAGGAAGTCTAGCTAATCTTGCTCCTTTCCTGGTTTGGTAGCTTACTACTGCTGTGCTCTGCTACTCTAGTTGGTTTGACAGCTCCTGTGCTGTTTCTTTAGGTAAAATGTAATGCTAGGATGTAACTCTATTTGCTATCTTAATGAATGGCAGTGCTCCTGCCTTTTTTTTAAAAAAAAGTGATGATAACATGATATGGTTTCATCATTGTAATCAGAATAAGTGGCATGATTTACTGGCTCATGTAATTAATGTCTTAGCAACATTTATCATTTTTTTCATTGTCTTTCTGTCAGGTTTGTCAACCTGATTCTTCGCTGTATGTGTTGGTATCTTCATCTCTGCTACTCTAAGTTGAAATGTACTGTATAGACAGTTAGGCGATGATCTTTACTGGGATCAAATATTTTTAATAAGAACTGATGGAATTCTCCCACTGTAAAGAATATCTACTGCTGCTCGTACGGAACGCACTCCTCGTACGGAAACTTCAGCTCTGATCGATGCAGAATACATAGCAAGAGCTTTACTTACACATCGTTATCAGGTAGGAGTACGCAGGAACTGCAGTAGTGTTGAACCCTGCTTCATCGAATCCGTGTTTCCTCTATGAGGACGCTGCCGGCGCCCAGAGTGATTGCCGTGTACCACAACGCACGCAACACGTATGTCCTGTTTCTCCAACGCAGCGCCCCAGCTAATTCAGAGGAATCGTCTCTGTTTGCAATACTAACAGCACAATTCATTCTTCCTCGGCTAACAATCCATTCTTCCCTGTGTTCCACCCGCCTCTGAAATTCATCTTCTCTGTTGAGCCATAGTTCATCTCCCTCGCTCATGTGGGAATCCTTATAATAAGAAGTCACGCTCGCAGATGGTGGCCCAATTGAGCCATAATTGATGTTCTCGCATCGTCGGTTTCCACCATCGAGCCACCACGCGGCGATGAACTCCACACTCTGGTCTGGTGCTCCTTCAACTGAGCAAGCACTGCGATAGGTCGACGGTCGGTATCCCGTACGTACCAGGCAGGCATGCAGCTGGGGCAACGTCATCCAGGCGAGGCAAGGACGAGGATGGCGGCCCGCGCTCTAAGGCAGGGATGGCGTACGTCAGGATGCGTCGAGCGGGGCAGCATCTCCGGACGAGGCGCGGAGGGGATGGCAACGTTGCGCGCTATCGCGTTGCGGAGTGGAAGCATCGCACGGCCACGACGCATGGCAGCCCAAGGTGACGCCTATGCATCGCGCGGTGGAAGTGGAACTGGACAGTCGACAGCACAGAGCGGCGCAGGCACATCCCGTGGCGGAGGAGCTCGGCGGCTCGGGCAGCCGGCAGGTACCACGGCAAGTGACGAAAACACCCTTTGTCGCGGGAGCGTTTCCGTTCGGGACCTCCTGTATGCAGGGCGTCCTTACGATAGATTAGCCCAATAGCCCACTAAATCTGAACAGCCTAACCCAAGTCAGAGCGTCAACATTTTGAAACAGAAGAGTCAACATTTTTGTAGTTCTATTTCAATATTTTTAAAATAAAATCAACATTTTTATAAAAAATGTTGACCACAAACAAAAAAAATGTTGACATAGTATAAACAAAATGTTGACATAGTATATTTAAAATGTTGACGAAAATTTTAAATTTTAAAAAATTTAAAATATATTCATATTGGATCTCATTTTGTAGAATTAATTGTAACAAACACGTAGGTTCAAACGAGTTCGAAAACGGACTTACGGTCTAGGAGAAAAATGCGTTTAAAGTTTGAAATTCGTTTCTTTTTCTCCCACCTCCCACCCGCCCCAATCAGAAAGCGACACGTGGCAGCTTCTCAGCCATCCCCTTCTCCACCTGCGCGAATTTGAGCCGTTGCAGAATCTCAAACACTGTTCTATCAAAACTTAACCATAACCGCCCTACATATAGGTTCCACCTTTCCGTTCGGCCATGTTGGGCCGGTTGGTACATTCGTTTTTGGGCCGCTGGATCATTTAAATCGGACGGTTCTCTAAAACATTAGTACTCCGTCCATTCTTGATCTTCACTTAAGGAAAAACCCAGATACCAAGGAGAAATCCTCTGAGAAAAAAAAAATCTATGCGTACACAATCAATTTATATCAATAGCAGTGAGCCAGCAATCAATTCTTGCATGGAGAATAGGGTCTGGTTTGCATGCAGTGTGACTGTGCGGAGGGCCCCTGGTAGCTCTTCTTAATGGCCATGCTGAAGGGAAATGAATAAGGACTAGAACATTAATCATCCACACGATAATTTTTTTTTTGCGAGGGCATCCACACGATAATTGAGGGTCTTTGATGCCAGCTCTAGCTCCTATAGATGTTTAAGTGAAAATCTTTTTTGGAATTCTCTCTTTTCCTTAATTGAAGATGAAAAATGGATGGAGGGAGTATCTTGTTTCGAAAGATGGTTTAAAATTAGTATCGTCGCTTAGAGGATGAGAAGCACTCACACAAAAAAAAATATCAAGTAACGACAGTTGAGACAAATATGCTTCATTATACATGTTATACGAGCATGTCTATTTCGCGCGCGCTCGCGGGGAATGGCGCGCATTTCCAATAGCAACCCACCCGCATTTACCTTTCCAGGTCGCACACCCGTCCGTCCGCCTGTTTTTTCTTTTTCTGGCTCGCGCGCCTAACCGCTTTTCCCTTTTCCTCTGCGCGCGCGTCGTGGTCAGCCAGCAATCCGACAAGTCCTGCGGCACATGAGTTCTCTTAGTCTGCAGTCACCCACTAGTGTTGATCGCCTACGTTTTCCTCTGAGCATGTGGTCTCAATAGCCTGCGGCCCCACCACTTTATAGTTTGCCTATGCATGTCGTATCAGTCTGATGCTCGTCCCCTTTATAAATAAAATAAATCTAGTTTCCACATTACAAACTTACAGTACACCTTCTCTGCAAACTTGTGATACAACTTCTGCTCAAACTTATGAGACAAACTTGTGATACAATTTCTGTCAAACTTATGAGATGTGCAAACTTATGATACAACTTCTGCTCAAACTTATGAGACAACTTCTGCTCAAACTTATGAGATTTGCAAACTTATTATACAACTTCTGCTCAAATTTATGAGACAATTGTTGCATTGTTGGCGGAGGACTGGATCTCAGCAGCGGAGTGGTTGCGCTAGTAGCGGATCTCAGCGCTGATAAGCTGGGCGTAGAAGCTGTTGAGGCTGACGGTGTCGTCGCGCGCGGTGATGGAGGTGACAAGGGACTCGAAATCGGCCCCAAGTCCGGCCAGCATGTAGCTGAGGACCTCCTCATCAGTGAGGGGGTGGCCAATGGAGGCCATGGTGTCGGCGAGGCTCTCCATCTTCTGGAAGTACACAACCGCCGTCATGCCCGCCTTCTTGGTGTTGGAGAGTTGGTAGCGCAGCTGCATGATCTGGGCGCGATTCTGCGCCGAGAACATGGCATGGAGCGCCAACCAGACGGCGCGGGCAGTAGTGTACTGGGTCATCTGGCCAGCATGCCCTCGTTCATGGAAGAGATGAGGGCGCTCAGGACGAGCTGATCCTGCGTGTACCAGCGCAGGTAGGCGGGGTTCGGGACCTGCTGTGCGGAGTCGCCAGTGCCCTCGGTGATGAGCTGCGGCAGCGCCGTGATGGAGCCGTCGACGTAGCCGAAGAGCTGCTGCGCACGCAGCACCGGAGAAGCCTACGCCTTCCACAGGAAGAAGTTCTCCCTGGAGGCGAATGGTGATCGCGTTCCCAATGGAGGGAACGGGGAGGCTCGGCGAAGACGAGCTGATGGTGCCGGCGGTGGTGGAGACGGTACCAACAACGGTCGACATGGTGTGGGTGGGTGGGAGATTGGATCTTGGCTCTGAGATACCAAGTTAAACCAATGATTTTGCGCACATTCAACTGCATTGTATTCATGAGTATATATAGTACATGGAGGATTCGAGTACAAGAAAGAGTACAACAGAATATCACAACTACACGGTGATCTATCTCCATCCTATGTTCAGAATATCCTCAGGATAAGAACGACATAACAGCCTGATGATATGTTCAGTTTAACACGACAGCTTTGGTCATACAGGAGCAAGAAACCGGCTCACGCGGCAGTTCTTCGCTCCAGCGGTGTTTTTATCTCGTCGATTATGTAGTCTCCTACCTCTCTTGGTTGTTTCCTGTTTTTTCTCTTTCGTACCCATGTAACTCCCTATAACAGTGCTATCAATATATGGTTCAGGTAGGCCAATTCGGCCTACCGTGGTTTCCTCTGAAAAAAAACAGCGGCGCTCAAGCTGGCACCATCCTCCTCGTCTAGACGGGTCACGGCGACGGCACGAGCTCAAGGGTGGTAGAACGAGCTCAAGGGGCAGATCAAGTAAATCAGCTTCATGCCATCACATCGGACACCCAAATCAAACAAGCTCACCAAATCAATCTACAGAAACACCAAATCAAACAAGACGACAGAAATTGAACAGCAAGGAAAGCAAATACTCCAACCTCCAACTTCCTACAGTCGAAACCGTGCCAACATTGCCTGCGTGTTGAGTTTACACAACGCAGAGCCATGCTCACGCCGATTATATAGGCTATTTTTTGGCTGCCTAGAAACGCCGTCCAACCTTACATCACGCGACTACACGCCCCCTAAACAACCTAAAGTCGAGGCTCCTGCCAAAGCCCAGACCACAACCTCCGCCCTCAGGCGTTGCAAGCGATGATGGTGGCGGCGGGGCTTCATCTCTTCGTGAGATCCACCCTTTCCCTCTTTTTTCCCATCTATCCACCCCGTCAACGGCATAAGAGATGGCTCGGCATGAGATCTGATCGGTTTCACGCGACGCCGGCAAGAGCATCGGCCATCGAGATCCGGCCGCTTCGGACGCCGGCGGCGCACGCTACGGGCAGCAGAGGCGGCCAGCGCGCGCGACGCGACGAGCGCGACTTGCTTGCGCGAGACGGGCGGCGGCCCAGCCAATACGTCGGCAAGCTAGTGCGTCGCGCGGGCTGTTGGCATGGCCTGTGCGTCCCTGCGCATGCGATCCAGCACGTCCGCGGCACAGCCAACACGCGACGGGCGCGCCCTATGCACACGACAAGAAGCTGGTGCGGCCATCGTATCGGCAGGCACGAACGGCGCGTGCGATTGGGTCTAAGCGCACGACGAGCAGCTGCGCGGCAAGCCGATCTGTGGCCAACGAACCATGCGGCTGCCAGTGCAGATCGTCGGCCACGCTTGCGGTGATGATGGGAATCAACAGCTGAGTAGGGGTAATGGAGATGTAGTTGCGATCTGCAGTCGGCGGTCTCTTTGTTGCGGATTGTGAGGATGGTTTGGAAGGAGGAAGATGAAGGTCGCATAGCTCCTGGCCTGTACGACTGGAAATTTGATGGATTCTCTTGCCAGCTTGTGTTAGGCCGGCCGGCGGGCTTTTTTCTCCAAATGCCTCAAATTTTTGTGGGCTGGCCCCTCTTGGTGTGCCCATTAAGATCCACGGTCTTGCTCTGTGATTTGACGCCTTTTGAGTGGTTGATGGGCTTGTTTGTTGGGCCTTACGCAGTGGTCGATACTCCGAGCTGGGAAATACTTGTTGGCCATTTGATCCTTGATGTTTGAGCTCATTGGGGGATGCCTGGGGTTGCTGGACCGTGTTGGGATCCAACATAGGCCGGCTGGCCTATGATGAGGCCGGCCGGAAGGCTTTTGCCCCCATTTGTGGTGAATTTCGTCCTGCAGTCAAAATATCACCAAAACTCGTGAAGAGGCATTAGTTATAAATAATATCCTATTTATGTCCTTATGTGAGCCTCATTTCATAGTATGTTGGCGGTAAAGATTGATCAATAACGACCACCAACACCTCCCCACACTTAGATCTTTGCTCGTCCCGAGTAAAGTAAATAAATTAAGAACAAGGCTGAGCAAAAGTTAAGGTGAGTACCCAACATCTTCTCTATCATGCATTGCTAAAATAAAGCTCATTCAATGATTTTCCATGCCCATAGGTTTATGGTGGCTGAATACCTTGTCTTCAAAAGTTGAGAGATGGAACAACACACAGAAAGATCAACTGTCTAAAAAAAAATTCTGGAGTTTTTGGTTTTCTCAGGAAAATTTCAGAACACAAGTCTTCTCAAATGATGCTATTAGTCGCTCAATGTGTATGCTTTCCTCACCAGGGCATTATGTTGCCTCTTTTTTTTTTCTCCTACAACTAATAGGCTTCTTTGTGGGGCTTGGTAGGGATAAAAGGAGGCAACCTTGCATCACATATATTGCTAAATCAAAAGACCGGATCCAAGGAGAAAACAAGTCATACAATCTGATCAAGATGTGCATGTGTGTGGATAAGTGGATGGAGGGATATGATTACTCCTGTGTGTGTACCTTCCCTCTCTTTGTTTTTTTTTTTTTTTTGTTTTTGAAGGCATGGCTATCTCTTTTTTTTATTCTTTTCTCTTTTTTTTTCATCACGCTCTTCTTGTGAGCAAGTTTTTTTTTTCATTACCTCTTTCTGCAATGATACCTGGAGAGAGAGGTACAAAACATATGGAGTATTTATTTTGTGGAATGATGATGGCAATGGGTGATGCTAACTTCCACTGTAGAAGTTAAGCATATGTATATGGTAGAGTGTACGTGATCTTGATCATGAAAGCATGAAAAGTATCTCACAAGGGTCACAACAATTTTGAAAAAGCTCAATGTGATAACAAGCAGCATATGTAGAGGTTTTGCAATAAAATCGACATATGGCTCTGGTAGGAATTTAAACCATTGAGAAGACTGTGAAATCTGAAATCATTTTCAATTCTTTTTTTTTGCAAATAAAATCTCCACATTTGATTTCAAGACAAGATAAACTCTCAAGTGCTATATCACATGACCCAACAATTTAGACAAGGTTTTCCTATAAAAGAATGTTTTCCCATGGGACGTCAGAGCAGTCAAAGAATAAACTTTATATAACAAGCATGAGAGATGGATGATTGTGTTTGAGAGCATTCATAATTTTTTTTAAAATTTGTTCATTTTACTCTCAATCATCAATAGAAAGGGTGGGCACAAAAAAAAATCAAGGTGGGGATGAAGAGGAAGCAAACCGATATTATAATGTCACCGTAAGCTGTAAGCTTCATGACCATTGGAGTTTGGAAACCCCAAAGGTATGAATGTTTTGGTGATTGGGTGACCATATTGATGTGACTAACATTTCCTTGTAGGATATTCAAATGGTCATGTCAATGAAGCGTCGTCTCACATACTCTATCTATCGACGACTTGGTGATTGGTTGCCTCGACAATTCGGATCGAGAGCTTGATGGAGTCGCGGAGAAGATGTGGATCAAGGCTAAGGACATGCTAGATCCAAGCGAGTGTTGCTTGGTTAGATGTTAGCTTGAGTCCATAGGAAAAACCGGACTATCAAGAGGGATCGAATTGGTTCTCTTAGAGCACACTAGGTTAGAGATCAAATGGATGCATTGTGAGTCTCTTGAGGGCTAGGGTGGCTGAAGAGAAGAAGAGGAACCAAGGATGAAGAAGTTGGAAGCAAGGATCAAGAGTGGATCAAGTTTTCAGCTTATCCGGAAGAGACCGGACAGTACGGTCCTAGGGACCGTACAATGCGGTCTTCATTGAAGATCCAGACAGAGAAGTGAAGTCTCGGGATGCTGAGAAAATGAAGACCGGACAATAGGACCGGACAGTACGGTCTAGGGACCGTATGGTACGGTCATCAGAGGATTTCCAGACAGAGAAGTTGAAGTTTCTGGAAGTGGAAGAAATGAAGACCGGACAATCGATCGGACGGTACGGTCCTAGGGACCGGACAGTACGGTCTTCACTGGAGATGAAGAAGAAGATGGAGATGCGCCTGGAAATAGAGACCGGACAATACGGTCTGGAAGAGACCGGACAGTACGGTCCTCTGTACGGTCCCTAGTTTCGCAGGGCACTTTTGGGCAACGGCTAGTTTTGGGTTGGTAGCCTATAAATAGTTGGTTGCCCGCCCCTTGAGGGTCTCTTGGCCATTGTTGGAGTGCAGGAAACTCAGAGGAAGCCAAGAGCAAGGGAGAGAAGCACTTGTGAAGGATTTGGAGTGATCCTAGTGCTTGAGAGAGTAGCAATTGCATCCACTTGATCTCTAGGCTAGTGTGAGCTTGAGAGAGTCACTTCGGTTTGTTACTCTTGGTCTATGGCGAGGCCTAGACCGGTTAGGCGTTGGTGTTGAGCTGTCCAAGGAGATTGTGGAAGCTAACACAAGTTTGTACACGGTCTTGGAGCTTCCCGTGCGAAAGAAGCATCACTAGTGGAGCGCCCTTTGGCACGCATCACGTGCGGAGCCTTACCTCCGGAAGAGTACCCGGGATCGAGCCCGGCGGGACGTGCCCGCGACTTCACTCGGAGGGTGAAGTGTGCTCTAGGAGGGATCGCCTTCGAGCGGAGGGACGGGTCGAGACTCCGGCGGGAGTGACCCAACGTGGAGTAGGGGAAGGCGCCACCCTTCCGAGACCACGGGAAAAATCATGAGCATTCCTATCCTTATCTCCTTTACATACTAGCATTTACGCTTCCGCATTTACTTTTATGTGCTAGTAGAATTGCATGATAGGTTGTCTCTTTACTACTTGGTAGAATTGCTTGCTAGGGTGTTGCTTGTTGCATAGACTAGATTGTGTGCGCGCATCGCTTGCTTTTGTTATCACCATATCTAGTCTTGCTAGCTTCACGCCTAAAGTACGTTTGGGAGAAATTGTTGACACACCGATTCACCCCCCCCCTCTCGGTGCCCTTGATCCTTTCAAGTGGTATCAGAGCCTCGTTGCTCAAATAGGGCTTAACCGCCTTGAGTAAGGATGCCGAGAGATCATGGGCCGCCCCCGTTCGATGGGACCGACTATGCCTATTGGAAAGCTCGCATGCAAGCTTACCTCGAGGCTCTCGATCCTCTCGCATGGGAGGTGGTAAGTACCGGTGTCTCTCTAAGGACTCCCATTGGTACTCTAGATGTGAATCTTGCAAAGGCAAATGCTAAAGCTAAAAATGCCTTGTTTGAAGCTATCACTAAAGAGGTCTTTGCTCGAGTCAAGTCCGCGGGTACCGCTCATGAAGTGTGGACTCAAATTCAACAAATTCATGAGGGTTCCACGGACGTGAAAGAGGAAAGATACTATGTGCTAAAGAACAAGTATGATGACTTTGCCATGTCTTCAAATGAGCTAATCAATGATGCTTACTCTCGCTTGAATGTGCTTGTAGAGGATATCAACTCGCTCGGTGTGAAGGAGAAGATTGATGAAGGTGACCTTGTGCGGAAGATCTTGAGGATTCTCCCAAGGGAGAAATATGGAGCACTCATCACATGCCTCTTCAACACCGACATGCGAGACCTCACCACCCACAAGCTACTTGGGAAGATCACCGCCTTCGAGAGCTACCACCTCGACAAGAAGCTTGATGAGAAGCCCTCCAAGAATCTTGCTTTTGCATCCGAGGGGTCAAGCAAGAAGATGAAGAAGGTGGTGACTCAAGATTCAAGTGATGAAGAGCTTGAAGAAGACGTTGAAGACTTGTTGCAACTTCATCCCAATGATCTAGCACTCCTCATGAAGAGAAGCAACTTCTTCAAGAGAAGATTCATCAACAAGAAAGATGCCGAGTGCTATAATTGTGGGGAGAAGGGTCATTTTGCCAAGGAATGCCCGAAGCCAATCAAGAAGAGCAAGAAGAAGACTCAAGAGTCAAGCGATGATGAAGAAGAAGACCCTAGAAGCAAGTACAAGGCAAGGAAGAGGTTTGTCAAGAAGGAAAGCTCTAGAGGCAAAGAAAAGAGAAGATCATCTCGCAAGGGACTCTATGTTGGAGAGTGGGTTTCGGATGATGATAGTGATGAAGAAGAAAGTGTTGACTCATCCTCCAAGGGAAAGAAGATGGCCGGCATTGCTCTCACCAACATCTCCGAGACTCTACCTCCACCACCTACTTGCTTGATGGCCAAAGATGATGATAGTAGTGAAGATGAGAAGAGCGAGTCCGATGAAGAGTTTGGTGAGGAGGATAAGCCCACATATGAGGAACTCTTGGATAGCATTCTCATAACCGGCAAGATGATCATGAAGAAAGACAAGACCATTGCTCGGTTGGAGAAGGAACACGAAGTGGCCGCTTTCCGAGTTCGTCAACTTGAGGGTGAACTTAGGGACTTATCCATCTCTCACAAGGCTCTTGATGAAGACTATGACAAGCTTGAGGAAGACCACATGAAGCTCAAGGAGAAGTCCAAGTTACTAGAGGATGAGATCAAGCACCTTTCCACTTCGCTCATGACCTTGGATGAAAGCTATGACAAGCTCAAAGTTGAACACATGAGGCTCAACGGCAAGTTCAAGGTTCTTGAGGAAGAACATCAATCCCTCCTCGAAAAGTGTAACACTTCTTCTTCTAGTTCATCTATTTCCGATTCTTCATATATTACTTGTGATGGACTAACTCCCTCTCTTGAGAGCATCTCTCTTGATGAGAAAATCTTGAAGGAATATCATCAACTCAAGGAGGAGAGAGCTTCGGTGATGGACGGCTTCGAGAGGCTCACAAGGGGAAGGACCATCCATAAGGAGATACTTGGTCGGAACCTTGTGAACAACCCCGGGCACAAGGGACTCGGCTCCTACCCCGCCGCCATCAACCTCATCGGCAAGGACGAGGACATCCCACCTTGGGTAGTCCCCCTCATGGCGGACGACTACTATTGTGAGAAGTGTTGCCGAGACGGCCACACTAGCAAGAATTGTCCCAAGGTGAGAAGTTCCAAGGTTTTGCCTAACGCTAACTTGTTCCATGGAAATACACACTACAAGCTCTTTAGGGACAAGAAAGGCAAGGTGAAGGCAAAGGCTCTTGGATCACCCGACAAGAGGAGGATGATGAGGAAGATTTGGGTGCCCAAATGCATAGTTGACCTTGAGAGGCCAACCAAGTGCGAGTGGGCTCCCAAGAACAAGACCTAGAAGGGTGATGGTGGTGGACCGTGCGCCGCAACGTCAACTCATGAACGTCCACCACAAGCTTCGAGTGCGTCATCGACAAATCTACTCTTCAAGGAGGTAACTTGTATCATAGTAGTTTCTTTTCTTGCATTTGCTTGCATGGTAGCTAGGTGCTCCTTTGTGAACTAGTATGTTTGCATTCATGCATATGTAATAACTAAAAAGAAAAGAACATAAAAATTAGTTCAAGGTCTAACTTTCTCAAGATAGCTATGAGCATGGGGGATGCTTGAGTTGGTGGACCGATGGACTCAAGGCAAGGTTTGGCTCATAGTGAGTAAGCTTGAGAGAGGCTCAAACTTGCCTTGAGTAGGTTTCTTTATGCGTTGTCTTAACTTTGCTTGCATATCACATGGCATGTTTATTTTCCCTTGCATTTGTATGATATGCTTGTCTCATGCATTGCATATAGGAAATCACAAAGGAGTTGTCACACTATGAGGAAGTGCTTCATTCACTATATGATCTCACATCTCATAGAAGTGTGACTAAAGAAAAGAATTGTGCTTCATGCCCATTGAGTCTTGCTACATGATCCTCAAGGTTAAATCTACTTGCACGGATCATAGGCAAATGGCTCATACATACCCCTCCTTTGGTTTTATCGCATTTGGTTCTTATTTGGTTGCATCTTATTTGCCGATTGAAAAATTACTATAAGCCTATGCGCAACCTATATTGGTTTATTTTCAAAGGAGTGTTTGAGAGTTCCCCTTCTAGTCCATGTTTGGTGTTTATTTGGTTCTTGTGTGAGAAACTTGGACTTAGAAGGAAATTCCTTGAAAATCAGCATTTCTGGACCTGACCGTACAATACGGTCAAAGGGACCGTACAATACGGTGTGCTTTTGCACGAGATCCTTCGAAACCTGAGGCAGAAAGGAGACCGGACAATACGGTCCTACAGACCGTACAATACGGTCTCTATAGCTTAACTGTCAGGGTTCCAAAGGAGACCGTACAATACGTCCCTATGACCGTACCATACGGTCTGGTTAACTTCATCGGGAGATCTCATCCAATCTCATCCGTTGATTCCTTTCCCGATCAATCGTGGCCGTCGATTCGAAATTAACCTATCCTAACGGCCGCCCGACGGGTTACTGTGCATCCCTCGCCGTTACGCCGCCGCTCGCCGCTCTCCCGCCTCGCCCTTCCCGCGCGCGCCGCGCCGCGTACGCCACCAGCCGCCGTCGAGCTCGCCGCGACGAGCACCACCGCAGCCGCGCGCCATTGCCCGCCTCCACCGCGCACCACCGCGAACCCTAGCAGCCGCGCGCGCCGCCGCTTCACTTGACCACGCCGTCGCGCTCGTCGACGACGACCACCAGCCCACCGCGCGCCGCGCCTGCTTCCAACGCGCACCTGCTCCTTCTCACGCGCCTTGCAACCCTAGTGCCGCGCCGCCGCCTCCACCGCACCGAGCCGCCGCCGCAGCACCGCCGCCGCCGTGCCGTCGCCGGAGCAGGAGCCGTCGACCTCGCCGTCGACGAGTACCACGAGGAGGAGCTCCATCATTCGTGCATCCGAGCAGTTGCTCATCCTCGCGCGATGCTTCCTCTCCAGCTCGGCCTCACCGGACCTGCGCCACTGTTCTTCACAGACGATCGCCGTCGTGCCTGTCTGCTCCGGTGAGCTATGGATTCTTGAAATTGCACAGTAGCTCGTCTCGTTTCCATGATTCATCTAGGGTTTGAGCCATTCAATCCTTCGTCGATTAAATCCCTAGTAAATCATCCAAAAATCGCTCCTTTATTGCGAAATCGATATGCATTGCTAACTATTGTTTCGCAATTTAGGTTACCATATGTCGTAGAGGTCGTTTGTTCATCTCTTATACCTACGACATGTTGGTTGCTTTGTGTCGATTTCCGATTCCATACTATACACCTAGCTCGACACTAGCATTTCCTCGATTAGTGGTACATTGTGTCTATTGCATATGATCTATGTACACTAGTTGATCTCCACCGATAATCGACAATGCCGTAGTTCCCCATTGCATATTTGCCGGCATTGTGTCCTTTACCTCTGCGCTAGGACTTCATATAGATTCATGCGCTTACCTACGATTCTTGCTTGTAGATTATAGTAGGTTATTCTATACTCATATACCCTGTCTATTCCTACCGTGCAGTGGCAGTTGTCAGCGGACAGTGGGCAGTTGACAGCAGAGCAGAGACAGTGGACGGATTGAGGGCCAAGCCCTTAGTCCTATCTTTGGCAGTCAGCCGTCAGTGGACGGGTTGGTGAGCCAAGCTCACTCGCCCTATCTTGTCTGCAGCCTAGTCAGCAGTTATGGCAGGAGGTTCTGGCAGAGGCAGAGGCAGGGGCAGAGGAGATCGTGACAGGGGCAAGGCCAAGCTTGTCGAGCAGCCCAAGAAGAAGAAGCAGAGGACTGGTGATCCAGAGTTGGACCGGATTCTCAGGGCAGCAGAGGTTGACCTACCAGCTAGCAGGGACACTGGCCTCAGGATCAGGGACACGCCTGCTAGAGGACAGGGGGAGACTCCGAGGAGGTCTTCCAGGGCTAGAGCTACAGTGCAGCGGACTCCGTCCACCCGCGAGGTTGGTACGTCGAGGACCGCGCAGGAGGAGCCAGAGTCAGAGGCAGAGGAGAGTTCCCACTCAGATGCCGAGGTCACAGAGGCTGACAGACAGAGGATGGCCGTGAAGTTCTGTGCCTTGACAGGACTGCTACTCTCAGGGACGTGCTTGCTGAGGACGCACTCAGGCTGCCAGGCCCCGTCCTCAAGAAGTTCAGGAGAGTTGCTGAGGAGACTTGGGTACCTACCAGGAGAGACCCACAGGCAGGAGGTCGTTTCTGGACACTTCTTCAGCAGAGGATAGCAGCTGGTTTGAGGAGTAGACTGCGGACAGATGGACCTGACAAGCTCTTTGTCACTCACCAGCACTGCAGCATACAGGCTGCCAGCAGAGGTGCCGGGACGGATTTCACACAGCACCTGTCTTATATCCCGGGCCTCCAGGAGATCATCACCACAGCGATGCGATGGGATACTGACATCGTGATGGACTTCTATGCATCTTTGTGGATAGCGCCAGACCGCTCAGCTATATGGTTCATGCTCAGAGGACAGCCCCACAGAGTTACGAGGGAGGACCTTGTTAGCGCCCTTGAGACCATCAGCACGAGACCAGAGTGTTCCCACTTGCTCACCCAGGGATGGAGCCTCCCCGCAGACCTCTTGGGGGACACTTACCTTCAGATAAGGATATGAGCATTGCTTTCCCTCCACCTCACCCGGAGAACTTCAGCCGAGCTCACACCAGACTTACACATGAGGGCAGAGTTCTCAGGAGTATACTGAGCAGGACGATAGTTCCCAGGAGTGGATACAGAGATCAGTTCTCCATTCTTACTCAGTGGGTTGTGATGTTGATGCTGAGGCACAGAGGTTTTGATTTAGTTGATCTGATACTGTGCCAGATGGAGGATGTTATTGCTGAGAGCATAGCTGCCAGACACTTAGCCTTTGCGCCTCTGATCTGCTACATTCTGAGGAGGCTACAGTTGTTGTCTCAGGAGGACTATGACGAGCTGCCCAAGGTGACTACAGCGTACACACCCCTACCTGCCTCCGACAGACGGGTTGCTGCCCGGGAGTCAGCTTCACAGGGGAGTTCTTCACAGGGGCCAGGTGACACGGCTACCGAGACAGAGTTACACATACAGACTGGTAGCCATATGGAGTCCATTCCTGAGGACGTGACTCCGGACTCTAGAGCAGGACCTTCAGCGTCTGCTACAGCTCCAGCTCAGACAGATCTACTTCATGCAGAGCTAGCAGCCCTTCGCAGAGAGATCCAGAGTCAGCGAGAGGATAGGGAGAGGGATCGACAGATGCTAGACAGTGTTGTACACACTCAGAGGGAGATGGCTTCTGGCTTGTCGTCGCTTTTCACTGGTTTCGAGGCGATCGCTCAGACTCTTCGTCTCTTTGGACAGGCATTGCCAGGACTCCCGTCTTTCCCGCCTATCACTTTCCCAGGTGTGCTGCCACCAGATACAGTTCGCTTTCAGCAGCTTCAGCAGCAGCAGTTTGCTCAGACACAGGGAGGACAGTCTTCCAGCCAGGGACAGTACTTCAGCACCTTACTCACGGCTCCCATCTCACCTGCTGGTGCACCTACGGTGGGGCCGTCGACGTCCACGTTCGCTGGTTTGACAGGAGAGGCAGGACCTTCTCAGCAGTACTTTTCTTCACCAGGTCTCTCCATGACTCCGTCAGCCCTACTAGCTACTACAGCTCCGAGCTTCTCACCGCTTCAGCTGACGAGTCCCTTCTTTGTGTCACCACTGCCAGCTCGTACACTTGACTTCGACACAGTAGCACAGACAGCCTCAGTGCAGACAGACTCACTTCTTACAGCTTCACAGGCAGAGGTCGTGACTACTACAGCTGAGACAGCAGCAGTGGAGCAGACAGAGTCTCCCAGGACACCTACTCCGCCTCGAGTTGTTGAGCCCTCAGCAGATCTCACTGATTTTGGCTACACTCGTGAGGAGTTACGTGAGGCTCTTGCTACAGGCACTTCTCCAGAGCAGCAGACAGCACCCTCCAGGACTCCTTCACCACCTCCAGAGTTTGAGTACACTGGCACTTCTTCTGAGCAGCAGCAGCCGCAGCAGGGCACCTCTTCAGCTCCAGAGCTTTCAGTGACTACTACCACTGCACCTCCTCCAGCCTCCGATGCGTAGGACAGCAGTTTTCTCTTTCCGTCTTTCTCTTTTTGGTCATTGGTGCCAAAGGGGGAGAGAGATAGAGAGATCTTGTATAGGTCTAGGGGGAGTAGTGGAGTGATCTTGTGCTCAGGGGGAGTGTGAGACAGCTTTTGTCTAGGGGGAGATCTTTTGGTACTTCATTGTATATTCTTTTGGTTCTTCGTGGTTCTTGTTGAGCTTGATTTGCTTTTGCTTGTGTTTGGCTCATCAAGAATGCACTTGGTTTCATTTACATACACTTGCTCTTATCTATATATCTGCATATTGCTCTGTTGTTGATATATTGCTCTGATATATTGCTCTGAGTTTGTGTATGTTACCTGGATGCACTTATTTATATCTATCTTGCCAGGTTTCCTCTTTCTGTGATGATGTGTGCACTCACTTGCTTTTGCAGGAATATCTTATAATCTTATCATCACAGAGTTGTGGTCATAGCTCATGTATTTATTCCATATATATCGCCCATGTGCTTTAACTCTATTTTGCAGGTGATACCTTTTGAGCTATGACTACTTTGTTCTCCGTTTTACTTGTTCTTCATTTCATATCCTATCTTATCAATCACTCTTTGCGCTTTACACTCTCTATCTTATGATATGTGTTGTCACCAATCACCAAAAAGGGGGAGATTGTAAGCTTCATGACCATTGGAGTTTGGAAACCCCAAAGGTATGAATGTTTTGGTGATTGGGTGACCATATTGATGTGACTAACATTTCCTTGTAGGATATTCAAATGGTCATGTCAATGAAGCGTCGTCTCACATACTCTATCTATCGACGACTTGGTGATTGGTTGCCTCGACAATTCGGATCGAGAGCTTGATGGAGTCGCGGAGAAGATGTGGATCAGGCTAAGGACATGCTAGATCCAAGCGAGTGTTGCTTGGTTAGATGTTAGCTTGAGTCCATAGGAAAAACCGGACTATCAAGAGGGATCGAATTGGTTCTCTTAGAGCACACTAGGTTAGAGATCAAATGGATGCATTGTGAGTCTCTTGAGGGCTAGGGTGGCTGAAGAGAAGAAGAGGAACCAAGGATGAAGAAGTTGGAAGCAAGGATCAAGAGTGGATCAAGTTTTCAGCTTATCCGGAAGAGACCGGACAGTACGGTCCTAGGGACCGTACAATGCGGTCTTCATTGAAGATCCAGACAGAGAAGTGAAGTCTCGGGATGCTGAGAAAATGAAGACCGGACAATAGGACCGGACAGTACGGTCTAGGGACCGTATGGTACGGTCATCAGAGGATTTCCAGACAGAGAAGTTGAAGTTTCTGGAAGTGGAAGAAATGAAGACCGGACAATCGATCGGACGGTACGGTCCTAGGGACCGGACAGTACGGTCTTCACTGGAGATGAAGAAGAAGATGGAGATGCGCCTGGAAATAGAGACCGGACAATACGGTCTGGAAGAGACCGGACAGTACGGTCCTCTGTACGGTCCCTAGTTTCGCAGGGCACTTTTGGGCAACGGCTAGTTTTGGGTTGGTAGCCTATAAATAGTTGGTTGCCCGCCCCTTGAGGGGTCTCTTGGCCATTGTTGGAGTGCAGGAAACTCAGAGGAAGCCAAGAGCAAGAGCAAGGGAGAGAAGCACTTGTGAAGGATTTGGAGTGATCCTAGTGCTTGAGAGAGTAGCAATTGCATCCACTTGATCTCTAGGCTAGTGTGAGCTTGAGAGAGTCACTTCGGTTTGTTACTCTTGGTCTATGGCGAGGCCTAGACCGGTTAGGCGTTGGTGTTGAGCTGTCCAAGGAGATTGTGGAAGCTAACACAAGTTTGTACACGGTCTTGGAGCTTCCCGTGCGAAAGAAGCATCACTAGTGGAGCGCCCTTTGGCACGCATCACGTGCGGAGCCTTACCTCCGGAAGAGTACCCGGGATCGAGCCCGGCGGGACGTGCCCGCGACTTCACTCGGAGGGTGAAGTGTGCTCTAGGAGGGATCGCCTTCGAGCGGAGGGACGGGGTCGAGACTCCGGCGGGAGTGACCCAACGTGGAGTAGGGGAAGGCGCCACCCTTCCGAGACCACGGGAAAAATCATGAGCATTCCTATCCTTATCTCCTTTACATACTAGCATTTACGCTTCCGCATTTACTTTTATGTGCTAGTAGAATTGCATGATAGGTTGTCTCTTTACTACTTGGTAGAATTGCTTGCTAGGGTGTTGCTTGTTGCATAGACTAGATTGTGTGCGCGCATCGCTTGCTTTTGTTATCACCATATCTAGTCTTGCTAGCTTCACGCCTAAAGTACGTTTGGGAGAAATTGTTGACACACCGATTCACCCCCCCCCCTCTCGGTGCCCTTGATCCTTTCATAAGCATAGTGTTGCTCCTCTCATCCTTGTGCCTCTTGTTGTGGGGTAGTCCTTGGACATTGGTTCAATCCTTCTCCTGAAATGGTTAGCGAAAGGTACCCGAACGAAAGAAACATGCCCAAAATTGTCTTGTTTGCCGGGTCATTTTATTGAAAAGGGAATATATATATATATATTTATTTATTTATTTTTTAAGGGAAAAATTATTAGAAATTTTCGGGTTACCTCCCGTGAGTGCTTGTTTAAAGTCCTGAGCTTGACTTTGGTTGCATCCCGTTCATGTTGCAGCCTTCCTTGGCAGATGGATGAATCTTTTTATACCTGGCTGCAAAATTTATGCAAGAAAACGCAACGGGATTTGCAATATTTATGATAAACAAATGCATCTACAACCAGCCGTTTAAATAGATCAAGCAGTATAGGATGGTTGCAGCTCTCATAAATATTATCATAATTATTGGCCGAGGAAGGAAATTTCCCAAATGAGCATGGAGCATTTGAGTTTTCCAATGTGAAACTACCATCCTCATTGAGAAAATTCTTCTCGGGTTCTAAATTATCTGCCTCGCGAGTCTTCACAGAATAAATGAATTCAGTCTCCAATCGTTGTCTGTGATACTCTAGAAGCAACTCATACTCATCCCTTGAAATGTTCGCATCTTGTTCCACACTCGATTGATGTCCATTGTGTTGGAATGGAGCATCTATCTTCATGTCCCTGTGTGCATCACAATCCAGTTGCCCAAGCACATCTCTCCTCTCGTTAGGAAGAAACCTCGCATCACTATTGTTAGGTACAACATTGGCTTCGGGAGGATTCTTAACGATTGGACGAGGAGTGTCAAGGATGGGGAAAAGATTTGATGGGCATGGTTGACATGGCTTGAGTGTGTGGGTTTGTTTCCTCTCAGGGTATGAATATAGCTCTTTTGGTTCGATGTCCAGATGATGATTCACCTCCACTGGGTAAGGCCTTGTAACCCCGAAACTAGATAGATTGACCCCTTTGTAGTGAGAACTAAGAGGAAAAACTGGTTCATTTTTCGCAGGGGGAAGGTCTTCAGTGAGGGGATTGCTTCTCTGGGACAATCGTGCATCCGAAGCACAAGCAAAAGATGGTCTAGAAACATCCTCGGTGATTGGAGTTTGGAGGAAGGTTGGCTCTGGGATGGGTTGTACGGTATGTGCTACTTCGGGTGGTGGTTCTGGAGTGGGAGGCTCATAGGCATACATAAGGATATTACCAAGGAGCTTTGCTCCTTCAGCTGGTGTTTTATCCAAGAAGGAACCCTTTGATGCAGCATCTAGAAAGTTACGGCTCGTTGGAGTGAGTCCATAGAAGAAATGCTGCAGGCAAAGTGACTCGGGGATACCCAGATGTGGCCCTTCGAAGGTGTATGACAAGAATCGGTCCCAGGCAGCTCCTAACGACTCATTACTGCCCTGCTCGAAGGTCATGACCTTCTTGCGAAGAGCAATAACCTTGTAGAGAGGGAAACATTTGAGGCAGAAGAGCTTTCTTAGAGTGATCCAGTCTCCTTTTGCTCTACCCACATGCCCTTCATACCAGAGCTCTGCTTGGCCAGTGATAGAGAATGGAAATAACATCCATCTAAAACTGTCCTGCGGGACGCATGATGTCACCACAGTGGAGCAGAGTCTCTCGAAGCATCGCAAATGAGTGTACGGATTTTCATCCACCTTCCCAGAGAATTTGGATTTCTGAACCAAGAGTATGAGTTCAGGGTGAATCTCATAACTCAGAGCTGTGATTGGTGTGGATGCGGGTGGGGGCTCCAGAGTTTCCTCTTTTGGAGCATTGGCGTAGAAGATGGAAGAGGGATTCATGGTTAAAGGATAAAAAGAAAAGAACATAAAAAGAAGAGAAAAAGAAATCCTAAACTAAAGGTACGGGCGAGATGGGACTCGAGAAAGTACAGCTACCGTTCCCGGCAACGGCGCCAGAGAGCTTGTTGGCAGTCTTTAGCCTAACAGATAAATCCGCAAGCGTACGGATACCGATGTAGCTTTCACCCGGGAGTATTCCATGGTATCGTATTTATCCACAGGGAACGTGAAGTGTACTATCTCAAATCTAATCAAGTCCAGGCAGTTGAGCTAAGAGATAAATAAAGCAATAAGCAAAAGAGTCCCAGGGCCAGGCAATCTAATGATAAGGAGTTATATAGCTGGGCAACTTGGTAAGATCCTTACTCTATTATTCGTTTCGGGGCACACGCATGCCAGAGTAGCAACCCGAGAATTAGGTTCAACTACTAAGGGGAACTACGTGCTATTGAAAACCCTACTAAAAACAATAACCCGGACGTGGTGGATTACAGAGACCGGTACGCCTGTCACACGTACTCGCGGCTACCATCCTCTGTGGGGTCAAGAGCAAATCAGGGATAACTCTAGATCTAAACACCACGTTTATATCTATCGTCACAACTAGCGAGCATGTGGTAAGCTAGTCTATGCAATAAATAAATAAATATTTAAAGCATACCTGAACCCATAAATAAATAAAGCAGAATATCTCACTTTATTGCCCGACCAATAATCTCCTTACATGTTACCCGGCCCGGGAGACTCGGACGACTACTCCCAGGCGAGGAGCATACCCGAGGCGACGAAGAAGTATAGTCCCGGCATTCCGGAACTACTCACTCTCCTAGCCTCTCACTCACTCCCTACACTACTATGTGGGCAGCGCTTCGCTTCTCACTTCTCTTCAAAACTCATGTGTCAAGGTGCAAGTTGAGAGTGAGGGGGAGGTCCTCTATTTATAGTGTGGAGCTTCCTTGGGAGAGTGGAGAAGGTCCCTTCATGCTAGGGGAATCTTGTGGATATTCCTTACTTGCCGACGTCTCCTTACTTAGCCGGTGCGTCAAGTTTGCTTGCCACCGACACTGGAACCGACTGGAAAAAGATGGGCCGATTCGGATAAAATAGTTGGCCGAACGGCCTAGGGCCTAGGCCGGCCGGCGGGCTTTTTTCTCCAAATGCCTTAAATTTTTGTGGGCTGGCCCCTCTTGATGTGCCCATTAAGATCCACGGTCTTGCTCTGTGATTTGACGCCTTTTTGAGTGGTTGATGGGCTTGTTTGTTGGGCCTTGCGCAGTGGTCGATACTCCGAGCTGGGAAATACTTGTTGGCCATTTGATCCTTGATGTTTGAGCCCATTGGGGGATGCCTGGGGTTGCTGGACTGTGTTGGGATCCAACATAGGCCGGCTGGCCTATGATGGGGCCGGCCGGAAGGCTTTTGCCCCCATTTGTGGTGAATTTCGTCCTGCAGTCAAAATATCACCAAAACTCGTGGAGAGGCATTAGTTATAATAATATCCTATTATGTCCTTATGTGAGCCTCATTTCATAGTATCCTTACTCTTGTGATATTCTTTTATTTAATATATAATTAGTTTTATTTTATTTATTTCTTTTAGTAATTCTTTTCTATTTAGTTTATTTATTCTGTTAAGTAAGTGCTCGTAGAAGTCTTGTTGTGGGATTCATGATTGTTGGAGTAGGCAGGTACGAGAGAGTGCCTTCGTCGTGATGACGTCGGGTGAAATCTGTGCTCGTTTATTCTTAGATAGGACTGCTCCGTTGATCAAGAGTAGTTCCTCTAGACGGGTTGTAAGCATGGCGCTTAGAGCTTGGCCTATGCACGTTTGGCACCCAACCCCACGGAGGATGGTAGCCGCGAGTGTATGTGACAGCTGCACCGGTCTCTGTAATCTACCACGTCCGGGTTGGACTCAGCAGGGTCTTAATTATAGCGGATGGATCCCCAGGGTGAACTAGCAGCATCGGTTGCCCTGGCACTTCCGTGCCCCGAAACGACATGACTTGTATGTGTATGAGCTTAGCTAGAGTAGATAATCTTTGGAGACTTGACTGCTAGAAAGAGTAAATAATAGATAAACATACAGGTAGCCTTAACTCTATCTCGTTGCTCTCCCAAATGTATACTACAGTTTTCTTTTATCACTTTGGATTTGAGGATGTGTGTGCCACCTATATTTATCATGCCTATCTTACCCCCATCTCAAGTATAGTTTGATACATTATTCCTTCTCCAAATTAATCAATGCATTGCTACTATTTAGCTCCCTTTTGCTCTACTTCCCTGCGGAAATATAAATACGATAACCCTAGAATACTCCAAGGTGAAATGCTACAATGGTGATCCGTGCGCTTGCGGAATTAATGAATTTAATTTTATCGCATAAGAACCGCCAACAAGCATTTCTGGCGCCGTTGCCGGGGAAGTAGCAGCTAGAAAACTGAATAAATGCATTGAAGTTTGTGAGAAGAGTAATTATCACTTACTTTTGCGGGCTTACCCTTGTCCTGTCTTTCTTTGTTATAAAAATTTGAAACAGGACAGTGCATGACTGGTTTCGACCTACCAGAAAACTTCCACTCAGATCCAGAACAGTTCTTGAGGAAAGTTCGAGCGAAACTCACCAAACAGATCCGCAAGTACGCTCTGGCTCTTGAATCGTCTCCTCCACCGGTTGTCAGGGCCTCCTCATCGAACAACATGGCCGACCCCGTTGTTGAGAAGACGATCAATGACTTCTCCGCGCCAACTACGGAGAACATCCGCGTGGGACCCAACCCGCGCATCACCAACAGAGACTACGAGCTCAAGCCAGCCTTGATCAACATGATCTTGGCTAGTCCCTTCTGTGGGAAGCCGTCGGAGGATGCAAACGCTCACCTCCAAAGGTTCCTGATGACGTGCAACACCTTCGCCATGAAAGATGCACCTCAGGACGCCATCCGACTGCAGCTCTTCCCATTCTCTCTGTTGGGGAAGGCTCTCCAGTGGTTCTACGCGAACCAAGAGTCCCTTGATACATGCACGGCATGCTCCAATGCCTTCCTCGCCAAGTTCTTCCCGCCGGGCAAGACAACTGCCCTGCGGAACAAGATATCGGGCTTCCAACAGCTCGCAGATGAGTCGACCGCGGAAGCCTGGGACAGGATGCAGGAGTACGTTCTCTCATGCCCACACCATGGCATGGAGGAATGGCTCCTTATACAGAGTTTCTACCACAGTTTGAGGCCGTCCGCTCGAGAGCACCTCGACGCCGCAGCAGGCGGCTCCTTTTTCTCTCTTAGCGTGAAGAACGCTAAGAAGTTGATTGAGAAGGTGGCGGCCAACCAGACTCATGGTGAACGCCAAGCGGCGAGCACCAAGACCCGTGGAGTACACCAAGTGGAGATGATGGACATGCTCGCCATCAAGCTCGACCAGTTCCTCCGCAAGGTGGACTCTCCACAGGACCTGCAAGTTGCGGACTCCCGCATGACTTGTGAAGAGTGCGGCAACACAGGGCATATGGGCAGCAATTGCCCAAACGCAAGAGAGGAATGCAATTTCCTCAACAATGGCAATAGGTACCGCTCCCAGAACAACTACGGCTGGAATTCCAGGCTCAACCTCTCCTTCAACAAGAATCAGGGAGGTAACGATAGTAATCTTTCCCGTTATGAGCCCTCTATCAAGGATCTAGTTCTCGGCCATGTCAAGATCAATGACAGCATTAGTAAGAAGTTTCTTACTACCGACAAGGCTTTAGAGAGCATAGATGCCAAACTAGAGTCGTTCAGCACTGCTCTGTAAAATAGCTAAGCCATAACATGATGCTAGAAACGCAAACTGCGCAAATAGCTTCAGCTGTGCAGACTCCTCATGAGGGTAAACTTCTGGGCAACCAGAAGTTAATCCCAAGGAGAGTATAAATGCAATAACCATCAGGTGTGAAGAAAGCGACTTGGACACCGCGCTTCCGAAGGATGTGATCAGAAAAGATCCCGGATGGCCAACCATTCCGTGTTTGGTCAACGACCGGTGTTTCGCTCGGGCACTATGTGACTTAGGAGCAAGAGTGAGCATCATGCTGAAGGCTATATACGATGGGTTAAACCATCCATTGTCCCCAACGACCATGAAGCTCCAGCTTGCAGACGGATCACTACGCCTGCCCTTAGGGATTGTCAAAGAAGTTTCCATGCAGATCAGAAATCTCTTCGTCCCCGTCGACTTTGTTGTGCTTGACATGGAAGTGGATGTCAAGACCCCTCTCATCCTTGGGAGGCCTTTCTTGAGCACCACCAACGCCAACATCGACGTAGGGACAGAAGAGATCCACTTGGACTTCAACGGCAGGGAAGAGAAGTTCAACTTCAAACCCAAGGTTGAGCTATGCAAGCAAGTACGGGTCATATATGGAAAGGACCCAAGAGAAGTGGAAAAGATTGAGATTACTCCACCCATGCCGCAGCCAGACAAGCTCATTGCATACATGAGAAACTATCTGGCAAGAGAGAATGCAAGAAGGCCAGCTAATTATTGGAGGACTCCAAGGAGAATGCCTCAGCCACCAAACGCACCGCAAGCCCCTCTTGCTCCTCCACCACAAGAAGGAGTAGGCGAGTCACAATCGCCTAGGAAGAGGAGAGCTAGGCGCTCAAGAAAGAAGAAGGCAGCTACGGTATCGACCGAGGAGAGCACAACAAAGGCGCCTAGTAAAGAAAAGGTCACCGCCACCAACACAAAGAAGACAATCAAGGTGTGGCGGAAGAAAGAAGGAACCTCAGCCCCGCCAAATTCTCCAGCGGGTGAGGTCCAAGTAAGTTAAAGCGACATGGAGAACGTCTAGCTCAAAGACATAAAAATAAGAGCCCTCCGATTGGGGAGGCCATCCCAATCGTTATCCTAGCTAGGCCTAGCGCTTGTTTTTCTTTCATAAACCATAAAAACAAAACAAAAGGTAGAAAATTTTTTAAGAAAATAAAAAATAATAGGATTCCCGGCGATGCCCATTATGGGCCAGCCACTTGTATCATCCTCACTCTTTTTTGCAGATCAAAAAGGAGGAGGAAGAGCCTGAATCAAGCTTAAGTAAGACTCAAGCTTGGGGAGGGCCCCCAGGTAAGAAGGAGTTCAACACTAGCTCGAGTCTTGCAAAGACTCAGGCTTGGGGAGGACCCCCAGGTAAGTATTTCTAACTTTTCCTTGAATAAATAAACTCCCTGTTTCGAATAAATGCTAGAATTTTGGTGTTATGCAATGCATAAGGGAAATGATGATCGAGTTACAAATTAGCTTCCCATGTGTTGCATAGATGCAACCTCTACTCCTAACATGTGTGATATTTTTATTTGAGCATGATCACATCGTGATTCTTGCTTATTTCCGTGTGTTGCATTTGTTACATCAAGTCTGAGCATTGTGGATTACGATATGGCATGATTAGGACTTGTTGCAATTTCTTAGTATGGTTTCATCTAGAGATGTTTTTCTTGAATTGCTGCAAGTACCTAAAACCCTTCTGTTTTTGCTCACTTCTCTTAGTGTGAGGATTTATTTACCTATCAGAGCCATATTATAATATTCGAAACAGCCCCACTCATAGCCATTTATTTATGTATTGAATTTTGTTAAGGTTTGATGTGCTCTTGAAACTAACCATTCCTAATTTTGGTCATAATTCCTTCGCGTGTGTTTTCGAAAATTTCTCTCCACCAAATAAAAAGGGGAATGTTTGGATAAATCAACCAAACATTTTTCAGAGTTTGTAAAACTTTTGGTCCATCCAAAAAGCTCAAGAATATTTCAAAATGTTTCTCTGAACCATGCAAGTTATAGCCCCTTGCATCATGGAGTAGTCAAAAAAAAACTCTATGGTTGCATGACAAAAGTCAATGGCTATATGGTTCTTATCATAAACATCTTGAGCAAAATAAAGGACCAATGTTTTCAAAACCCCCTTCCACAAGTGTGAGTTCATTTTCTCCCCCTCCATCACATCATTTCCTATGACCAAAATACAAGGAGTTGCTATGTTGATTGAGACTCATTTAGCTTTACAATATATGCATGGCACTTGTGCATTCCTTACCAAGCTCCACATACAAAGCCTCATTTGGTAGAAGGTAGGATGAGTGAAGCTTGTAGGAATAAAACTCACATCGGAGTGGTAAGAGAAGTGCCACCCAAAACGAAGGAGAATTTTTGCACCTTACCTTGCAGCACATAAAAACTCTGGATGCATACCTACTAGAATTGTTTACTTGTCCAAAAGTGCCGTTCTAGTCTTTGATGCTGCATGACAAGGTGTAACATATAAGCCTCACGATTTATGCAACATTCATAAATATTTTGTGCTCTCGAAAACTTACCACTGTTTAGGGAGTATGTTGTTGCATTTTTATTACCCATGGGCGCTTCTTTGTAACTCCTGATCCGCCGGTACCCTGAGTTGAGTTTACTCGGGACGAGCAAAGTTTAAACTTGGGGAGGTTGTTGGCGGTCGTTAAACCGTGTTTTGACCGCCACCCTACCGGTAAATAAAAGCATAACACCAAGATTTTGTGCATAGTAGATAGGAATAATGCTACTCCACAAGTTTTGGTGAATATTTGGATGCAGGAGTGAATAAGGGAGGAAAATGGGCCCAGCCAGGGAATTTCCCTGGCCGGCCGGCCCCATGTTGGCGGTTCTTAAGCGATAAAATTAAATTCATTAATTCCGCAAGCTCACGGATCACCATTGTAGCATTTCACCTTGGAGTATTCCAGGGTTATCGTATTTATATTTCCGCAGGGAAGCAGAGCGAAAGGGAGCTGAATAGTAGCAATGCATTGGACAATTTGGAGAAAGAATAATGTATCAAACTATACTTGAGACGGGGGTAAGATAAGCATGATATATATGGGTGGCACACATATCCTCAAATCCAAGGTAAAAAAAAAAGAAAACTGTAGTATACATTTGGGAGAGCGAGATAGAGTGAAGGCTACCTGTATGTTTATCTATTATTTACTCTTCCTAGTAGTCAAGTCTACAAAGATTATCTACTCTAGCTAAGTTCATACACATACAAGTCATGTCGTTTCGGGGCACACACGTGCTAGGTTAACCGATGATGCTAGTTCAAACCTAGGGAACCGTATGCTATAATTAAGACCCTGCTGAGTCCAACCCGGACGTGGTGGATTACAGAGACCGGTGCAGCTGTCACATACACTCGCGGCTACCATCCTCCGTGGGGTTGGGTGCCAAACGTGCATAGGCCAAGCTCTAAGCGCCATGCTTACAACCCGCCTAGAGGAACTACTCTTGATCAACGGAGCAGTCCTATCTAAGAATGAACAAGCACAGATTTCACACGACGTCATCTCCGACGAAGACACTCTCTCGTACTTGCTATTCCAACAATCACGAATCCCACAACAAGACTTCTACGAGCACTTACTTAACCGAATAAATAAACTAAATAGAAAAGAACTACTAAAAGAAATAAATAAAGAATAAACTAATTATATATTAAATAAAATAATATCTCTAAAGAGTAAGGATACAAAGAACTATACCGAACTCCGAGAAGACTCCGGAAGCCCGAGAGAGCTCTCACTCTACTCTACTCTACTCTAACTCCTAAAGCTACTACTAAACTAATGAACACTTGGATGAAGTGTGATGGTGCGAATTGTTTCTGCAGCGGCCAGGGGTATTTATAGCCTCTCCAGGACCCAGGGGATTAAATAGCCGAAGCTGGAGAGGCGGTGGCGCCAAGGTCGGCCGGCCGGCCAAGTAGGGTGGCCGGCCGGCCGTCCCCTGTGGCGGTTGGCCACCGCCTTCTGCCTCAACGCTCCTGATGCACTCCTGAAGGCGGTCTGAAGGTCGGCTACTTTGTGGGGGCGGCAGAATTGCAGTAGGGACCAAGTTAAGGCCCAAATGGCCCACCTTCTAGAATGACGGTGGAATTCTGTTGGGCTGGCCTTCAATTATGCGTTGTGGATTAGTTTCCAGCCCACTGGGGGAAGTCTGAGGCCTGCGGCCACCAGGTGGGGCCGGCCGGCCTAGGAGATTCCCTAACTGGGCCCACTTTTCTCCATTATTCACTCCTGCATCCAAATATCCACCAAAACTTGTGGAATAGCATTAATCCTATCTACTATGCACAAAATCTTGGTGTTATGCTTTTATTTACCGGTAGGGTGGCGGTCAAATCATGGTTTAACGACCGCCAACAACCTCCCCAAGCTTAAACTTTGCTCGTCCCGAGCAAACTCAACTCAGGTATCGGCGGATCAGGAGTTACAAAGAAGCGCCCTATGGGTAATAAAGATGCAACAACATACTCCCTAAACAGTGGTAAGTTTACGAGAGCACAAAATATTCATGAGTGTTGCAAAAATCGTGGGGCTTATATGTTACACCTTGTCATGCAGCATTGAAGACTAGAACGGCACTTTTGGACAAGTAAACAATCCTAGCAGGTATGCATCCAGAGTTTTTATGTGCTGCAAGGTAAGGTGCAAAAAATCTCCTTCGTTTTGGTAGGCACTTCTCTTACCTACTAATGTGAGTCTTATTCCTACAAGCTTCACTCATCCTACCTTCTACCAAATGAGGCTTTGTATGTGGAGCTTGGTAAGGAATGCACAAATGTCATGTATATATTGTAAGGCTAAAGAATGAGTCTCAATCAACATAGCAACTCCATTTATTTTGGTCATGAGAATTGATGTGATGGAGGGGGAGAAAATGAACTCACACTTGTGGAAGGAGGTTTTGAAAACTTTGGTCCTTTATTTTGCTCAAGATGTTTATGATAAGAACCATATGGCCATTGATTTTTGTCATGCAACCATGGAGGTTTTTTTTTTTACTACTCCATGGTGCAAGGGCTATAACTTCTGCATGGTTCAAAGAAACATTTTAAAATATTCTTGAGCTTTTTTGAATGGACCAAAAGTTTTGCAAACTCTGAAAAATGTTTGGTTGATCTATCCAAACATTCCCCTTTTTATTTGGTGGAGAGAAATTTTCGAAAACACACGCGAAGGAATTATGACCAAAATTAGGAGTGCTTAGTTTCAAGAGTACATCAAATCTTAACAAAACTCAATACATAAACAAATGGCTATGAGTGGAGCTGTTTCGAATATTATGATATGGCTCTGGTAGGTAAATAAATCCTCACACTAGGACAAGTGTGCCAAAACGGAAGGGTTTTAGGTACTTGCAGCAAATCAAGAAAAACATCTCTAGATGAAACCATACTAAGAAATTGCAACAAGTCCTAATCATGCCATATCACAATCCACAATGCTCAGACTTGGTGTAACAATTGCAACCCACGAAAATAAGCAAGACTCATGATGTGATCATGCTCAAAATAAAAATAACACATATGTCAGGAGTAGAGGTTGCATCTATGCGACACATGGGAAGTTAATTTGTAACTCGATCATCATTTCCTTAAGTGTAGCATAACACCAAGATTCTAGCATTTATTCGAAACAGGGAGTTTATTTATTTATTAAGAAAGTTAGGGACACTTACCTTGGGGTCCTCCCCAAGCTTGAGTCTTTGCAAGACTCGAGCTAGTGTTGAACTCCTTCTTACCTGGGTGCCCTCCCCAAGCTTGAGTCTTTGCAAGACTTAAGCTTGATTCAGGCTCTTCCTCCTCCTTCTTGACCTGCAAAAAAGAGTGAGGATGATACAAGTGGCTAGCCCCTAATGAACATCGCCGGGAATCTTATTATTTTTGTTTGTTTTTAAATTTTTTTTTAATTTTTTTTTTGTTTTTATAGTTTATGAAAAGAAAAACAAGTGCTAGGCCTAGCTAGGATAACGATTGGGATGGCCTCCCCAATCGGAGGGCTCTCATTTTTACGTCTTGAGCTAGACGTTCTCCATATCGTTTTAACTTGCTTGGACCTCGCTCGCTGGAGAATTTGGCGGGGCTGAGGTTCCTTCTTTCTTCCGCCACACTTTGGTTGTCTTCTTTGTGTATGTGGCGGTGACCTTTTCTTTACTAGGCGCCTTTGTTGTACTCTCATCGGTCGATACCGTAGCTGCCTTCTTCTTTCTTGATCACCTCGCCCTCCTCTTCTTAGGCGATTGTGACTCGCCTACTCCTTCTTGTGGTGGAGGAGCAAGAGGGGCTTGCGGTGCGTTTGGCGGCTGAGGCATTCTCCTTGGAGTCCTCCAGTAATTAGCTGGCCTTCTTGCATTCTCTCTTGCCAGATAGTTTCTCATATATGCAATGAGCTTATCTGGCTGCGGCATGGGTGGAGTAATCTCAATCTTCCCCACTTCCCTTGGATCCTTTCCATATATGACCCTCACTTGCTTGCATTGTTCAACCTTAGGCTTGAAGCTGAACGTCTCTTCCCTGCCGTTGAAGTCCAAGTGAACTTCACCTGCCCCTACGTCGATGTTGGCGTTGGTGGTGCTCAAGAACGGCCTCCCAAGGATGAGAGGGGTCTTGACATCCACTTCCATGTCAAGCACGACGAAAGACGGGGACGAAGAAGTTTCTGATCTGTACAGGAACGTCTTCGGCAATACCCGCAGGATGGCGAACCGATTGATCCGCAAGTTGCAAGCACATGGCCGTTGGTGCTAACGGGCGGTTTAGCCTGTCGTATACCGTCTTGGGCATGACGCTCACACATGCTCCTAAATCGCAGAGCGCCTGCGAGAAATGCTGGCTGCCGATAGAACATGGGATGGTTGGCCATCCGGGATCTTTTCTGATCACATCCTTGGAAGGCGCGATCTCCAAGTCGTTCTCTTCACACCTGATGGTTATTGCATTTACGTTTTCCTTGGGGTTAACTTCTGGTTGCCCAGGAAGTTTACCCGCACGAGGAGTCTGCACAGCTGAAACTATTTGCGCGATTTGCGTTTCTAGCATTTTATTATGGCTTAGCTGATTTTGCAGAGCATTGCTGAACGACTCTAGCTTAGCATCTATGCTCTCTAAAGCCTTGTCGGTAGTAAGAAACTTCTTACTAATGCTGTCATTAATTTTGACCTGGCCAAGAACTAGATCCTTGATAGAGGGCTCAAATCGGGAAAGATTACCATTGTTACCTCCCTGATTCTTGTTGAAGGAGAGGTCGGGCCTGGAGTTCCATCATAGTTGTTCTGGGAGCGGTACCTATTGCCATTGTTGAGGAAATTGCATTCCTCTCTCACATTCGGGCAATTGATGCCCATATGCCCAACGTTGCCGCATTCCTCACATGTCATGCGGGAGTCCGCAACTTGCAGGTCCTGTGGAGACTCCACCTTGCGGAGTAGCTGATCGAGCTTGATGGCGAGCATGTCCATCATCTCCACTTGGTGCACTCCACGGGTCTTGGTGCTCGCCGCTTGGCGTTCACCATGAGTCTGGTTGGCCGCCACCTTCTCTATCAACTTCTTAGCGTTCTTCACGCTAAGAGAGAAGAAGGAGCCGCCTGCTGTGGCGTCAAGGTGCTCTCGAGCGGACGGCCTCAAACCGTGGTAGAAGCTCTGTATAAGGAGCCATTCCTCCATGCCATGGTGTGGGCACGAGAGAACGTACTCCTGCATCTTTTCCCAGGCTTCCGCGGTCGACTCATCTGCGAGCTGTTGGAAGCCCGATATCTTGTTCCGCAGGGCAGTCGTCTTACCCGGCGGGAAGAACTTGGCGAGGAAGGCATTGGAGCATGCCGTCCACGTGTCGAGGGACTCTTGGTTCGCGTAGAACCACTGGAGAGTCTTCCCCAACAGAGAGAACGGGAAGAGCTGCAGTCGGATGGCGTCCTGAGGTGCATCCTTCATGGCGAAGGTGTTGCACGTCATCAAGAACCTTTGGAGGTGAGCATTTGCATCCTCCGACGGCTTCCCACAGAAAGGACTAGCTAAGATCATGTTGATCAAGGCTGGCTTGAGCTCGTAGTCCTTGTTGGTGATGCGCGGGTTGGGTCCCACGCGTATGTTCTCCGTGGTTGGCGCGGAGAAGTCATTGATCGTCTTCTCGATCGGATCACCCATGTTGTTGTTTGCTGATGAAGACTGGGGGCGATCGACAATCGTTGGAAGGGATCCTTCAAGAGCCAGAACTTTTGATCGAGCGTGGGTGGGAGGAGGGGTAAGCCTGGCCCTCACCCTTCTCAAGAACTGTTCGGGATCTGGGTGGAAGTTTTCTGGTAGGTCGAAACCAGTCATGCACAGTCCTGTTTCAAATTTCCACAACAAAGGAAGACAGGACAAGGGTAAGCCCGCAAAAGTAAGTGATAATTACTCTTCTCACAAACTTCAATGCATTTATTCAGTTTCCTAGCTGCTACTTCCCCGGCAACGGCGCCAGAAATGCTTGTTGACGGTTCTTATGCGATAAAATTAAATTCATTAATTCCGCAAGCGCACGGATCACTATTGTAGCATTTCACCTTGGAGTATTCCAGGGTTATCGTATTTATATTTCCGCAGGGAAGCAGAGCGAAACGGAGCTGAATAGTAGCAATGCATTGGACAATTTGGAGAAAGAATAATGTATCAAACTATACTTGAGACGGGGGTAAGATAAGCATGATATATATGGGTGGCACACACATCCTCAAATCCAAGGTAAAAAAAAAGAAAACTGTAGTATACATTTGGGAGAGCAACGAGATAGAGTTAAGGCTATCTGTATGTTTATCTATTATTTACTCTTCCTAGTAGTCAAGTCTACAAAGATTATCTACTCTAGCTAAGTTCATACACATACAAGTCATGTCGTTTCGGGGCACACACGTGCTAGGTTAACCGATGATGCTAGTTCAAACCTAGGGAACCGTATGCTATAATTAAGACCCTGCTGAGTCCAACCCGGACGTGTTGGATTACAGAGACCGGTGCAGCTGTCACATACACTCGCGGCTACCATCCTCCGTGGGGTTGGGTGCCAAACGTGCATAGGCCAAGCTCTAAGCGCCATGCTTACAACCCGCCTAGAGGAACTACTCTTGATCAACGGAGCAGTCCTATCTAAGAATGAACAAGCACAGATTTCACACGACGTCATCTCCGACGAAGGCACTCTCTCGTACTTGCTATTCCAACAATCACGAATCCCACAACAAGACTTCTACGAGCACTTACTTAACCGAATAAATAAACTAAATAGAAAAGAACTACTAAAAGAAATAAATAAAGAATAAACTAATTATATATTAAATAAAATAATATCTCTAAAGAGTAAGGATACAAAGAACTATACCGAACTCCGAGAAGACTCCGGAAGCCCGAGAGAGCTCTCACTCTACTCTACTCTACTCTAACTCCCAAAGCTACTACTAAACTAATGAACACTTGGATGAAGTGTGATGGTGCGAATTGTTTCTGCAGCCGGCCAGGGGTATTTATAGCCTCTCCAGGACCCAGGGGATTAAATAGCCGAAGCTGGAGAGGCGGTGGCGCCAAGGTCGGCCGGCCGGCCAAGTAGGGGGGCCGGCCGGCCGTCCCCTGTGGCGGTTGGCCACCGCCTTCTGCCTCAACGCTCCTGATGCACTCCTGAAGGCGGTCTGAAGGTCGGCTACTTTGTGGGGGCGGCAGAATTGCAGTAGGGGCCAAGTTAAGGCCCAAATGGCCCACCTTCTAGAATGACGGTGGAATTCTGCTGGGCTGGTCCTGAATTGTGCGTGGTTGATTAGTTTCCAGCCCACTGGGGGAAGTCTGGGGCCTGCGGCCACCAGGTGGGGCCGGCCGGCCTAGGAGATTCCCTAACTGGGCCCACTTTTCTCCATTATTCACTCCTGCATCCAAATATCCACCAAAACTTGTGGAGTAGCATTAATCCTATCTACTATGCACAAAATCTTGGTGTTATGCTTTTATTTACCAATAGGGTGACGGTCAAATCATGGCGTTGTTTATTCCATACGCAATGCACACGCCTGGAACGCATTCATGGCGTTGTTTATTCCAACACTTGCTGGACGAAGCTCAATAGCAGTTCGCCTGCGGGTACAGCTGGAATGACAAGCTTGGTTGCTGTGTGGCGGTGGCATCTGAGAAGGACCCGGGGTGTTAGGAAATAAACCTGACCGAGATGTGTTCTGGTCAGTTCTTGTGCGTCGCGTATGGCACTGCGTTGCCTGAGTCCATGTCTGCACGGAATACGCTGTACTCGTGTTGCCGTAGCAGTAGGTTAGGATCACGATCGAGTTGTTCATCGTGTGGTGTTTGGAGTCCAGTAGGGTCACGTAGGATAGCTGCGTAAGATCGAGTCGTAGATGGTTGAGAGGTTGGGAGCGTGGAGCCGATACGCACGTAAGGAGGCCGCGCCGTCAGGACGATCGAGTGGTGCTCGCGGCGTCGCGGACCGATTCATGCGGATCATGGCGAGGAAGCCGGGCAGGGAGTTCATGGCTCCGTGGTGTGTGCCCCTCGGCTGATAAATAGTCCCTGTACTCCACCGTTGTAAGTTGCCAGTCCAGAGAATAAACATTGCCAAGATACAGGCACAGTTTGGCGCCGTGGCGTTCGTCGCCGGAAAAACTACTTGTCTTCGTCTACCTTGCGTCTGAGCGTGAGTGCGAGAGTGTGTGTGATCTTGGGCTGTGCCAACACGAACAGATCTGAAGATCCAGGCTGGGCAGGGAGAGGGAGAGAAACAATCCGGTGGTGGCGTAATTTCAACACATCATCTCTTTTCTTTTTACATCATCTCTTTTCTTTTTCCCCTCTCTCTCTTTCGTTCAACCTGTGTCTGCACAATCCGGCAAGAGAGGGAGACAGAGAGAAAGAAAGAAGAAGAAGACGATGATGTGTCATCTGAGCCCTTTCAAAGTTTTGTCACGTGAATTTTAGTAAGGCTTAATTGCATAAACCATCCCATAAGTCATTTGGAGTGTGAGATTCCCAACCATAAGTGTTTTTTTTTGCAAATCCCCACTCATCTTTTATATTTTGTTGCAAAAACCACCCCAGTGTACTTCCCTGTTTTCCTAGTTCGGCTTCAGGTCCATCCTCGCCCAAGGCAATTTACGATATACGATCCTATTCCTACGAATAATAGGATTTATATGAATTATCGCAGCTATCCACAAATAAAAGCTATTTAATCCCGGCAATCAACTATAGGGATTCGAAATGCTCATCAATCCTTTGCTTCCTTCGCTTGCGGCAGTAGTTCCTCTACGTGGACGGTTACGGCAACGGCAAAGAACCTAAAACCTAAGGATAGTACTTCCGTGAATCAGCCGACGCACATCTTTAATCGATTTCATATGTGTACGTCAATATAAATCCAGAAAAACTATGTTGACTAATTTGACATTGTTAAAGTGTTTAAATGAGAATTGTTCATCTCATTTAGATAATAATGTATTAAAATAGAAAACTTTGTGGGAAACCGTTTAAACTCTAATTGCTTTTTTTTTTGTTGTGAAATCTCAAGTATAGAGACTGTACTCCCAAAATTTCATAAGTTTCATAAAAACACATTGAATTACTTCCAAACAAATGAAAACGGATTTAACCAATTATACATGTGCAAATTGGGGTGGTTTTTGCAACAAAACCTAGTAGGTGGGTGGGGATTTACAACAAAAATAACTTATGGGTAAGAATCTCAAACTCCCAGTGTCTTATGCGGTGGTTTATGCAATTATCCCTTTTAGTAACTATAGGAAAGAGTGACATTTGAATTATAATCTTGATTTCGTTACTATGACAGTTGTGTCCGCAAAGCCATTTTTTGTCAAAATATAGTTAACTAAGATATGGATTTTACAGATCATGTCTTAGTCAATAAATAGTGGCCAGCTAAACCCTAAAATCGGTCTTCATAGGCAAGACAACTCTTCTTGCTCTGGCTGAAGCTGGCTGGGATCCAAACAACCTCTGTCCTATACTAAAAGAGATGTGCGTCTGTGTATGCACAGTGTCAACAATCCTATTAGTATTGTATAATAGCGAATGGCTCATTACTTTTTTCTTGTCTTATCATTATTATTTTTCTATCACTATTACTTTTTGTTGATTATTTTTATCATAAATTTATATAAGAGGCACTACGGGAAACCTCCTCTTTGCTGAGTGCCTAAGGGTTTGCCAAGTGCATTCCATCGGGCACTCGGCAAAGAGCTTGTTTGCCGAGTGCCACAACAGGACACTGGGCAAACATTTAAGCACTGGGCAAAAAATTCTTTGCCGAGTGTTGGAAATTTAACACTTGGCAAAAAACCTCGGACACACGGCAAAAATTCGACACTCGGCAAAAATGTGACGCCCGTTAGAAAATCGAGACGTCCGTTAGCCATGTGGGTCCAGGCACTCGGCACAACATGGACACTCGGAAAAGTTTTTAATCTTTGCCGAGTGTCCCTCCCTGACACTCGGCAAAGGACCCCCTTTGCCGAGTGTTCTTCCCATTACACTCGGCAAACAAAAAAAGTTAATTTTTTGTAGCACTAAATTAATTCAAATAAAAAAATTTGAACTACAAAATTGTATAACTTCTCAAGATCTGCACTTCTTATTCTGGTCATTTCTTCATTCGACAAAGCGCTAGTAAACTTGTTCACAAAATCTACGGCTCCCGTATAGTTTCCCGAAACACGAAGAGAGATATTTTGAATTTGTGAACAATGTTATTACCATTATGTCGAATAAAAAAGACCAAAATAAAAGTTGTAGATCTTCAGAAGTTACACAACTTTGCTGTTGAACACTTTTTAATTTGAATTAATTTGTCTACGAAAAGTACGTTTGAATTTCTCAAATTTGAAAATTTGAATTTTTCAAACGACCTCAGATAGAGAAATAGTAAAAATAAAAGTTATAGATCTCAAGACGTTATGAAACTTTGTAGTTGACAACTGTTTTGTTTGAAATCAAAATTGCAACGAAAGTACGTTTGAATTTCTCAAATTTGAAAATTTGAATTTTTGAAACGACCTCGGATGGAGAAATAGTAAAAATAAAAGTTGTAGATCTCGAGAAGTTATGAAACTTTGTAGTTGACAACTTTTTTATTTGAAATCAAATTGTCAATGAAAAATACGTTTGAAATCGTAATTGATATGAATTTAGAAGAATACATATGGAAAAGAAGGAAAAGATTGAAAAAAAAGAAATGAAAAATATTTGCCGAGTGTTTTAATTTGGCACTCGGCAAAGAGGCTCTTTGCAAAGTGTGCCACATCATCAATCCATAGCTCTGAAATGGTGCTCTACTGTTGGTCCCCTCCTCCCCCCATCGGATAAGGCCGGCTCCCCCCCCCCCCCCTGTTGGTCGTTTGTACGCACCCACTTATATACCGCAAGAGGACGGTGTACAGTTGTAGCACTTTTTCCCTTAGAGTATTCCAAGGTTTAATATCGAACCACAGAGAACAAGCGGGACTTAAACTATTATTTAAACTACTAAATCAATATAGCAAAAGATGTGTGTGAGAAAGGATGATTAACAGCTAGAGATGAAAGGGCCTGCGGTTGTATCAAGGTTATGAAAGGATTCTCTCCTATGGCTTGGGGTACTGGCATGCAACTCAGGTTATAGGTCGATTGATAGGTTTAGTATTCTACAAGACATGGTGGTTTCGTTCGCCCCGATCCTGTCACGATGAGGGTTAATAGTTCCCCACTGGTTTCTTGCACTATATGATAAACACGTATGGATCAGATACGAATTCGAAGCATCACATAGACTGAACGTATCAAAAGAGTATCTTAAGTGTGAGAGTTACATAACCAGATTTCCCTCGCCACGGAGAGAATATGAGATCTACTCACGCATCATACTGCAACACATGAACATGGATACAGTAGGACGCGGGAATTCGGCGTGGTCCCACAGGTGCCGATCGGCACGGCTGTGTGCCGGTCGGCACAGTCTTCCTTTTGGTGGTGATGATCGGTGATCGCCGTCTTCGCCGCCACAACCTTAAACCTAGGTCAAAATCTCCGTATGTGTGTCTGTCTCCTCGCCGCTCTCTTTCCTTCGCGACCAAGATCTTCTCTTTATAGTCTCTTTCGGTTGTGGGCTGGATTTCACCGACTCCGACTCTGATATTTCTTCTGGGCTCCATATTCTCCGAGTGGGCTTCAAGTTTGGGCCCGACCTCCATAGTGCCGATCGGCACACAGGACGTGCCGATCGGCACGGTCTCCAGTTTCCTCGTTCTTCGGGCCTCCAGCAGCTCTTTACTCGTAGTCTCTTAATTCTCACCTGTTTCCTGTAAATCTTCCGAATACACAGAAACTACGCATATATATGATAATGGGGGTTAATTGTTAGCAATAATGACTTAATAAGGTATTAGAAACACCATATTTGTCATATAAAATGTGCACCTAGAAAGCACCAACAGCTCCCCCACACTCAAATCATTGCTAGTCCTCGAGCAATTCAAACCATGAAAATCATCACCGTGCTTTCGTCATGCTAAGAAGCAAAAACTCTCACAAGTCTCTAACTTAGTTATTGTCAATCATCTCATCGAATTAGTATCCCTCCACGAAACTTTCTCTCGATTTTTGAAAACAATTTCACCTCAAAACTTGAGTCGACCAAATCAATCACAAGGCTTGTCAAACAATTATTTTGTCTCCCTTCATATCACTTAAGAAGAATGCAAAAGCTTCAGACTTCACTCAATCGCTCAAATGTATTTCCTTCCCTCTCCTATTCTATAATATAAGGCTCTTTTGTGGATCTCGGAAAGTATATAACCAAATTGAATCGAAAGAACTACTAAGTCAACAATTCGCTCTATCATGCCTTCTAAAAGGGAGTTTTCATCATAGGAATTCAGAGTATAAGTACAAGGATCAAGGGAAAAGAAAACAATCGAGAATGAACGAAATAGAATTAAGAAGGGATCAAGCCTGAAGTATATACAGATCCTTTTAGAATTTTGACTCTTGCTGCAGTCTGCTTCCTCTGATATTCACTTTTCTCTTTATTTTTGACTCTTTTCTTATTTTTCCTTTTTGTGCCGATCGGCACAGTTCGTGCCGGTCGGCACCTGACCAATTTAATTCTTTTCTTCTTTTTCTTCTTTTATTTCTTTTCAGACTGCTAACAGAGCATATTTTGGATCGAAATCTGTCTAAACTTCACATTTGCTTGTAGGTTGTATCAAGGAGGAGGGAGAAACGATGAAATATCGGTTTTCGGATAGAAAGAACTTGATGATAGATGGCTAGCAAACTGAGATGAACAAATGAAACGTCTCCCTTCTAGCTTAGTCGTAATCAAGAGCAAAGAGTTGACAAAGACGTCTTCCTATCAAAAGGTTTATGTGTAGGTTTCTCTCATCTCATTTGGCTTAGTGTAATAGGCACAATATCAAATCCTCAGCCAAATGCTTCAACTTATGATGATAGAAGGGGTTTTCGAAAAGTGGATATATAAAGCCAAGCGATTATTCAATGAACTCAAGTAGATTGGCAAAACGATCGTCAAAAACAAAATCAAGAATATGGGGTAACGCATCGATTTGACAACTAACACTAACTTTATTCAAGACATTGCAATAATTCTTAACCTCTAAGCTTAACTAAGCACACCATCTCAAACCTCTCTAAGAAAACTCTCACACTTGCACACACTAACTCAAACCAAACTAAATTCGAAGCAAACGACCTTAAGAAGTGTAAGGGCGAATCCCCCACACTCAAACCTTGCAATGTCCCTATTGCAAAAAGAAAAACCACTAGACCAACCTAATCTGAAATGCCATGCCTCCTCAACATGCTAAAGATGCTTCGAATGTTCCTCATGAGAAAAGAGTAATCCGCCGCGGCCATGCTCTCCATGTCATCAATCCGTATATCAATGTCCCGATGGTGCCTATAGCATCTTTCCATATCATAATAGAGACGTTCGATGTTTCTCCTGCAGATTGGGCAACAGTTGGCAGGACGATCATGGCGCTCATCTCGCAGGGGTGAATTAGAGTCAGAACCTCGAGGTGCCGGTCGGCACGGCGCACGTGCCGATCGGCACGTGGCGCCATTCGCCTGGTAACGCGGCCCTGAATTGCCTTGAGCTCCTGAAAGGTCTCCTGAAGCTCCTTCAGTACTAGGTGGTTCGGCATCAGTTGGTTTTGGCTCGTCCTCCATCGCTTCCTCCTCGGGGTCTTCTTCCGGATCCTCTTCGGGATCTTCTTCATCCTGTGCGACGAGATTAGCCAATGGGTGTTCATGCACAGGAGATGTCTCTATATAGCTCACTGATTCCGAGGTATATTTTGCTCTTGGCTTTGCAGAAAGACGAGCGGAACGCCGAACTCCCTCTATTTCCTTTGATCGCTTCTGTGGAGGCTCATCATCAGAGGAATCATCAGATATCTCAACAAAATCCACAACCTTAAGGTGGTGCCGGTCGGCACAAGGTCCGTGCCGATCGGCACTCATGCCGTTTCTCTCAAAATATGCTTCTAGGTCTGCCAGGTTGCGCGCTCTCCTCTGTGCAGCGTTGTCTCTATCAATACGCCTCTGAATTTCATCATTGATCTCTTTAGGGGTCATGCGCCCTTTGGCAACTGGAAAGCCATCATCATAGACGAAGGCAGCGGGGATGCATTCAGGATCCGCTAAATAATTCTCAATCTGCCTCTGATGGTCCTTCAGACAGTAAAAGCACTTACATCCAAAACCTCGGGTGTTCCTGTGCAGAATCTTCTCTTGGAGGTCTTCCCAGTCGGTCAGGACGCGTGGGAGTGCAGTGTGCCGATCGGCACAGGGCATGTGCCGGTCGGCACCACCATCAGGGTTCCTTCCATCGTTCAGCCGAGACCTATGGATGGTCAGAAAGCAGTCCTTGTCCAACTCTTCCCTCTCGCTATCAGTAAGGATCGATTCAAAAGTGATAAGATCATCATATGTCAAAGGACGTTCCATAGCGAGAAGCCTATCCATTGTATACCTATCGGAAACCGGTGTGCTATCATCAATCTTGGATTTACCTTTGCGTACTAGCACTTCTCTGACCTTCTTCCGAAGGGCGTCATCCATCTCTTTCTTCTCTCTATTGAACGCATCCGCTTCACTCTTCAACATCCATCGTTGCTTCAGGTGCGACCAGACGATTGGATCGTCCTCGGTGGGGTTGATGCTCCTGTTGCTCACCCATGGCAGAGTTGGGCTCATCGGCGAAAGTGCGGCTCCGTGCCGGTCGGCACGGTGGTCGTGCCGATCGGCACAGTCGCCTCCGCTTCCGGTTTTCGCCGTCTTGCATTGTCTTCTGCTCTAGGGTTTGCTGGGAACTCCGGCGGCGCTCGATGTTTGATGATGAGATCCGAGACAACTCCTTCATATATATATCCATAATTCTCTTGGTCGAACCGGACTCTATCTCGTAAATTTGGAAGTCACCGAAGCATGTCTTGGAGGAAGGGCAAAAACTCGACTCAAAAACGACACGGACTCTCCCGTGCCGATCGGCACAGATTTGTGCCGGTCGGCACGGAGGCAAAGTTGCCTCAAACGACTCAATAAAATCAAAGAAACACAAAACACACAGAAAAAACAGTAAAAAACAACAGTGCTTTTGTTTTACGTCGTTAAGCTCGACCACCCAATCACTCAATTCACATAATATATATCGAATGACTTTAACTCAAAAGTGTCGGGTTCAAGATATACCTTTAATCGTTGGCCATTCACCGTGTATGTATTTTGCTTTCCATCCATGATGACAACAGCTCCGGAAGGAAGAACTTTATGAACAAGATACGGTCCATCCCATTTACTTTTCAATTTGCCTTTACCGAACAATCGAAATCTTGAATTGAATAGTAGCACCCTATCTCCTTCGTAAAATTCCTTTTTCAATAGCTTCTTATCATACCACTTCTTTGTTTTCTCTTTATAAATGGCCGCATTCTCATAAGCTTTTAGGCGCATCTCCTCGAGTTCACTAATTTGAATCTTCCGTTTTACCGCAGCAGCATCTAAATCCAAATTCATCTCTTTGATTGCCCAATATGCTCTATGTTCTAACTCTACAGGCAAGTGACAGGTCTTTCCATAGACGAATTGATAAGGTGTCATACCTATTGGTGTCTTGAATGCTGTTCGATAAGCCCAAAGTGCGCCATTCAACTTGTTTGACCAATCCTTTCCTTCTTTTGTAACAATTTTATGCAGAATTCCCTTCAACTGTTTATTAGAAGTTTCTGCTTGGCCGTTGGTCTGTGGATGATAGGCTGTCCCAATTCGATGCTCAATACCCATCTTCTTCAAAGCTTTAGTAAATTCATGCCCGGTAAAATGAGATCCACCATCTGTGATAATGACTCTAGGAACACCATATCTTGGAAATATGCACTCCTCCAACATTTGCTTGGATTCACGAGTTGTACTGTTTCGACATGGTATTGCTTCTACCCACTTTGAGACATAATCCACAGCAACCAAAATATATTCATAACCATGCGAATTAACAAATGGTCCCATAAAATCCATGCCCCAAACATCGAATATATCAACTTGCAAGTTATACTTCAAAGGCATAGCATTACGAGCATTAACGTTTCCAATTCTTTGGCATTGGGGGCATCTAGCAACATACCTTTTCGCATCTTCGTGCATTGAAGGCCAATAAAATCCACTAGCCCATATCTTGGCCTGTGTTCGAAAGTGCCCATAATGTCCACCATACTCAGATGAATGACACTTTTTCAATATGCTTTCGCGTTCGTCACGAGGTACGCACCTTCGAACAGCTCCATCTTCACAATATCTGTATAGATAAGGATCATCCCATATGAATTTCCTCATTTCACTGGCAATCCTCTTTCTTGAATTCTTGCTACAATCATCTAGCTTCCCTTTGAACCCATTTATGATGTCTTGCATCCATGATTCTCGATGATCTTTAACTAGAAATAGCTGCTCTTGTGCCATGGCATCACCAATGCATCCCTCCTTGTTCTCAAGCGTCAATCGAGACAGATGATCTGCTACTGAATTCTCAACCCCTTTCTTGTCTCTAATCTCCAAATCAAATTCTTGTAGCATCAAAACCCAACGAAGCAATCTAGGTTTCGACTCCTTTTTAGAGACAAGATATCTAATAGCAGCATGATCCGTATAAACAATGACCTTAGAATTGAGGATGTAGGATCTAAATTTCTCAAATGCAAATATAACAGCTAGCATCTCTTTCTCTGTTGTTGTATAATTAATCTGGGCTTCATTGAGAGTTTTACTGGCATAGTAGATAGCATGCACTTTACCTTCCTTTCGTTGTCCAAGAACCGCTCCTACTGCATAGTCACTTGCATCGCACATAATCTCGAAAGGTAAATTCCAATCCGGAGGTTGCATAATAGGTGCAGAACATAACGCTTCTTTCAACTTCCGGAAAGCAGTAAGTCTTTCATCATTCATCTCAAATTCAACATCCTTTTGCAGCAATTCCGTCAATGGCTTAGCAATCTTTGAATAATCCTTCACAAATCTGCGATAAAAATTTGCATGTCCAAGAAAACTTCGCAGTGTCTTAATATCATTAGGCGGTGGCAACCTTTCAACTGTAGATATTTTAGCTTTGTCTACCTCAATACCTCGGTTAGAAATAACATGCCCCAAAACAATCCCTTCGGTTACCATGAAGTGACATTTCTCCCAATTAAGAACTAAATCAACTTCTACGCACCTCTTTAGTACTTTCTCTAAATTTGCTAAGCAATGATCAAAGTCAGTACCATGAACAGAGAAATCATCCATAAATACCTCCATAATGTCTTCAATGAATTCAGCAAATATAGCATTCATGCATCTCTGAAATGTAGCCGGTGCGTTGCAAAGACCGAATGGCATTCGCCGATACGCATAAGTTCCATAAGGACAAGTGAAAGTGGTCTTATGCTGGTCCTCAGGTCTAACAGGGATTTGAAAGAAACCGCTATAACCGTCGAGATAGCAAAAATAAGAGTTCTTGGCTAACCTTTCAAGCATCTCATCGATGAACGGTAGTGGGTAATGGTCTTTCTTTGTGGCTGCATTCAGCTTTCTGTAATCAATGCACATTCGCCATCCTGTAACTGTCCGTTGAGGGATCAATTCATTATTCTCATTAGGCACAACTGTGAGTCCTCCTTTCTTTGGCACGCAATGCACTGGACTGACCCATTCACTATCAGCAACTGGATAAATCATTCCTGCATTAAGAAGCCTCAGCACTTCTTTCTTCACAACTTCCTTCATGCCCTCTTTCAATCGTCGCATGCCTTCAACGACTGGTTTAGCTGATTCTTCAAGATTGATCTTATGTGTGCAAAAAGCTGGGCTTATTCCTTTAATATCATCAAGACAATATCCGATCGCTTTCTTGTATTTTCTCAGAACAGCGAGCAATCGTTTTGTCTCTTCTTCATTCAAAGCACTATTGACGATGACGGGATAAGTTTTATCTTTGCCTAAGTATTCGTACCTCAGACCATTAGGGAGTGGCTTCTGTTCTACTTCTGGTGCTGCACCAGGATCCAGATTACCCAAAGGCTCAAATTGAGGATTTTCAATTTCGTGCCGGTCGGCACCGTCTATGCGCCGATCGGCACACAAGGCGTGCCGGTCGGCACCATCTTGAATCTCGGCCTCTTCTCTGTCCGACTCTTCAAACAGTTTGTTCAACGGGTCCGAGTATCCTGGACTAATTTCTTCATCTTTTTCTGTAAAGAATTCCTGAAGAGAGGGTGGTTCGTCACCTTCTTGAACGACGGGTGGGTCATCGAATTCAAAAAGGACTTCCTCTCCGCCCAGAGTCAATTTGAGATGACCTTTTCCAGCATCAATAACAGCTTGTACAAGCTTTAAGAAAGGTCTTCCCAGAATAATATCTTCAACTCCAACTTCACCTTTATCGAGAACAAAAATATCCACCGGAATAGTATTCTTTTTTACCTCAATGTTCAGATCCTTGATTACTCCCAGCGGCTTAGTTCTCCTCCCATCCGCCATGATTAGCTCAAGCTCGGTTCCTAGCAATCTTCCTTTTATGTCATAGGGCATATCCATGAATGCTTCATACGTCATCAAGCTGACGCGGGAACCAAAATCACATAATGCTTTAGGGAAGCTTCTAGGTCCGATCTCGCACGGTATATAAGGATCGACTTCCGTTCGTTCCGTAAGGCCAACTGCATATACTCCGCACAATCCTTCATACGGCGATGGGACAAAACAAGTATCAAATAGCTTCTTTGCTTGTTGGACCTCCATCTGATCAATTTCCATATCGTCCTTATACAACTTCCCCAATACTTCTCCGATGACGACATTATCCAATATCTTTGAAGTTCTAGTGTCTTTAGGGAAGTTATACTGAACCCCTGTAGTAGAGGCATACCTTGGATCATATGTTCTCCTCATACTTAGCAGATTTGAGCTGAAATCTATAGGAATCCAATCCAATGGTTCGAACTCGGCCAACGGTCTAGCGTTGCTCAAGGTTGGATCTCCTACTGGTCTTGGAAATTTATTCACGAAGCTGTTTTCATGCTCCTCTAATATGGCAGCTTCAGTCTTGGAAATCCCTTTGACAGCATTCAGAGTGCCGGTCGGCACAAGAGATGTGCCGGTCGGCACAGTGGCCAGTGGTGTGCCGATCGGCACAGGTACAGTGCCGGTCGGCACCTCCTCCAATCTGGGTCTTTTCAGATCACCTTGCGCTGGTTCTTCTGTTCTTACTGTTAATTCCGCTTCAGATACTGTACAGCCTTCCGCTTTAGCTTTCAAATCCGAAGAACCTTTTTCCGGTGTCGGCTTTTCAGGGGGAATTGGATCTTCTTGGAATTCTTCCCAATGCTTATGCATAGCTTCAGTCTTCGATATCTTACTCAAGAGATCCAGACCTGCAGTAGCAGTCAAGTCGAGGAAACTCCCTCCAGCTGAACTATCCAAATGCATCCTGGAGGTTCCTTCAAGAGACATGTAGAATGTCTGAGCAGTCAGGTTATCATCCATGCCCAAATCGGGGCCTTGCTTCAATAAGGATTTGAAGCGTAACCATGCTTGCGTGAGGGTCTCTTCTTTCTTTTGCTCGAAGTTAACCACTTCTCTTCTCAGTTTCTGCACCTTTGGAAGCGGGAAGAAATGCAAACAGAAATTTCCTACAAGCTTATCCCAGTTTCCCTTAGCTTCACGGGCTGCAGATTTATACCAATCTTTGGCTCTTCCATCTAGAGAAAATGGAAATAGCAGCCATTTGTACCAATTTTGAGGTACTCCCTCATGCTTGAAGGTTTGACAGAGAACTTCTAGATCTTGCAGATGTGTGTACGGGTTCTCGTCCTTCGTCCCAGAGAATTTGCCGTTCTCGACCATTTTGATGATGGTCGGGTTGAGAACGTATGACGAAGCAGTGACTTTCTCATCGGAAGTTTGTGGAATCAGCAATCCCGGAGACGGTAGTGAATGCTCCCTAACCGTATGAGCCGGTTCAGGAGTACCCATCCTGAAAACACAGAAAGAAAACACAAAAACAAACTAGAAAAGAGAGGATTAGAGGTTAGTAGAATAAATAAATAGTAAAAGAACTGGCTTGTTCCCCGGCAACGGCGCCAGAAAACGTGCTTGTTGGTCGTTTGTACGCACCCACTTATATACCGCAAGAGGACGGTGTACAGTTGTAGCACTTTTTCCCTTAGAGTATTCCAAGGTTTAATATCGAACCACAGAGAACAAGCGGGACTTAAACTATTATTTAAACTACTAAATCAATATAGCAAAAGATGTGTGTGAGAAAGGATGATTAACAGCTAGAGATGAAAGGGCCTGCGGTTGTATCAAGGTTATGAAAGGATTCTCTCCTATGGCTTGGGGTACTGGCATGCAACTCAGGTTATAGGTCGATTGATAGGTTTAGTATTCTACAAGACATGGTGGTTTCGTTCGCCCCGATCCTGTCACGATGAGGGTTAATAGTTCCCCACTGGTTTCTTGCACTATATGATAAACACGTATGGATCAGATACGAATTCGAAGCATCACATAGACTGAACGTATCAAAAGAGTATCTTAAGTGTGAGAGTTACATAACCAGATTTCCCTCGCCACGGAGAGAATATGAGATCTACTCACGCATCATACTGCAACACATGAACATGGATACAGTAGGACGCGGGAATTCGGCGTGGTCCCACAGGTGCCGATCGGCACGGCTGTGTGCCGGTCGGCACAGTCTTCCTTTTTGGTGGTGATGATCGGTGATCGCCGTCTTCGCCGCCACAACCTTAAACCTAGGTCAAAATCTCCGTATGTGTGTCTGTCTCCTCGCCGCTCTCTTTCCTTCGCGACCAAGATCTTCTCTTTATAGTCTCTTTCGGTTGTGGGCTGGATTTCACCGACTCCGACTCTGATATTTCTTCTGGGCTCCATATTCTCCGAGTGGGCTTCAAGTTTGGGCCCGACCTCCATAGTGCCGATCGGCACACAGGACGTGCCGATCGGCACGGTCTCCAGTTTCCTCGTTCTTCGGGCCTCCAGCAGCTCTTTACTCGTAGTCTCTTAATTCTCACCTGTTTCCTGTAAATCTTCCGAATACACAGAAACTACGCATATATATGATAATGGGGGTTAATTGTTAGCAATAATGACTTAATAAGGTATTAGAAACACCATATTTGTCATATAAAATGTGCACCTAGAAAGCACCAACACCCCCCCCCCCCCCCGCGCGCTATCTCTCTCTCTCTCTCTCTCTCTCTCTCTCTATCTCTCTCTCTCTCTCCCCCTCTCTCTCTCCATCGCGCATGCAGCCCCCTCCCCTCCTCCATTAATGGTCCGGCCCCCTCCCTCCCTTCTCCAGCCGCGACGTCGGTCCCGCCCCCCTCCCTTCCTTCTTCAGCCGCGGCCGTCGGTCCCGGCCCCTCCCCTCCTTCTCCAGCCGCGGCCGCCGGTCCCGGCCCCTCCTTCCTCCCGCCGCTGCCGCTGGTGCCCGCCCCATCCCCTCCTCCTCCCGCCGCATCGAGCTCCTCTCCCTCCCTCCGGATCGAGCTCCTCTCCCTCCCGTCTCTCTTGGCGGCGCTCGATCCGGGCGGCCTGGGCTGCACGGCGACGCGGCCCGCACGGCCGGCCTGCGCAGTTGCGCGGCAAGGGGCGCGTGCAGCAGGCCTGTGCAAAGGCCGCGGCGAGGGGGCGAAGCAGACGCGGCGAAGGGGCGCGCGGCCGGCCTGCTCGACGACAAGCGTGGTGGCAGCGACGGTCAAGGGGAGGGGGCTGGTGGTGGCGGCGGCGGTGTCATGGTGGTGGTGGCAGCGGCGGTGACGTGGTGGTGGCGGCCGAGAGCGTCGGTGTTTTTTTTATATATTTTCTGAAAATCTTCGCGGAGTGTCAGATATAGCACTCAGCAAAGTCTTCGCCGAGTGCGCGGCAGGAAACACTCGGCGAAGAGAGCTTTGCCGAGTCTTTGTTTGCCGAGTACGCTTTGCCGAATGTAACACTCGGTAACGCCTTTGCCGATTGTTTATTGGACTTCGCCGAGTGCCCTGGGCACTCGGCAAACTTCCTGTTTCCGTAGTGAGGTGTTTTAGACCATAGTTTCATAATGACAATGATGGAATGTCATTTTAGGTTTTTTTAATAATGACATTAATTGGTGGGTAATTTAAAAAACACATGAATAGGTATTTTGGTCTATTTTTTCATAATTGTAGTGGTTGGTAATTTTCCTTTCTTCTTTGACTCCGACTAATGTGATAATTTCTAGCCCTGAGAGCGCTTAAGACGGCTTTTTTTTGGGACAAATATTAATATAATAGATTTTAAGTAGCTCCTATTTTTTGCTTTGCTCCACAAAGAAAACTCGATAACTGATCTATCACATCAATTAAGGATGAATATTTATAACTAGTGCAAAGTACTAAACTACCCTCCACACTAATTTTGATGAGAGAATATTATTAGTTTTCCACCCGTCTCCACATAATAATCCTTTCCAATAGGTGTTCAGGTCAGCTCTCAGAGAGAGAAAAACGGCTCCATACTATACATGAACAATGACATGAACGACTTCAGACGCGCTTTAATTTGCCAGGACATCAGCAGGCCTGGCAGCCAGCTGTCTGAGGTGGACGTCGTCCTTCACTGTCTGAGGTGGACGTCGTCCTTCACCCCCTCTCCTCCCGCCGATACGTAGTACTACGCGTTCGCCATTGACTGACTTCACACTATACCAGGCGAACAAGATAGGAGGACTAACTCCGTCTTCCTCCAGGCTGTGAGCTATGCCATCGAGTTGTGCTGCCCAACTTGTAAGTCCCCCCAAAAATCACCCCCTTCTCCGTAATCTTTTTCTTCATCATATTTTTTCTTCGCATGAAGCTAGTTCGATGTATCTGCTATGTGGTAGGGATTCATACTTATATATCATTATATTATGTCTTCTCAGCTAATCTGAGATCCTAAGGATTTTCAAAAGAGATGCAAATCCTAAGTCTTCCCTATTGTCTGCCAGTACTATTCGCGAAGAAAACATATGTTCGAAATACATGATTCGAATTTACAACGCTCTAATCTTAACACCGGCCGGTTAGGGATGCTATAGGCTTTGGTGGGTTTTCTCCAGCAGGATTCTTCATTTGAAAAGCTTTGAAGGACGCATCTGTGTGGTCCACACTCACACGCTAGATGGATCCGACATGACCTTCATTGTGTTTTTTTTTTTTTTTTTGCGAAAACCTTCAGTGTGTTTACATGTGCTTGTCACCGCTTCGCGTAAAAAGGTTAACCTAAAGTTGGTTGTGTTGGATCACCTAAGCTTATACCTTCCACCATAAGATTAGCAACGTGAGACTATACGCCTATCCCTATCATGCACATAGATGCTAGATCTCTTAGTCTTAGGGGTGGTGGCGCGAAGACTATGCAAACCAGCGCCGAGGCAGGGGGAGCACAATTTCGATGCTTCGGTGTGACGGGCAGCAATTGCATGGACACCGCGAGGATGGCCAGAGGAGGGTGGGAGATGGGGGTGGTAAACTACTACTACGAGCACCGACCGAGAGACTGGATCATATTCCATCTAATGATCCAATGATATATTGAGCGCACCTCAGATCTGGCTAATCCATGATCCTACGCCTTCACTATCGTCTTTATACGATAATCTGTGTAGCCAATGTAGTACTTTTTCCTGTTTACTAGTACATCATCTCATCTCCGTAGAGAAAAACTTGCGCTTACTGATTTGGTCACTTGAAGAATAAAAGCCTGGTCAGACCCACTGATTTCGTCTCTCATCTGCGCTATAGAATTCTTGAAGAATCAAATTGAACAAAAGAAAATAAAAAGTTATATATGCTATGCGAGGGAATTCATATGGATTTAACTAGATAGCTGAAGTTATTTTAGTGGTAGATAGATTATGGATCTTGTTTGTAATTATATCTTCTCAGATAATCTGCCTTCCTGTCGTCTACTAGGATTTTTAGCAAAGAGAACCTGTGTTCCCAAAATATTTGTTGGTCTGCTAGCGCTACACCTCTCATCTCACGTACCTAGAGCAAAAATTTCCTTTGTTTTGGCCACTTGTTCGTCTCTCTCACACACACGCACACATGGCAGAAGCGTACGGACACCCAAGAGGAGCGCAGGCAAACAGGAAGCAAGATGCCCAAGAAGTCCCATGTGTGGAACCACTTCACACGCTTAACAGAATCCCATGGGAGCAACGCCCGCAAAGCCAAGTGCAACAGTTGCTCTAAGGAGTTTGACACGACAGGTGGAACGACCAACATGTGGAAACACTACAAGAAATTTCACCAACAGGCACATGCTAATGTGCAGACAGCAGCACTGCCACTGCCACCGGCCTCCGCTGCTTCAGGTTCTGGTGCATCATCCACCGATCGCGTGCCTGCTTCTTGCCTGGGCGAGGATGAAGCGAGCGGAGACCTGGCTCGGATGATTGCGCTTGGGGGATACGATCCGTCTGTCGTGGAGGACGACTACTTCAAGAGCTTCGTTCGCCGCCTCAACCCTGGATACAAGGTGCCCTCGCGCCGCGCAATTGAGAAGATGTGCGACGCGATCTGTGATGAAGCTAAGAATGATTTCCATTCCAGGCTAAGGGGCACGGATGCACAGCTCAGTTTCTCCCTGGGCACGGCTAAAACCATCGAGGCAGGCCAAGTCCTGTATCTAGCGTGCCACTTCATCGATAATCAGTGGAATCTGCACAGGATGGTCACGGATGCTTACGTGGTGGTGCCTTATTATCCTTACTATGGCCCATTATTGGGAGCCGAAGAGGTCGACATGGATTCTGATTGTATATACGATGAACTTAAGCAGAAAATGGACGATGTCATGGCTATTAATAAAACTCGTGAAATAGGGGCCTTCATTACAGCATGCGAGATACCGAGCATACTCACGTGCATAGAAGGGGATTGTGTCGAGTGTTTCACAGACAATGTGTTTCACTCCATTGCTGAATGCTTCGAAGTTTACCTAAATGAAAGAGTGGAGGGTTCCCCTGACGGTTTGACTAGACAAAAGCGTGAAGAACTACTTTCAGATCGTGGCCTCGAGCACCCTTTGGCATACGACAAGTCCTGGTATTCATGGTATTGCTCGCTGGAAGTTCTTAAGACAAATATAGTTCAGGTGTGAGACAAGTAATGTCTGTACTGGGTGCAATAGAACGAGCCATTCAATCAATTTCTTCCTCGGGGAGTCCAACTTCGAATCTTTACCTTGTTGAGTTGTTCAACGTGAGAAAATTTTTGCATTCTGAAAAAATAGCACAGGTCCTTGATCTTGAATACGACAAGCTTACGCATGCAAAAAAAACTTTAGACGAGGCTATACAAAGTTCGTCCCTGCTCTGGTCAATACCACTTGTACTGGACCCCCGGTACAAACTCAAGTATATAGAAGTCGTTTTCAGAAAAACATTTGATGATTCGGAAGCTGCACTTTCCACGGTAACACAAAACATTCAGGAGCTGTATGGACGTTACGTCGAAGACTATTCTGGCGATGGTACAAACGAGATGAATGTCAACAACAGTGATAATCCATCGTGGGATGATACGCGGGAAACCGAGACGGAACTAGCTCGTTACCTGAAAGATAGTCTCATCCCTTTGAATGGAGGCTTTGACGTTCTCAAATGGTGGAAGGAATGCGGCATGAATCAGTACCCGACGGTAGCTCGGATGGCGAGGGATGCTCTGGCCATGCCGACACGCAGTAAGCTATCTTTGGAGCAAACCGCACGGGTCAGGAGCATCGTTCGTGGCTATTCCAAGAAACCATTGTAGGAGTGATGATAACATGATATGGTTTCATCATTATAATCAGAATAAGTGACATGATTTATTAGCTCATGTAAGGTATTCACAACATTTATCAATTTTTCATTTTCTGTTAGGTTTGTCAACCTGGTTCTTTGCTGTATGTGTTGGTATCTTCATTTCTGCTACTCTAAGTTGAAATGTACTCTAGACAATTAGGCGATGATCTTTATTGTGATCAAATGTTTGTTAATTACGAATTTGGTGGAATTCTCCTACTGTAAAGAATGTCTACTACTGATGCTGCAGCTACTACGAAACGCACTCCTTGTACGGAAACTTCAGCTCTGATGCAGAATACATAGCAAGAGCTTTACTTACACATCGTTATCAGGTAGTAGGAGTACGCAGGAACTGCAGTAGTGTTGAACCCTGCTTCATCGAATCTGTGCTTCCTCTATGAGGACGCTGCCGGCGCCCAGAGTGATTGCCGTGTACCACAACGCAACACGTATGTCCTGTTTCTCCAACGCCGCACCCCATCTAATTCAGGGAATCCTCTCTGTTTGCAATACTAACAGCACAATTCATTCTTCCTCGGCTAACAATTCATTCTTCCCTGTGTTCCACCACCGCCTCTGAAATTCATCTTCTCTGTTAAGCCATAGTTCATCTCCCTCGCTCATGTGGGAATCCTTATAATAAGAAGTCACGCTCGCAGATGGTGGCCCAACTGAGCCATAATCGATGTTCTCGCATCGTCGGTTTCCACCATCGAGCCACCACGCGGCGATGAACTCCATACTCTGGTCTGGTGCTCCTTCAACTGAGCAAGCACTGCGATAGGTCGACGGTCGGTATCCCGTACGTACCAGGCAGGCAGCTGGGGCAACGTCAGCCAGGCGGGGCAAGGACGAGGATGGCGTACGTCAGGATGCGTCGAGCGGGGCAGCATCTCCAGACGAGGCGCGGAGGGGATGGCAACGTTGCGCGCTCTCGCGTTGCGGAGTGGAAGCATCGCACGGCCACGGTGCATGGCAGCCCAAGGTGACGCCTGTGCATCGCGGGTGGAAGTGGAACTCGACAGTCGACAGCACAGAGCGGTGCACGCACATCCCCGTGGCGGAGGAGCTTGGCGGCTCGGCAAGTGACGAAACACCCTTTGTCGCGGGAGCGTTTCCGTTCGGCCATGTTGGGCCGGTTGGTACATTTGTTTTTTGGGCCGCTGGATCATTTAAATCGGACGATTTAAAACATAGTATCTTTTTTCGAGAAGCACTCACAAAAAAGAAAAAAGATTGCCTCAAAAAAAACAAAAAAGAAAAAAAGAGAATATCAAGTAACGACAACTGAGACAAATATGCTCCATTATACATGTTATATATCATGTCCCTCTCATTAATTAGTCCAGCAGTGAGGAGTAATCACACAAGAAATATAGATGAAGCACAACTCCACACTGCAGTTTTGAACTATCCACCTTCGTCGGCCTTCATTACCGTGGAAAAGCGAAGTCTAATCCATCGTATCAAAATTAACAAAACAAACAAGAGAGCTCGATCGACCAGAACTTCAGAAGGTGTAACAAGACAGTGACTTAGTGAAAATCAGAAACATAAGTATGAAAACGCAGAACAACAGCCCGCCAAAATCAGCCCAACAGCTAGAGAGTGCCTGCTGAAAGGGTCCGATAGGCTCTTCGCTTGTGATGTGCTGGATTAAGTAATTAGCGATTGCAGAATGGCTAGAATCTGTTTCTTAGTTCTTTTCTTTTTTTCTTTTCTTGTTTCCACCCTTTTCTTTTGTAACTCTTATTGTAAACTTTCTTTATATTTATCTAATATAACCAGTAGGGGGCAACCCCTCCTGTTTCATTAAAAAAAAAAAAGCGATGGCGGGAGAGAACGGCGACAAACTGGTGGAGGAGAACGGCGAGAAGGACCAAAGGAACAACGGTCCTTGTTGGCGGGCTTGACCAAGAAGCCGAGGTCGTCGTGGCTTAATTCCTCAATCCTGGACGTTGGCTCCGCATGAAAGGCTGAGAACTGCATGGGGCGGTCGCCAAGCATGCAAGTGGCAGACCAACTGTCTGAGGTGGACGTCGTCCCCCATCCCCTGTCCTTCCGTCGCTTCGCGTTCGCCATTGACCGACTTCACACTACACCACGCGCACAAGCTCGGATAGGAGACCTAACTCCGTCTTCCTCCAGGCTTTGAGCTCTGCCGCTGCCCAACCTGTACGTAAGTCCCCCAAATCGTCCCCTTCTCTGTACTTTGTTGTTCATCATATTTAGTTTTTGTTCGCATGCATGAGACTATATAGTTTGATGTATCTGCTATGTGGTATGGATTCATACTTGTTTATTTAGCGGATGGTCACCCTATCCTACCGCGTGCATGCATGATTATATTTTTCTCAGCTAACCTGAGATCGATCCTAATGTTTTTCCAAAGAAATGAAATCCTAATCCTTCCCTAGTGTCGGGCAATACTATATTTGGCATTTCTATCTAAACCTTTAAAGAACCAGTTGCGAGAAATACAGTTTTTACCTGCCAGAATCAACCCCACCTGTATATCAACCGTTGATTAAAACTGAACCTTTTTAATCTACCATCCGATCCTGCCATGCTGGGTCCGGGTCCACAGAAAGGGGACACGGCAGGTGGACAAAACGTCATCGCCAGTTCATTTGCGATGACGATTCGCGAATTTTTCTCACCAATCAATTTTGTAGCCAGCCGCTATTCCCACCTGCCTCGATTATTTCTTTCCTTTTCTATAGGAATTTCCTCATTGATTTCACGCCAGCGTTTCCTTCCTCCTTCTCATTTCTTTCCATTCTTGTTTCTCCCAGAGAGCAACGGACCGCGATGGCGATCTAGCTGCGGCTGCGGGCTCGGCAAGCGGCGGCGGCTATGCAAGCCGGGCGATAACAGCCTCCATCCGCAGCGACCAACGACGGCGAGGATACACACGCCGGATCCAATCTCCCACAGGATTGATCCACAGAGGCGCCGAGATCCACCTCCATCCCCTGCTCCACGTCACTCGTGCATCTGCAACCTCGTGCTGGTCGTCGTCTCCCTGCATCCTCGTCCGGCAAGCAAGGTGCGGTCCTCCCTCCTCATTTCTTCTCTACGCCTCCCTCACTTTTCTGCTTCTTTAGTGCTTTGTGTGCATATGTTGAATCGATTGATGGATTAATTAGCTCCCTGCTTTGTTCCCTGCTTGTAAATCTGGTCGCAAATAGGGATTGCAGGAAAAAAAAAAGGTAAGCAAACAAGCCTGCAGGTAGTGCACTCGTCGATGTTCCTGCACCCAGGTAGTCACAGTTCAGACAATATATTCAGGTGTTTTCTTCTCTTGCTTTTTCGTAGGTTGTATTTGTCCTTACATATATGAGACAGATGAAATTAATGGCAATAAAAAATTTCGACTTTACCATGTGATGGCAAACTAATCTTTATGTTTCAATAATATCTCAAATTTGGCGCTCGGCAGGACTACCTACTGAGGTTGAACAGATTTCTGCTTCGTTGGTGAGTAAAAATCCTCGCATGTATTAATTCTTTTGCACATGGTTGGATTTAGGTACATAGAGCTCTCATGGTTGGTCGCTTGGTGTATTGAAACAATGGACTGCTGAAAATCTATTTTTTGTTGTGCTGCTCAAATTAATGACAATGCTAGCTATTGCAAATGGTATGCCAATTCGATTTACTGGTTCTAAAGATATATATAGCTTCCAGCATGTGATTTGAATGCCTGAATTTCAATATACTTGTTGTACAAATCGTACATATGCTTTTAGTCTTTTTGTATCTGGAACATATGTATATTTTTGTCCCCTTTTTAAAATAGGCTGGTTGTTTAACCACTATGATGGGACTGCTATTTCACTGTAACTGGTTCTAATGAGTAATGACTCATCCGTGCAGATGATTTTTTTCCTCCCTAGATAATCTGAGCTTTGACATTAGCAACAAGGTACATATGGCATCCTAATTTAGAAAAATTCCACAAACTGTAGTCAACATTGCAAGATAAATTGCATCTATATTTTTCTGCACAATGCAATACTTCAGATATCGGATAAGGAAACAGCACGGACAGGAAAAACTATAGCACCAACCTAGCATATGCACCTTCTGAATACCTGAGAAATGGTACATCTTTTTTTGTGTTCATGTTTTGGTCTGAAACTTTTACATGCACGCTTGAATAATGAAATATTAAGGCTTTTGCGAGTTCAATGATCCTAATATTCAGTTCATTTTTTTTAATCTTTTGCCTGCAATTCTGTTCAATGACGGTTCTGTGTCTGTTACATTGACAAGATTTTGCCTTCCACTCTTGGATTCAGGTCATTAATTTTGGATTCATCATATATGAAATGGAAAATCCTATAGGTCCGACCAGCCCATGCGACTGTGTTCCGACTTGGGTTGATCTAACGGCTGGCCGGCTCCTGAAAATCAACCTCATGATTCCTGAGCCGCTGATAACGCGAGTCTAACATGAGTCGTACTAAACTGGTCGGATCTATAGTGGCACTCATATGAAATGTTTGTACCAAGTTGAAACTGTAGCATCTCCCTGTGGTTTCCTCAAAAAATCCATGCTGTTTTATGAACCGTAGCATGTTTCCTCAGATTAAAGGGTTGCGTTCACAACGCAGTTCTGGTTCTTATTGCTTCGACAGGTCGGACTCCATTCACTCTCACCGCAGCCTGATGACAGCTCCTTTGATAGTTGGTGGGAAAGGATGGATTGTGCTGCCAGCGGACTGTTCCGAGATGGAATCAACGCCCTCATCATTTTAGGGCTTGGACTGTTTGGAACCATCGAAACCGTTGTGTTTTTGATGGAATTATGCCCAGCCTCGCTAGCGTGCTGAGTTTGGCCGGGTAAAAACGTAAATTGGGTGATGGCTGGGGCTCGAGGGCTATCCCTCTTGACTGCCCCTCACCGGGTGTTTAGGTCATGTGTATAGATAGGTCGAGTTGTTCATTCGTTACAGGTGCGAATGTTATCTAAGACTTTGGGTGTGGTGTGCGTTGTACTGGGTTTCTTATCCCACTCTTCTTAATATAATGAAGCGCAACTCTCCTACATTTTGGAGAAAAATTAAACTATGCTCAAGTAAATTTTGGCTCCCGTGTACATTGTATCTCAACCAAGTTTACAATTTTGATTTTAATGAAGTACAAATGTCAATAATTGAATTATTAACATTTGTATTTCTTTTATTATAGTCCGATATTCGCATGAATACAAATGTCAATTCAATAATGGAATTACTAACATTTGTATTTCATTTATTATAGTCTGATATCTGTGATGAAGAGATGGAGGTTTTTCTTTCCAGGATAAGGGACACGGATGCACTGCTCAGTTTCTCAGTGGGCGTGGCTGATACAATCGAGGTAGGCCGAGTCGCGTATCTAGCGTGCCACTTCATTGATGACCAATGGAATCTTCACAGGATGGTCACGGATGCTATAATTACTACTCCCAAGTACTACCATGGCGAGCACGGCACGGGAACGGTCATACTCGAACTCTCTCGACCTCATCTCCTGCTACAGAGCACAGGAGGGCGACTCGAGAGCGACGAGTTCTCCGGCAGCGATTTCGTCGCCTCCCCCTCGCCTCCGGCGGCCGGTTCGGCGCCGGAGGTGGGTGGGAGCGGCGGAGTCGCCGTGCGGTGTATATACCTTCCTTTTACTCCTTGCTTTTAGGTAGTTTAGGGGTAGGTTTAGTTTTCCTCGCGCCGGATCTTGGACGGCGGTGGGGCTCTTTTGTGCCGGCGATGGGCCTTCCGAAGGCGGCGTCGACCTCCTATGGTGGTTTGCGCGGCATCAGCTTGCCTCCTCTAGCTTGGATGCGGTTGCTTCCCGGCGGCTGCCCACAAAGCTTGAGGTGGATCTAGGCGTACCCATGCCGATTCTTTGGTGTGGGTCGAGTTTCCTCTGCGCCTCGCCGGCGGAGATAGGCCAGGTGCAGAATCTTTTGCTCCTCCGCTTCAGCGCGGGCTTCGTCTCCGGCGACGGCGACAGGCGTTCGTCGGCTGGATGCGGGAGGTTAGTTTGCTTCCGTACTAGAAATTTCGGAAGTTTTGTTTACCAACTCGTAGAGTATATGAGTTGGTTTTCCTACCAATACGAAGTGGATTCGTGTTGGTTGTTAGTTCCCACCGCTGGTGGTTCAGTTCCCTTTCGGGAGTCTTCGTCGCTAGGCGGTTTGGGGTTTCTGGAGGTCCTTGGGGCGTCGGATCCTTCTCATTGCCTGACGATGCGATGGTTTCTGGCCATGATCTTCAGCCGGTTCGTTCAGCGTTTGTAGTGCATGTCGGTTTCGATGTGCTGCCTAAGACGACGTCAAAAATCGATGTTCTTCGCCAGGGAGGAGGTCGGCTTCAAGCTGGGTGCTCTGGCCGCCGGTGGCGAGGACGACCGGGAGTTTACAAGGACTTCAATGTAATTTCTTTTTCCTTTAAAGATGTCTTTGTAATTTGAGCTGTAATCACCAGATGTTATGAATAAAATGAAAACCCGGTTCTTCTCAAAAAAAAAAAGTACTACCATGGCCCGTTGTGGGAGCCCGAGAGTCTCGCAAATGGAATGCGTATCACATTATTCTTTCACTTCTGGGGGACTTTGCGATAAAAATGAATCGTGAACGATATGAAGAGTACACCATGCCCTTGGAGACGGTACGTACAATGGTAAAAAAATACACTATGGCGAAAGATAAGGATCTTCACGTGACGATCACAGAATTTGGTTGTACCGACTGCACGGACAATGTGTTCCACTCCATTGCCAGATGCTTTCAAAATTTTATCATCATAAATGACAAACTGGACTCGTTATGTTCGACTAGAAAAAAGCGTGAAAAACTACTTTCGGATTGTCGCCTAGAGCACCCCAGGGCATATGACAAGGGCTGGTATTCACAGTATTGTTCGTTGGAAGCTCTTCACGGTGAACACTCTTCCGCATCTGCAGGGGCAGAGACAGGTTCAGACCCTTTCCATGAAAAGCAGTCGCGGTTGTCTATTTGGGGTGCAATATACAGTGCCATTAAATCAATTTCTGCCACGAGGATTCCAACTTCGAATCTTTACCTTGTTGAGTTGTTCAAGGTGAGGCATGTTTTGGACTCTAAATCAGCACTTTTTCAAAAGAATGAAGAATATCTGAATGAAACGGTCACTGATCTTAAAAATATCCTTACAGAAGCAAAAAACACTTTAGACAGAGCTATAAAAGATTCGTACCTGCTCTGGTCGATACCACTTGTACTGGACCCCCGGTACAAACTCAAGTATCTAGAATCCAACTTGGAAACTGCATTTGGCTCCGAGTCTGCAGCAAATATGGTCTCTGAGGTAAGAAAAAGGATTCAAGATTTGTATGAAAAAGTAGAGATGAGATGGATGTTGACAGCAGTGACAATCCATCACGGGATGATTCACAGGAAGCCGAGGATGAACTAGATCATTACCTGCAAGATCGTCGCCCTCGTCCGAGAGACGATTTTGACATTCTCAAATGGTGGAAGAGACATGGCTCGGATACGTACCCCACGGTGGCTCGGATGGCGAGGGATGCTCTGGCCACACCCACATGCAGTAAGCTTTCTTCGGAGCAAACAGCACAAATCAGGAGCATCGTTTGTGGTTATTCCAACAAAGCCTACACAGACAAACATGAGATATCTTCAGAAGATGAATTACCAGAATCTGAATCATCATCAGCAGAAGAATCATCGGCAGATGAATTATCAGTGAATGATTTACGAGCTCATGCATGGTCTGAACAAGTTCGGCTATTCAGACCATGAGCATGGCTGGTGAGAAATATTTGTTAAGAAAGAACTGGTTTGAAAATCATCTGTGGCCCTAACTACAGCTTCTGTTTCCCCACTTTTTTCATTTCTTTGGGTTGTAATAAAAAACATAAACAACTATATGCATACGTCGATGCACAAGTTAGAATATTGAAATATATTCTTTTTTCTAAAAAATGTTTCTCATTTCGTTTAATGACTTTAACCTACCCCGGCCATCATGGTGGACGCACGCATCTATTGCAGAGTACATAGCAAGAGCTACACATATCGTTTATCAGGTTTGCAAGAATTGCATAGTCAGCATGGCATTGTACTTGTTAATTTCTTCTTCTTAATACAATGACGCGCAGTTCTCCTGCGTGTTCGAGAAAAAAAAAGAAAGAATTGCATAGTCTTGAACCATACTTGGTCGCATCTGCGCTTCTTCTCTGCGGGAATGGTGCAGGCGTCTAGAGTGACGGTAGTTCGACAACAACAGTACTCGTCCTTGTCCAGAGAAGACCTCTGATCAGGGTTTTGGAGAGCCTTCTGCAAACGGGCACATGTGGACCGGTAGGCAAGGAGCTGCGTCTGACGACTAAGGCACCAATTGGGAACGCGGGAAAGTCATCAGATTTCTGCGTTCCAAACTGGCCTGAAGCAACGGGCACCTGCTAAGGTTTGATACCGTTGTGTGATTGCTACTTCGTTGTTAATTTGCAGTTGTGATTGTAATAAAATCAGATTTTCAGATGATGCATTGTGTGCGCCTCTTCTCCCTTTTCTGGCATTGGCAAACTACTAGTACAGTTTTTTTTTCCTCCCGTGATCTAATGAATTGTTACACGGTGTGTGGACAACGAGTTTCTGCCATGCCTTCCTATCTGTGCCTCGTTTCCTCAACCAAATGCTGAGGGGCAACGTTGTGTCATATGTTGTTATTCACGCCAAGAGGCAATATGTGTCAGTGTTTCCTACTTTCTGAACTGCAATTTGTTCTTCATCATTGAATAACTCATTTGATTGTTCGTTAAAATGGTGAACATGACAAGTGTTCCCAACAGTAATTGTATTCGTTGAATATATATCTTGGAGACTAAAGCCAACAAAATCGACAATACACTTCAATGTACAAGAACAAAGCTTAGAACACCATCATTATCACAAAGAACCATTGAGAATTTGAGACTTAAGTACTTTCAGATACATGTTCTATCTATCATGGACGCTCATTCAGTCCAGCAATAAGTAACAAAAAAGTAGATAAATAAGCTCCTGCTATTTGGAATCATTCACCTTCTTCAGCCTTCATTACCGTGGAAGTGCACAGTCTAGTGCATTGTTTAGACACGGGGAAAAAAAAGCTTCATCAGAAAAGGTACCTTGGTGAAAATCAAAACAGGTAAAGGAAATGATATTGTTCACCACAACAGGCTCCTCAAAATTAAAATGCCAAATAGCGCAGAGTTGAAAATAGCAAGCAACAGAAACCTTAGCATATTCGTATGTCAGGCAACCAATAGGAGCCAAGATGTACAAACTGAAAAGAAAGAAAGAAAGAAGTTGGTCTCCACAACATAGCCTGGAAACAGGACCTCTATGGCTCACACGAAGTTTTTGGTACATCAATTTTTTCATTGCAATTGGTTTCAGTTAATAGTTTGTTAGAAAAATAAAAATGGTATTACTTGCATAATTACGCACATAACACATCAAAATATTAACACACAAACATCAATGTGATTGCCAGATTCCAAGAAAAGGATACCCTTACAAATCACGAAAATGATCAGGATCTGAAATATAGCTATAGCTCCAAATGGCAGGATGCCGTGTTTTTTTCTGGTACATAGCTAAGACACACTGTCATGCAGGCTCTGCGCCTTACAGGAGAAACAGGATAATAAAAAATTAAATCATGACGTGGTCGCAAGTGAACCATTCTCTTTCACGTTGTGTTCCTAGCCATGATCAGATGCGCTTGATCAAACCTAACAGCATGATTATCAAAACAGTTATGAAATTGAATTTTGACAAATATAAGAGAACTATTCCAGGAGTCATGTACTCCAAAATAAAAGAAATGATAGTTAAATGTTGTCTTCTACAACAATCTATAAATGTGCAACTTAATTAGTCCACATCACTGCATGGAATTGCCACACTAGGTTGAGGCCCTTCAACTTTTCAAAAGGGCATTTTCAAAAAAAAAAATTAATGACCACAAACATTATAGGAGAAAGGCTTAACAACAATTATCCATTCTTGAACTCCCAGGTAAACACAAGAGATATACATAATTATTATAACTCTAAATTTCTAACTACCGTCAATAACCAACACAATGCTCTTGAAAGCTAACGGAGCTCAACAGATTGGTGCCAACAATCCATTGGCATATACCACGTTCAGGGTCTAGATCAATGCGACATCTAGACATTTGCACTCTTAAGTCAATTGAAATGCAACGACCTAGCCTTATGAGTACCAGCTACCAAGTTCCTCAGTAAATTCAAACAAAATTCAGTTCTAATGTGAACAGAGCAGGACAATCTCAGCATCAAACAACACAGAATCAGAAACGCATATGTAAGAAATCAAACTAGATTTCCACATACAATGACAATAGCAGAGATACAAAGAGAAGGACCCAAAGGGGTCACCTTGGGAGAGGCTGCTCCAGCAGGCTGAGTCGACCGCGATGCACGACCGCAGCCGTGCGCCAGCTACTGCGCTGTGCAGCGGCATCAGCGACTCCACGCTCGCCAGCGCCGCCGCTACGAAGGACCTGAGACAGGCAGGAAGAAGAAAGGCGCGCGCATTTTCAGGCTTTCAAGATAGTTATGGAGCAAGATCAAGTTAATTAATTGCAGCATCACACAATGGATTCAGGGGTGCGGGTATGACCTGCGGATGCGCGGCGGGGCGACAGGAGACCTCACTGCCTGGAACCGACTCGCCACCGGAGATCTAGACCGGAGCGCAGCCGACCTCACGGCGGCGGCGGCGGAGCGGCAGAAGGACGCCATGGTTTCTCGTCAGGGGATGGAGGACAATGCTGGATCTGCTAGTTTTGGAATGGGGACCCAAGCATAAAACATTGGGCCCAGCATGAGACTCACAAGGACACAAGCCCATAGTAATCTGGTACAGCTCACTCCCAAGCCCGTGGAGGCCCAATTATTTCACGAAAGCATTTTGCGAACATCCTGCAAATTGCAACTTTGCACCGATTTATTCAGTGTGAATGGCATTTCATTTTTGCAGACAAAAAGAAAAGTAATTGTCCTTTTGGATGTATGAAAGTATAAAGAATCCTCTAACAAGACAGCGAGGAAATATCAACAACGGTTTACTCTGGAAACCAAACCACTTTACGTGAAGCCTGAAGATTCACTTTTTTGTACCGTTTCATTTTCTCCCACAGCTTTGTTTCGATGTTCAGTAGGCTGGATCAACTGAAATTTGCTTGAGTAAAGTGAATGGATTAGGTAAATGTTGCTTGCGCGAGCAGGTGAACAGACAAGCAACCACAGCCGGTCAGTGGCACTGGACAGACTTCGCGTTATCACATTCCTTTGTTGCAGCCATTTGTTACTTGCTTCTGGTCCTAACATGACAACAGAGGCAGCTTAGCTCTAACCACTTTTTTGCCACTTTCCCTCTTCCACTCACTGTCTCGCTGTGCTAATCACTATTCACCATCCGTCCATTATCCAATGCATTCTTATCTTTTTTTTTCTTTTCTTTTCTGGGAATGGTGGATTCATGTCAAACGATCTTGACAAATCATTAGACATAGATGGCATTCTTTTGACTGGAATTTGAATTCAGAGTGGATTTTATCATTGGTCTCAAGCTCTCTCTGAAGAACAGGACGTTTGATTTTTCAGATTTGACCGTCAGACCCAAGAGGGCGTGCATTTGACTGCCTGGTCAATTATCCGCTAGTGGTATCATCCTGGACCTGTTACAAGTCTATCATCTGGGTCCGTGGGGCATCATTGGCTTCCTTTGTGTTTCTTCTTATTTCTGTGTTTATTAAACCATGATTCTCATGCATCCTTTTTCTTTGGGTACCCACAAGGAGACCACGATATAAGACCAAAGGTTTTCTTTATTTCAATTTTTAGGTTACACGCTCTGACTATTTCAATCTTTAGATGCACTTTTTAAATACAAAACTAGGAGTCATAAATGTTTTTATCTGCTTTTTTTGAACAATATTTTTATCTGCTTAGAATTCACCTTGTGTCCCTAGGAAGCTAATTTGAACACATTTTTATGCGTGTCTCTATCATTTAGAAAACCACCAAAAATGCTACTCTATCCAGACATCTGTCTTCTTGTGGTGATGTTTGAATGCTGAATTAATGTTTGCAAGAAATGGAAGTCAAGAACGAAATCTTGATGAATTAATACTACTTAAAATACCCTCTGGAAAATCTGCATCTCATGTCATCACCTTTTAGATAAATATTGTCAGAGAGAAGAATGTAAAGAAATGAACATGGATAATACATTTTGTATCGCCTCCAATGTGGAAGGGAGTTATCTAAAAAGAATGTGGAAGGGAATTGTTCAGCGCTGGGTGCACCACAAAATGTACGCCAGAATATTTACGACCGGCCGAGGCTATCCGTTTCTCACGAATTTGGATTTGGTCCAAAAAGGACTTTATTTTTCTCCACATCGTCCTCCGCTTTAATTTTCTCGCCCATTTTGGCTTTCGCCCACCTACTGTCTGTCTCCTCCCACTGCGCCCGCAGGAAGAGACCCGAACGAACCAACGCCTTCACGAGCCACCCCCTCCTCCACGAATTCCACCAAAATCCCCACAAGTTTCCGCACGAATCCCTCCAATTCGCAGCCTTTCGCGTCTACCCCGGGCCATTCGTCGCGGAAATTCGTGATAAAGCAGCGATTTTCCTGACTTTTTCTTTATCTCCAGACCCCTTTTCCTTTTGACCCCGTCGGCCCGGTTCTTTGTTGGTGCTCTCGATTGTGTTTCTCGTCGAAAGGCGCGGTTTTGGGAGGGCCTCAATCGCGGATTCGGCTTCGGAGGCATCGATTTGATCCGAAGGTCAGGTTTTCCCCAATTTCATTTCTTCGTAGTATGTGTGGAAATTTTCGTTCATCTTCTTACGGTGTTTTATTTGGTCAGATAAAGGAATCATGGCTTTGGGGGTAGATTCTTAGCCTGTTTTGGTCGGGGACTTGTTCGGGCAGTCCGTCATGATTAAGCAAATCCTCGGCCGGCTTCCCAAGAAGCCGGCCAAGTCCGGCGAGAAGGATTTGGCCGGAGCCGGGTCGTCGCTGCCCAGCCCGACGTCGGATGCAAGAACCACGACGGATTTGACCATGTCAAGTAGGATTGTCAATCCGAACAATTATACCGCGGCGACCACAAATTCTGCCCAGAATTACAGTGCCAAGAACGCCGGTGTGGGTACCGGTGTCAGTAATGGATACACGGCCTCCGTTGGGTATGAGGCGCTTCCGAGTTTCCGGGACGTGCCTGCTTCTGAGAAGCCCGGCCTGTTCCTCAGGAAGCTGGCCATGTGCTGCGTGGTATTCGACTTCACGGACCCAACAAAGGATGTGAAGGAGAAGGAGATCAAGAGGCAGATGTTGCTTGAGCTGGTGGATTATATCACCTCAGCCACTGGGAAATTTCCAGAACCCGTTATTCAGGAGGTTATCAAGATGGTGTCTGCAAACTTGTTCCGGGCACCGACCCCAGCTCCAAGGGAGAACAAGGTACTTGAGTCGTTTGATATGGAGGAGGAGGAGCCTGTCATGGATCCGGCATGGCCACACTTGCAGATTGTGTATGAACTGTTCTTGAGATTTATTCAGTCTCCCGAGACGGATGCAAAGCTGGCCAAGAGATACATTGATCATGGTTTCATTATCAGACTTCTTGATCTCTTTGACTCGGAGGATCCTAGGGAGAGGGAGTATTTGAAGACAATACTTCACAGGATATATGGGAAGTTCATGGTGCACCGGCCATTCATCAGGAAGGCAATTAATAATATCTTCTACAGATTTATATTTGAGACAGAGAAGCACAATGGTATTGCGGAGCTGTTAGAGATTTTGGGGAGTATAATTAATGGTTTTGCTTTGCCACTCAAGGAAGAGCATAAGTTATTTTTGGTCAGAGCACTAATTCCACTCCATAAACCAAAATGTGTTAGCATGTATCACCAGCAACTGTCATACTGTGTAACTCAGTTTGTTGAGAAAGATTGCAAGCTTGCTGATACTGTTATAAGGGGTCTACTCAAGTATTGGCCCATCACGAATAGCTCAAAGGAGGTAATGTTTTTGGGTGAGTTAGAGGAGGTACTGGAAGCTACTCAGCCAGCAGAATTCCAGAGGTGTATGGTGCCACTTTTTCGACAAATTGCTCGCTGTTTAAGCAGTTCCCACTTTCAGGTAAGACAAGATTGCAGAGTGCCAACTATACAATAAAGATAAAATAAAAATGTATAATTTGCTTGTAGCTCATGAATTTTTCAACTTCAAACTTATTATTGGTTTTGTGGATCAATATGTGCATGGGTCATGACTCTAGATTGCAAGTCAACTAAGCTGTACAAACTGATAAATAATCATAAGTGTGAAGTCCATACTAAGTCCATACTAGGTCTGTTCATGTTGATTCATGAATAGTCATTTTGACCTTTCGGCTCTTTGTGCCTGTCGTTTCCGCATGAGGAACGTTAGTAATCCAGAAGCTTTGTCCAATGTCCATATTTCTGCATTAATTCATCTCCAAAAGCCAGTCTTCTTTTTCCTTCCAATCAAATTGTAATTTTCCGTTATAGAATCAGGCTATTAATTATAACTGGTGTATGAATCTTCCTTTGTGATGCTTCAAATGTGATGACATGCCGCAAGAACTATTCTGATTTGGAGAAGGTTGGATAATGATTTGCAATGAGAAAACACTGTAGAAAATGGGGGTTTGCTATTTGGATGCCAATCTTCCTGTGAAGCCAATTTAACTCTTCATTAGCATTGTTTAATTCCGAACAGATTGTTTGAATACAGACTGTAGGCATACTTAGTGTCATTCCTTGTCATCTTAGTGCACCCAGTTAATCTTATGGAGCGTCATTCCTTTGAAACGTAATATTAAGCTAGTTATGAGACTGAAGTAAAGTGGTGAACCTGTTGCATGTCAAGTGTGCTTGTTTATTTCTTCTCAAAATATGGGTCTTAGTACTTCAGTGATTCAATTGAGAAAACAAGTGATTGTCCTGTATCATGTTTCCAGAAGGCATCAAGCCCTTTAGTTTTATCCCTTGGCCACACAATTTTTGTTTTGAGCTTTATCATTTCTAAACTAATTTCTTTTAGCTCATTTTCTGTTTGGACTGTTAGCATGTTAATTGCTAACGGCTACGAATGACTTATCTCTTACTTGATATTTCGTATTGCTTGTTTTTCCAGTAGTTATAAATCAAGACATTTTATCTGGTGCTTCCACTCCACAAGTTTGCTATTGAAGCTAATTTGTTCTTTTTTCTGCAGGTGGCGGAGAGAGCTCTCTTTCTATGGAACAACGATCATATTGAAGGTTTGATCAAACAGAACAGCAAGGTGATACTGCCCATAATCCTTCCTGCGTTGGAACGAAATACAAAAGGCCACTGGAATCAAGCAGTTCAAAGCTTGAGTCTTAATGTTCGCAAAATATTCATGGACCATGACCCCACACTGTTTGAGGAGTGCCGTAAGAAGTTTGAGGACGATGAAGCTCAAGAAGCTAGCATGAGGTCAAAGCGTGAGGCTAGATGGAAGCGCCTAGAAGAAATTGCCGTGTCAAAATCTACTCAGTGAGCAGAACGTCTTACTGAGGCTATAGTTCGTCAGCAGGCTCCCTCTGTCTAGTCTTTTGGACTGCGTAGAAGCAGCGCTTTCTCGCGGGATCAGGTTTTCGATCGGTGATGTTAACGCTCATGGATGGCTGGGTGCCGTTTGTTACTTGTTCCCGAACATTTTACTCGCTGACATGTAAATCTGAGGTAGATGATGGGCTGCGGAGCTTCAGCCGAGCCTTGAGTTCTCTCAATTGTGTGGTCGAGTGATCATCTGTTTCGTAATCAAGGGACAAAGAGGGGACAAATTACTGTCCTGTACTGCGTTCTGTGAGGTGCACGCGCTACAGCTTACCATGTAGCCTGCAGCTCGGTGTCTGATCCGGGACAGCTCGAAGCACCTATTAGTCGAGTAGCACCGGCACCTGCTTGTTGACTCTGATTTTGCTGAAAATGTAATGCTTTATGTATGGATGGTGGTGACTTGAATCCCTGTCTGTCATGATAATTTGTTTCATGGTGTACATGTGTTTGCTTTCGCCAGATGTGTACTGATGAAATTTGGAATGAGCAATGCTCGTTGCTGGCTGTTTAATTTATCGAAACGTGGTGTCCTGGGACCTGAGTGATGGTTTGCCATGTGGGATCAGTTTTGGATGGAGGAACAGATGTGAGCTGCACTTGGCAATTTGCTGCTTGTCCATAGGCTTTGCGCATTTTATAACAAGCAGACACTAGTAATGTAGCAGTACATGTTTTGGGAGTGCGAGAATAGGGGGGACAACCAGTGATTCAGAATATCGGAACTGTGGAAACAAGGACCGTTTGGAAGGCCAAATGCTTTCTGTTGGCACTTGGTTCAGATGTTTTGTTTTAGCTTTGATTGATCGCTGCAGAATATCTTAGATAGCAACGGAAGTTCAGTTGTGGTTCAGCCCCATCTGAAAATCCCACGTACTGTAACATTTTTTTCCCCCAAATGAATGCAAGAGTGGTGTGACTTCTTAACTGATGAAAATGGCGTGTCACTCGTGGACACCACCAAGTTGCGTCTAGGCAGTCGAAGATGAGAGACGCGTTCTGCGTGGGGTGGCCGGTAAAATGAAACATCGACCAGTCCCGCATGACTAGTAGCCTAGGACGGCGAGGAAGTCGCCCGTGTGTCCTTGTAAGTTTCCACTGCAAACGCAGCACGCGTTGTCGTTACCGCTTGTCCAGACCAGCTTCTCGATGAGGAGATGTTGTTCCGCACCGCACCTGAAGCTGGGAAGGCGTTACTATAGTTTTCCGGCATCAACTGGTCACGGCTGGTCGCCACGGCTCCGTGCGCGCTGAACATTAAGCAAATCACGTCCTGAACGCGTCGTGGCGGACGGCCTTGTGAGCGTGCTGGTGAGGAAGCAGCAGACCGGGTCCTTGCAGCATCAGCCAGTCGCACGCGTTTTCCGTGGCGAGGAGGGTTGCTGTTTGACGGCGTTACTTAAACATGCATAAAAGTCACGAGGAACTTCCCGCAAGCACGGCCTCGTACGCTCTGGTCTGGTCGACGCACAGGACAATGGCCCGTCTGGCGTGTGCGCCGCCGCGGTGCGCGTGGCACCACCGGCGCTGTGTTCTGAAACATGTCGCGAAACAAAGAAGACGAGAAACTTGCAGGGGATGGATGTTCCAGTCTTTGAGGCACGGCGAATTAATAGATTTTGAGCATGAACAAGTGCTTCACCATCGCGGTGCCAGGGCTCCAAGCAGAGCCACCGAACCGTTGTAATCACAGTGATCAGTTGATGTACTGCAGCGTCAAAGGCTCCAAGCAAAGATCGAAAAAGTGCTTGCAGTTGCAGGCTATTGTTTTTTTTTTCATTGAACAGGCTCATTCAGAGAACAATAGCTGTAGTACTGAATCGGGCGAAACGAATCCTATTTGATGTAAATCTGCTTCACATGATGTGTTTTCAAATGTATTCAGAGGAGCGAATTTGCGAAAGATGCCGGACTCTGCTGATGAGCTGCTGTTGCATGGCAACCCAAGAGCAACACGGTTCTGAATTTTCCAGGAGCGTGCGCACTGTCGGCGACGTGCCACACCACCGGAGCGCCGTCTCTCGCCTTACAGACCAGACCACTACGGCGGGTGAGCAGGTGGCGGCGCTCATGGACGCCGGGGAGGGCGGCACGCGGCGTCGCGGACGCGGTTGGCAGAGACAGTAGAGACGGAACGAAGAGAGTCTGATATGGAAGCGATGTGCTTCCCTCAGCGGCTTCGAACACGGAGACGGCGAAGGTGGGTGGGGCGGAGAGCTAGCCGGCGACGAGGCGGCCGGAGGAGGACCAAAGGGGACGACAATGAGCCGGTGGCGAGGGAGCCTGGGACGGCCGTGGAAGCGGCGGCGGAGGATTTTTATGCAGTTTTTACTAGGAGGGAGTGCCTGGGAACCCGCAGCTCAAGGCTCGCCGCTCGCCGGCGTTGCAGCCACGGTCGCCGAGGTACGGCTCGACGAACAAATGTGTCGTTTTAAGGTGGTTTCTGAAAATAGTCCATTCAAAAGGGGTTATGTGCAAATAATTAGATCACGACTATTAATCGCGATCCAGTTCAGAGGGTTAAGTGCAATTAATGGATCGCGACTATTAATCGCGATCCAATTTAGGAGGTTTCCCGTAAAATATTAGATCGCGACTGCCAACACCCCGTGCCCCACCGACGGAGCCAGGAACGAATCCCTCTTTCTGTTGTGATTTCGGTAGATGCTTTGCGGGCTTCTAGGCTGGGCGCGTGGTTCTCTGACGGAGGTGGAGTCAGGGGCGGCGTGACGGCGAGATGCTCTCGGTCACTCAAGCGCCTCTCCGGAGAAGCTGTTCGAACAGGCCGAAGGCGTCGACACCGCTGAGACGAGGTGAGCTTGCCTGAACCTCTCCTTCACCTCTGCAGACAGAGTTCAAGAGAGGCCAAATGCTCTGCTGTCAGTACTTGATTTAGCTTTGAGCACCGATGAATGCAAGACTGGTCGTGAGTAGTGGCTCCTCTCTTAACTGAAAATGATGCGTCAGTCGTGGATGCAAAGTTACATTTGGACAGTCGAAGATGAGACATTGGAGGAAACCAAATCCTGTGCATGCAGCTGAAGATTTGGTTCCATCCAACACTCACCTTCAGCTTCCAAATTCTTGAGGGGTTTATGCTACCTACACTGCCTGAACCAGTCGTTATCTGAACATTTGAACATGAGATATTGGAGGAAACCAAATCTTTGCCTCGCTTTCCCCGACAAGATTTGGCTCCATCCAATTCTCAAATTCAACCGCCAAAGTTTCGGCTATGAATTCTCATGCTGGACAGGCTAATGCACCTCACCTATTTGATTTGCATTGGCTACTGATAGAGGCGCTGAAGATAAGATGTTGGAGAAAACTGAACTCCTGAAACTGTCAAGAGACATGAGAGAGTTCAGTTTCCTACAACTCTTACTTTCAGAGCTAGTATTAACATTTTGACTTGCAATTCTTCAAGCTTTTGGGCCTTCCTTTTATAGACCACTTCAATCTGAAATTCCTGTGCTGCTCCATTCTAGTAATATTCTCTAGCATGAGTAATGCATGATGAGCAGTTCTACTTACTAACAGACTCTGACCAGAAATATGCCTGTCACACTTTTGCAGTTCAGGTACTTCTGCTTCCAAACCAGGCCTCTGATAAGTCTACATCAAATGTTAAGCTACTTCTATTTGGCCCCATCAAAGATGTTAGTGCCATCTCAGAGTTAAAAGATGTTAATAACATTAAATCGATACGGACAATTCCTATCACTGAACCGGCAATTCTAGCATCAATAGCCAACAGGTGAACGGATTCAGAAGAGCTGAAGAGTATGCCACCTGAGACCTTTTGATACAGTACGCTGCTTCAGAGTTCAGGAAGAGCTGAAGAATCTCGAGTCCCGGAGGCCATGTGTCTTGTACAGAAAGGCAAAATAGTTGCAGGAACAATAGGACAGTCAATAAAAGTATTACTAGGACCATTTCCTTTTTCTTAACCATATAACTAGGACACTGCCTTTCTTTAGACTTTTGGTATGGGCTCTAGATTGGTTGATATGGCAGGTTTTCAGGAACGACTCTCTCATACAAGTTGTTTACAAGTTGTTTCTTGGCCTTCGAGGTAGGGTGTACTACTCGGCAGCAGCCAATAGGTACCTAGATCACCTATTGTCAACTTCTTCTTATTAACCATGAAATAAGTACTGATTACTCCATGGTGATGGTATTTTGTGTTTCCGTCAAAATTGGCACCGAAATTTTCTGTGAAATGTATATAGCTGTGAAATTTGATTTTTATTTTTCTGGGACTCTTTTGATTAGCTAAAGTTCAACGGAATTCACAGTTCAGATCATTTTTGGCATGTAGAGGAAGGGACCAAGGGTTCACGTGGACATGAAAAATGCCAAAACATTTCAATCAAGTGAGTCGCGAATGGTCCTAATCTGGGATTCTTGTGACCACAAAATTAAACACGTAGAAACTCTCCTCGTCCAGATGCTACTCTCATTGAGCCACTCAAATAGAAACATCTGTGTATCTCAAAATAATTGATGACCGCGAAATTCAGTTATAAATTTATACTAGAAATTTAGCTTAACATTCTGAAATCAAATGTAACTAAGAAACGACATTAATTTTGTGAGCTATCCTAGTAGGTTTTATCTTTGGTTCTAAATATGTTGCGGAACCAAGAGTTCTTGGTTTATCCAAAAGTGAAAATCCAGATGCCTGAATGAGAAATATCAATTCTCTGCTAAATATTAGTGTCCATGGCACTCTCTTCCCAAGTGCTCCAACATCAGGCCTTTATTCTTCACTCTACATTTTGTTCTGTTTCTAGCATTTACCAAATGCAACAAAAGAAAAGCGGCAAAATGAATGGAAATGTCAAGAACACCTTGGTCTATGAGAAATATTATATTTGTCTAAATAAAATAATTCCCTTGATGAACGAACAGGCAGAATAGGATACCTCGCCCCATGTGCAACAAATTATTGTTGTTCTATCCAAATCACCCGACACCAACACCCATCCCCACTCCTTCAACTGACAGGTAGACCCACGTTTCTGGTCCCACTGTCATGCACCCTGCCCCTGCGAAACTAACCGCCCAACGAACCCGCCGTCCCATTGGGCAGACGTGCCCGTGCCGTTAGACGCAACCCCACTCGTCACTGACAGACTGTCCCGCCCGGGCCCACACGTCATTCCCAGCCACGCGCCGCAAGGCCGCGTTGCGCGGCCGGCCTCCCGCCACCGACGCGTGGGGTCAGAAGAAAAGCGTTGGCCCACCGGTCAGCCTTGTGGACGCGGTTATATACGCGCCGCGTGCCGAATAAGGCAGGCAGCTGCTGCGAAAGCAAGCTTCCGTTTCGTTTCGTTTCCACGCCTCCCACATTCCGCAACCACCACTTCGGATTCGCCGGCCGCCGCCGCCGTGCCATTCCACGGTGCCCAGCCGCCGAGAGAGGCCCGCTCCGATGCTTCCGGCTGCTGGTTAGCGCGTTCTGGATGGTGCGGCCCTGTGGGGCCCACTGCTGCTAGGGGATCTGATTCTGAGCTGCGTTGAGCGGTTTGGCTGCCGGCGTGAAGGTGAACGGTGGTGAAATAGGCTGGCGATGGTGATATCGGCGAAGGAGAGGAAGTTGAGCAGGCTCGGGAGTTGCAAGGGCTCGCCAGGAGCTGGCGGTGGAGGTCTGGGCTCCCCCGCTGCCAGGGGTCACCGGGGCACGGCGGCGGCGGGGCCGCAGCGGCGACTGTTCGCGGCGCTCTTCGCTTTCCTGTGCGCCGGCGTGGTCGTCCTCGGCGGCGGGCACGTCATTGGAGGTGAGCTTGCTTCGCATTTTGATCCTCCTGGAACACTCTGCATTCCCCTGGGCTGTCAATTGGATCTTGGTGGGGTTTAGGTAGGCCATGGAAATAGTAATCTCAAGGAAACCTTGTGCTTTGTGGAATTAAGAATTTGTCGGGTGAATAAATTTGCATTTTTAGATACAATTTTGGTATGTGTTTGGTGTTCATGGTTGGGAGGTGAGAAAAAGTTGGCTTCTTTTTGTTGTGGGCTGCGATAGATCTGATCGGGTCTTACCACTCGCCGCTATAAATTGCTATTTTTCTCGTTGGATTATTGCGTTACTCTAGGCGTATCATAGGAGCTGGAGCAGCTTGACATTCCTGGATTAGATTGTTTTCGATGGAGTACAACATACGAGTTGGTGCTGTTACCTTTGACTGATTGACGCTTTGAATAGGAAAAGCTCACGCCATCACATGAAGAATGTGTGTGTTGGTGTTTCTGGATTCGGGCATGTTGAATCCGCTTGGTTTATTTCTGCTTTTTAAGCGAAGTGCTGATGTTCTTGTCTCTGATGCAGCATCGTTCCGGCCGGTGCTGAGAACGGCGTGGCCATCGGCCACCCTGAGCGCCATCTACTCTGATGCCGAAGCACATCAAGCCGGCACCGGCGCCGACACCGTGTTGCCGTCAGTACAAATCCGGCACGCGGTTGCCTTGCCGGACCAGATCCTCCTAATCCTCAAGGACGGGTCGGTGCTGCCAGCTCCTGACCAGTTCAAGTGCCTGTACTCCCCTGCCAACTCGTCGGAGCTGCGCCGCCCACCCCTCTCGGCCGTCTCCTTGCGGGATGGGCCCAGCCTCGTCCATTGTCCGGCTGGACCTTCTGATGTTGCCGTATCACTGTCTCTGGCACTGTCACCGCCCGTCACACCGTTTCAATGGGACAGGCTTGTGTACACCGCACTTGTTGACAGCCGGGACAACTCCACCGTTGTGTTTGCCAAGGGGATGAATCTCCGGCCAGGCCGTTTGGGTGTGGCGTCGCGGTATGAGTGTGTCTTTGGCCGCGACCTGTCGAAGCCGAAGCATGTGCTCACCTCCCCTGTGATTTCTGCTGCCCAGGAGGTATTCCGGTGTGTGACACCAGTTCGCATTCGCCGGTACCTCAGGATGACAACTGACAGCAACAGCAAGGGAGACAGTGATGAGAAGCCTATGTTGGTCTCCATCAGGACCAAGGGCCGGGGGAGCTCTACACTTCCCTCAATCGCTCAGCCTGAGCCTCTTCCTCGGTACAACAGGCATCGGAGGCAAAAGGCACACTCAATGTGTGTATGCACGATGCTGCGCAACCAAGCACGGTTCCTCAGAGAATGGATCATCTACCACTCACATATTGGTGTTCAGCGGTGGTTCATCTATGACAACAACAGTGACGATGACATTGAGCAGGTCCTTAACAGCATGGATCCATCGAAGTACAATGTGACACGCCACCTGTGGCCATGGATGAAGTCGCAGGAGGCTGGATTTGCTCATTGTGCTCTCAAGGCCCGGGAGAGCTGTGAGTGGGTGGGATTCATCGATGTCGACGAGTTCTTGCACTTCCCTGGTAACCAGACTTTAGAAGATGTCCTCCAAGCTACTCAAACAGACCACAGATCGGTGAGCTCAGGACTTCGTGCCACAGCTTTGGTCCTTCAGGTCGAACTAAAATTCCCAAGAAGGGAGTTACCACAGGTTACACCTGCCGGCTGGCTGCGCCGGAGCGCCACAAGTCAATTGTCAGGCCAGACTTACTAAACCCATCACTGATCAATGTGGTGCACCACTTCCATCTGAAAGAAAGGGTGAGGTATGTAAACATTGGTCAGGGAGTGATGCTGATCAACCACTACAAATACCAAGTCTGGGAGGTGTTCAAAGATAAGTTCTCTGGGCGTGTCGCCACCTATGTTGCTGATTGGCAGGATGAGGAGAATGTCGGATCTAGGGACAGGGCACCAGGGTTAGGGACCAAACGGTGGAACCAGAGGATTGGCCTAGGCGGTTTTGTGAAGTATACGATACCAGTCTTAAAGATTTTGTGCAGAAAATGTTCACAGATCCAGACACTGGACATCTTCCATGGTAGATGGTAAACACTGTATTTGATCTGGCACGGCACATATTAGATTACTTGGAGACATACAGACAAGGAAAGAAGATACAGGAAAGGAGTTAGTTAGATAATTTAGTTTTAAGGTCTTTTGCTGATTTTGTTTCATTAGAGTCATCCATTCTTTTACATATCTAAGAGGGAAATGATTCTTTTGTAGATACAGATAGGTAGCACGTCCACTGTAAGTTACGTCGCTGAAAGGGAATGCAATTGACGAGTACTTACTTTGTCCATTCGTCAGTTATTTTACCTTGATGTATGATCTTTAAGTTTCTGCACTGGTTAGATGATCACCAATTTTGTAAATTAGTAGTTATGTAGAAGACTACAATTCGTTTCAGTAACCACAAGCTGGTGGCTAGCAGAGTTACAGAGTAGCAGGTTGTGAAGAAGACAAGGATGGTGCACGGTGCACCTTCCTTGATGTAGTGGCCCTCGAAGAGTATTTGGCTTTTCCAGGAATTCACACCCAGAATATATTGCGTTCACTTGTTTTCTACTTTACATTTAAATAATAACAACTTTGTGCTTAGCATCTTTAGATGTAACTAGCAGCTTTGGTAAAGTATTCGCTTGTGTCGACTCAGCAAGTTTCTTAGAACAAGGAAAGAACCAGATCAACATCCATATCGCTCTCATAGCCATTGTTTCCTTCTGTCTCACACCAGATGAAACCTTTTACTTTAGTGCCATACTGTTCATACTTTATTGTCTGAAGTTCCTTGACAGGATGGCCCTGTATGGATTCCAGGGTCCCACTTCTTTATTTTGCCACTAAACATAGGTTTATGTAGGACAGGTTTATATCATAGTTAAGTCAAAAGCAAGGGGAAGCAACCAGACATAGCCTTTCCAATATCCTATCCTCTAACCCCCAAAATTAGGCCTTGTTTTATGTGATTGTTTCGCTGTACTAATCAAAGTATGGACAACAGGACAAAAGCTGGCAGTGTGTGGGTTCGTTTGGTGTCTTCTGGGAATGGAGCTATCTGAGGATTTCGTTCAAGGAGCTTTAGAGCCTTAGACAGATTCATGGAGTAAACTAACATTTCGCGCTGTGATTTGGCCGATTGCTACCACATCGGCGTTTGTATAAACTGTTCATATGTAGCATCTTTACGATAACACAGCAGTGTATGTACCGGACATTGTTGCTAAGTTGTAAGCGTCATAAGTTTTCTTTTACTTTCCAAAAAGAAAAGGCCCTTTCGCTGGACAACACAACATGGCATGAATTTTGTCCTCCGGAAAAAGAGAAAGTAGAGTTTCTAGCAAGTAGGATGGCACACCACCGCTTTGTCCTGTGCCTGCTGGAACAGCGAAGCTATTAACATCATTCATATCTGAATTCTGAATAATGCCCGTCAACTTTGCACCGTGAATGTCCACTAGCTGCTGTGAAAAATCAGTTGCAGTATGCTCGTCTGCTTTGTGGTCAACGCCTATTGGCGGGATGAGGTTGAGATTGGGCTGTGGCTAAATGCATTGCAGCTGGCTCCACACAAGATGCTACTCCAATGGGCATGACTGTTCAGTGTTCACGCATGATACGAGGCAGAGTATTGCAGATCCTGTTTCATATTACACCTCTGAGATTTCGTGAGTACTTTGTAATTTCTCTGCATCTTCGGCGTATAGAGATTCTTCTGCTTGCCTGCGCTATTATTGTAGATTCTTCTGCTTGCCTGCGCTATTCAATTGAGCGCTTGTACTAGGACATTATGTGCTCATTTAAGTGTACACGCAAATCACCGACTGCTTCATGCAAGTAGCATGTACTAGCTGCAAGGACTGAATCATTTAAAACCTTTTTCTTTTTACGCCTACCTCACTTTACGAACCGGATCCATAGTTTGACCAAAAGACAAATCACTGAACGTGGTAAGGAAACGGCAAATTGCTTGTTGTACCTTTCAATTTCGTCGGTCGGTGTCGGTATGCGCGAGTTCACCATCGCTGACCAGCTGACTAGGCACGCCTATGGCTTGCAGGCTTTCAACACGTGCCAAGGCACGTTTAAATCGTCTCACCATCGTGCAGGCAGCTTGGCTGCCTCTTCTGTTGGACCAAGGATAGACCAAAAAATATACTTGCAACTAACGTATAACGAGATAAGGCATTAGTGTGACATGGAAAACCAGATGAAATGCTGACAGAATTACAGAATTGCAACTCCAAAGTTAGGCGATCGGAAGCTGCCGCGTTGCTCACTCTATTTCCAGAAGCAATCTGTGCTTTTTCCGTTGCTGCTCTGGAGCATTCGGCAAGGGAACTGGTAGCGTCCAACTCTGACAGCTCCAACTCAACGAACATGATGGAACAGAAGCCCCAATCATACGCCTAATAACACCGAAACCTCACGTGGCAAATGGGCAATGCTCGTGTAAGAGGGCGCCGCCACGAGATTTCTTCTTCGTCCTTCTTCCCTCTCCCCATCATCGTTTTCTTCACGTCGTTTTGGCACATGTTTCTGGTCAGCAAACGGGCACTCTTGGCAATCCAGCACCAGATGTTCGTTAAGTTTTATCTACATCAAAGCTGAGTCACGAAGGAAGCCATCGTATTCAATAATGAATGATGTTACCTCTATCTATTGTTCTTTGTAATCTACTCCCTCCGTTTATAAATAGATGTCGCTGTTGACTTTTAGGCATCACGTTTGACCGTTCGTCTTATTTAAAAATTTATGCAAATATTAAAATAAAATATGCAACGATTAAAATATCTTTAATAATAAAACAAGTTATAAAAAATAAATAATTTGCGTAAAAAAATTGAATAAGACGAGCGGTCAAACGTGATGTCAAAAAGTCAACAACGACATCTATTTATGAACAGAGGGAGTACTACAAAAGACTAGGCTTATTCTACTTGTCTGTTACTAGCACTACTTAGCTACAACAAAAATCAGCTGCAGCCAAATCTTATTTGAGGACCAGCTCATTTCTGGCCAGCAGTACAAGCAATTTATCAAATTTAATTCAAATCAGGGCTGATGCCATCATCTCAAATGAACACAACAGGCAACTGCGTCACAGGAGAAATAAGGAAGCCATGTGCTTCACCCATGATATAAACCATTCATAACTGGACAAAGCTTTACACCCAGGATGCAAGCCCACAATGCGTCGGTCAACAATCAGCTGGAAATGATTAGCAACACCTGTGTTGTTTCCTCCAACTATCCAAAATAGAACTGAAGTGTCAAAACTTTTCATCAGACAAAAACCATGGATCGGTTTCTTTGATTATCTATCTGTAAGAAGGAAGCTTTCCCCCGGGAAGCTCCCAGTTGTCATTCTTGTCATCGTCCTGCTCCTTGGCCTCCTGCGCATCATCGAATGGATATGGACCCTTGAAATGTCTGCAACAGAATGGACGCGGCCAGTTAGGAGAACTGTGCTGCATTATTGAGCGAAATGAACTCAAGGTGCTCGAGATACCCCTCGTGGCTGTGAAATTCAGTGTAAAGCTTTCAACAGTCTACACGATTCCACAATGGGTGTTTGATTACAGAATTGCATACTCGTGCATGCCAAGGTTGCATACCCATGTTCTCATAATCAACGAGAACACCAATATAATAACACAAATTTGATGCTGATGGCCCACAAAACAGTATATCAGCAGAAAAGTAAAAACAAAATGACCTCTGACAGGGATCATTTCACATGCACAGTTACTTCCATTCCTAATCTACTGCCACACCTTCAGGATCATGACCTTAAGCAGTTGTCTAGTTGGGATGCAATGTGTCATTAATTTGACAGATACAGTCAATGAAGTAGCCTGAAAACCTACATGAATCTGCTGTGATTTTGGAAATTCATAGCACCATCAGATGATCAACATGGCAGTGTGAAACTACATGAATCTGCTGTGCTTTTGGCAAATAAATATTGCTATCAGATGATCAACATGGCAGCCTAAAACTACAAGAACTCACTGCTTTATGCATAACAACTTTGCAGATAGCATTAATTTGCTCACTACTATGTCAAAAGTGGTGGGGTTGAAAAATGCCATTACAAAGAACACGAGTTAATAAATGTGCCTGTTTAGCTGTGAAAATAACATTATGTCACTTTATCTGTCAATTCCAACTTTGATACTCCTTTGTACCACACTGGTCCAGGACTGAAGTACTCAGTTGGCGATGGGGATGATACGAGGCGGGAAATACTGATACAAACACAATTTCTGTAACCACTTGTTACATTGATGCACCTTACACTTCTCTGTCAATCTTTGCAACTCACTTTTGTTGGTTGCAATATAATTAGTGAACTTAATGCACATCCTTATGTTTGACTTTGGCTCATTTTCCTGGCACCTTGCTGTTTGATGCTGGCATGATTCAGTTGTTTTGTAATGTACATTGTTCAATGCTAAGACCTATCATTTTTATCTTGAACGGACATGTATCACATATCATTTAAAAAAAAAATGAATTGCACTATGTTGTCACTCATTTTATCATGATACTCCTCAAGTCATCACAAATTTAATTTGGCACTATAATGATATTCTCACTGTAACTCATCACAAAATTCAACTGCACCAAACACTTGAACCAGAACTAGAACAATAATGTATGGGGACCATAGTAGTGATACGCACATATGTAGATCAAATAAGTTGCTAGCACCTAGCAGCCTAACACTTCAAAATGGGCCAAATTTAAACAAGAAAAGTGATATGAACCAGCAATTGCCGTGTGATTTGTAACACTTCAAGTGGCAAGTAAGGTAGTGTTTGGTTTGTTGTATGAACAATAATGCATATAGGCAGGGGTGACCTCCACACCATCTGAACCAAACAAACATGCACAAACTGACAAATAAACTGATCGAGTTTGGCCATCGCCTCCACATCATAGCGGCGAGCGACCGATCGATCGAGCGGGAACGCACCTCCGGCGGTACCTCCGGGCCGCGGACCGCGCCTTGCGCTTCCTCCTGTCCCGCGCGTCCTCGTGCCTCCGCCGCCGCCTGATCTCCTCCATGACGCCCGCGCGCGCCACCTCCCGCGTGAACGCCCGCAGGAGCTCCTCCCCGTTCACGTCCTCGTCGCCCGCGTCCGCCTTCGCGTTGTGGTACTTCGGGTTGGCCGCCGGCGCCACCCGCCGCGCCGACGGCGGGGCCGGGACCGAGAGGGAGAGGGTGGTGGTGGCGGGAGGGGCTCGCCGTGGGAAGGACACCGAGGAGGAGGAGCGGGTGTTGGCGTGGAGGGTTGGCGGTTGGCGCAACGAGAAGACCGCGGCGGCGGCGGCGGAGGTGGCGGCCATCGCGGTGGCTGTGCCCGCCGGCGAAGGACGGAGCGGACGAGGACCTTCTCGGAGGCCGGCAGCCCCGGTCACTGACTGGTGGATCCGATGGGCTCTGGGCCCCGATTCGCTATCTGGACTGCCGGACGCTTCTTTTCCATTCTAGCCCATGAAAACAGGCCCATTACGTTGGACCAGCCCATTGAAGAGTCCGGCATCTCTGTAAATCCAACCTGATTCTCAAAAAAAAAAAAAAAATGTAAATCCAAACCTGAGCTTTGATTGAGTTGGTACGAATTCAAACTAGAGTGATGATTCATACTAGCAGATAGATCCAATCTTTAAATGGAGGCATGATTTTCTCTGCAAATTCATCGCCGTACAATGTGTGTCAAGAAAGGGAAATAAAAACATGCATGCATGGCGACTCACGATTAATGTAACAAACGTATTACATTGGGTTGGTATCTTGTCAGTCAGTACCTGCTTGTTGTTTTAACTGCACGCACGTGCATTTTCGGATCGACGACTTGACACGAATGCTAAGCTGGGGAAAGAACTGGACAACGGCTGCGACTGATTGTTTGATGCCCAATAAATTGAACGGCATCCCCTAAACCTGGGGGAAGCGAATGCAGTGTCAACTGTACTCCAGTTCTTAGATGAAAGCTTGGAAGCACATTCCGACATGGCTGGTTTATCTGCATGGTTTCTAAATTTTAGTAGAATGTCCGTGCGTATTTTCCTTAGAAAAAAGTGAAAGATATGCGAAGCGAAAGTGAATCCAGAAATTTCTTGGTCTGCGAGAGAAGCACGCAGGCTGGTGCTGATGTGAGTTCGTCCCGTGTCAGTGCGCGCAGCTCTTCACTCGATCATCAGTGCCCTTCCGCATCGGCGAACGTGGGCGGTTTGGTCGCCGTCGTCCTCCCTCCTCGGCTGCTGCTGCTGCTGCTGGATCATGTCGTGGTTCCAGGTGGGCAGCATCCGTCTTGCCGTCGGAGGGAAGGCATCAACCATCAAGGCAGGTCATGAAAATGCTTCTACAGATGCCAACACCTTCACCGTCGGTCTTCAAGATGCTAAAGGTGGAAAGACAATTCGTTGATGGTACTTGCGGACATCGACTGAAACGATCAGGACATCAGGAGCCTGAAATGTAGTCGCTCCTTTTCTCACTGAAAGAAAAAATTATCTGGCGTTGCCTTTAATTTGGGCCAGGGATCTAGCTAGTCATCTTAGGATCTATCGAAACGTATTCTTCGTCCATCACTCCAAGTATTCGACCCGTTGGAGTTGCCATTGGGCAAGGAATATATGTATTAGTCGTCCATCACTCCACGTATCCTAGTTACCTTTAATTTGGCGAACCAGGCTAATCATCAGTACATAATGCATGACGTGCAAAGGAGAAATTCCACGATCGGTTTCTGAGGACCTTCTGCCGTCATGAATGCTGATAGTGCACACACAGTAACATTTCCCATCCACGATGATTCCCCGAGACAAACCATACTCATCCTCGACGAGCTGAAGCCTGACATAGTGGCCATCGACGAGAGGATGGCGACGACGACGGCGAGGCTGGAGGCCGATTTCAGGAAGGTGGACACCAAGATCCCCCGCTTCCGCACGGCCTGCGCGGGATGGGCGGCGCCGGGGGCCGGTACATCGCGCCGAGCGTGGTGGCCATCGGTCCGTACCACCACCGCGGCTCGCCGCAGCTCGAGAAGATGGAGGAGGTCAAGCTCGCGGCGGCCTACTACCTGTGCAGAGACTCGGGCCGCTCGACCGCGGAGGTCTACGAGCAGGTGCTCTCCGTCGCGGGCGAGGCGCGCGGCTGCTACGAGGCCGACGACCCGGCGATGGCGGGACTCAGCGACGCCGAGTTCGCGTCCATGATGTTTCTTGACTGCTGCTTCCTGCTGCAGTACATGACCGGCAAGTTTGAGGATCCTACGGAGGGTCGTTCTTCCATAGCTTCACTCTGTCATCGGGACCTAGCATCATCAAGGACATGATGCTGCTGGAGAACCAGATCCCGTGGCTGGTGATGGAGGCCCTCAAGGAGTTTTTGTCCGTCGACGTGCACCGGTTCGTCATCAGCATGGGAGAGAAATTCTTCCCCAAGAACAAAAAGGGAAAGAAAGCAAGTCCACCTGCTACAGAGCTTGGCGGTAGTAAATACAAGCCGCCGCATCTACTTGGTCTCCTCCGGTTTAGCCAGATCGCCAGCATGCCCCCTCAAAGGCTCCGGTATAGGGTGGGCAGCTCTTTGTCACTGTCAAGGAGCGCCGCAGAGCTCGCACAGATAGGCATCAAGCTAACCGCCAGCACCGCCACCTGGTTCGGGGACATGAGCATTAAGAACAAGTCCGTCTTCGGCGAGCTTTCCTTGTCGCCGTTGTTTCTGAACGACATCACCGCTTGCTGGCTCGTCAACATGGCGGCCTTGGAGGCGACCACCGTGGCCCCAAACTGGAACTGAGAATCGGACGGCTACGTGGTGACCTCGTATCTTTCTGTGTTGGCGATGCTCATGGACCGGAAGGAGGACGTGCACGAGCTCCGGGGGAAGGGAGTGCTGCGAAGCATCTCCAGCAACACGAAGACGCTGGCCTTCTTCAAAGGCCTCGGCCAGCACCTTGAATTTAGCCGTCGCTACTTCGCCACCTTGGAGGATATCGAAGCGTACAAGCGCCGGAGGCCGGTGAGGACCGCTGTCCACAAGTTCATCTACAAAAACTACAAGGTCATGGCCGCGATCCTATCCATCGCCGGCGTGCTCGCCGGAATCTTTAGGGCACTTTACTCACTCAAGAAACCCTAGCTAGCAACTTGCTACCCTGCTTTCAACCCCCGTCAGGCATGCCGTCTGCTCACTTCAATGTCTTTCTTCTACTTTGCTGCTGGCGTTTGTGGAAGCACCGCCATGATGTCGTGTTCCGCTCCATGTCCCCATGCTATGATCGACTCTTCGCGAGGTGTCGTGAGGATGCCGAGATTTGGTCTTGTAGGTTGCCGCAGGCTGATCGGCATGTAGCCCAAGTTTGGGCATCGATGTTCCGTCCTTGAACCTCTTCTGTAACTCTCACGAACAACATGTAACAACCTGCTCATGTATGTGCCAATTTGAAATGAAATGAAAAGGTGGAGATGCTCTCCCCCCGAATTCCTCAAAAAAACTTGCTAACCTGCTCCTTTAATTTGCCCATTAATTATTCGCTTTCTCACCCTAATTATGACTGCTTCATTAATTTTGACGTTTCACTTTCATTATCTGAGAAAAAAGCACACACGAATTACTCCCTTTTTTTGTTTGTTTCTCTGTTGTGGTCTGTCAGAAATCCCTTCCCCAAGCTGGCCAGAGTGAAAACTCACCACACTCCAATATGTGTTTCTTCACTGTTTCTCTGGGTTCCAACTACTTGTAACGCTGATAGAATACTGTATGTTACAAATTTGTGATTTATGTATTACTGATAATTTATGATCTGTGACCATGCGAGGAATAAAGCCTCAATACAAAAAATAATGCGACCATGCAAGAAGCCTCAATAAAAAAGAATGCAACAAGGCCAGCCCAAGCCTCACCTTCAACAATGCAGTTTCCTCGCTGCTCTTCCCACTTTTACCCCTCACAGTTTTCTTCCCCCCATTTTTGCTCAGTTATGGCCATCAGTACAGGATGTTTATTGAATTCGATTCAAATCAAAGCTGACGCCATCATCTCAAATAAATGCAACCGGCAATTGCATATTCACAGCAGAAATCAGGAAGCCATGTACTTCACCCAACATGTAAACCGTTCATAAAAAACTGGACAAAGCTTTACACCCAGGATGCAAGCCCACACTGCATTGGTCAACAATCAGCTGGAAATGGTTAGCAATACCTGCATAGTATCCTCCAACTAACCAAAATATAAATGAAGTGTAAAAAACTTTTCACCAGACAAAAACCATGGATCATTTTCTTGATTATCTATCTGTAAGAAGGAAGCTTTCCCCCAGGAAGCTCCCAGTTGTCATTCTTGTCATCATCCTGCTCCCTGGCCTCAAGCGCATCATCGAATGGATATGGATCCTTGAAATATCTGCAACAGAATGAACGCGGCCAGTTAGGAGAACTGTGCTGCATAATTGAGCGAAATGAACTCAAGGTGCTCGAGATACCCCTTGTGGCTGTGAAATTCAAATTCAATGTAAAGCTTTCAACAGTCTACACGATTCCACAATGGAGTGTTGCAGACTCATACATGCTGGGGTTGCACGCCCATGTTCTCATGACCAACGAGAGCACCAATATAACAACACAAATTTGATGTTGATGGCTCGCAAAACAGTATATCAGCAGAAAAGTAAAAACAAAATGACCTCTGGCAGGGATCATTTCACATGCACAATTACTTCCATATGCCTAATCGACTGTCGCCTTTCAGGATCATGACCCTAAGCTGTTGCTAGTTGGAATGCTACTATGTCATTAATTTGACAGATACATACTTCTATCGGATGGTCAATGAAGCAACCTGAAAACCTACATGAAACTGCTGTGATTTTGGGAAATAAATATTGCTATCAGGTGATGAACATGGCAGCGTGAAACTACATGAATCTGCCGTGCTTTTGGCAAATAAATATTGCTATCAGAAGATCAATACGGGAACAGATTTTAACAATGGGTGTTCAGAACCACCATCATATGGCACTTAAGCGCAGTGGCTGATGTACCGTAAGGGAAGCCTGGGGGCGCAAGCCCCCCCCCCCCCCCCCCCCCACCCCCCCCCCCCCCCCCCCCAACCAACGTTTCAGAGGTCTTGTGTCACTTGCATAAAGCATCATTCTTCACTAATAAAAAACTTGCTATAGCAATTATCATACCACAAATAAGTTCTAAGTTATCTCAAAGGTGAAAATTGCATCAAAAGTGTTTACCAGTGTATATATGTCAAAGCTTATAAAATCCTTGTTTCTTAAAAATTCATGGGTGTTTCCAATGAACACCCTTGAATTAACCACTGTCAGCTCCGTCCATGGGCGGTATCGAACAAGACCGTGATAGTGCGAGTGGAAAAAAGCACAATTGAACTGATGCATGCCCAAAAATAATATCACCGTAGAATGTGCAAATGAAGACGCTACAACGCTTTTCCTGTAGAGAAAAAAAAAATCTATAGTCACTCCCCGGAGCAACAACGCACGCGCACGCCAGGACCCCTGATGCCGCGCGCGCAGGATCGAGAGCACTGCTAGCGCCGAGGAAGAAGAGGGCATGCAGCGCGCGGCATGCACGTTGCCGTCTCTGCCGCGTGGAACGGGCTCCAACGTGTGTCAGCATGATTGAGACCACCGGTACTGTCGCGTTCGATGGAGCAGGGCAGGCAGGCAGGGTAGGGAGCGCCTAGCTCGTGCTGAATGTGGTGGGGGATCGACGCGCATGCATCAACAAGCTGGCTGATCTATTAGTGCAGTGCGCATTCATGGTTCATTTACTTTACCACTAGTGCATGTACGTCGAGGAACATCATGGACCCGAACTAATTAACTCGGCTGTCGTGTACGTCGTCGTGGACTCGTGGCGGGGTGATGTTGTGGCGGCGAACCAGGAATCGGGTAGGGTCCGGTAGCAGCGTCAGCGACTGACCGCCGGCCGCCTTGTAGACAAAAATATAGTCGCTCCCAACGATACGCTTGAGCGAGACGCAGAGGAGGAGGTTGGGCTCCGCGACAAGAACGGCGTTCCGCATCGCGTGCACCTCGGTAGGAGGCAGGCCGAGGAAGGAGACCAGCGGCGGCGGCGCAGAAAGTCAGCCGGACCGGCGTGCCGTCACTCATCACGGCTCTCCTGACCTCCGCCCTCCCGCCATCGTTGTCCAACCAGATCCGAGCCGCACGTACTGGATTGGACGGCTCCCGGGCACCAAGGGGCGCTCGCCATTCGAAACAACGACCGGGCGGACGCTATTTCGAATAGCGACCACCCCCGGCCTCCTCTGCTTCGCCGCGTTCCCGCTTCTGCTCGCCATGATCCGGTCCTCGCGTGATCTCCTGCCTGCCTCCACGACGTCGATCATTGATCCATGGAGCCGACCCAGCATCTCGTCATCTCTTCGAAGACGCGGGCCCTCCATCTTCCTTCACTCCAGGGAGTCATGCAGTCTTCATCGAGCGTCTATGACGACCCCGACGTCGCGAGCCGGCGACAGGAGGCGTATCCTCCATCAGGGTCTTCCGTCGACGCCACCGCCGAGACGTGGACAGGCCACGAGCTTGACCTCCTCCTCCGTTTTCTCGATGGCCAGGCCACCACGCTGCCGACCCAGCGCGGGAAGCGGGGGATCTTGGTGTCCCCCTTCCTGAAGTCGGCCTCCAGCCTCGCCGTCGTCGTTGTAGGCCATCCTCCCGTCGATGGCCACAATCTCTTGGGCCGGCAGCGCGTCGTGGATGAGTATCGCTCGTTCTTGCGTCGTCAGGGCGCCATGCATGGATGAGTGTTGTTCTCGTGCCTGCGACGCCGGCGTCCATGGCGCGAGGCAAAAGGTAATCAGGGACCGAGCGTCGGAGGCAGCAGCGTCATCGACGTTACGGCTTATATACGCTTGATTGGTCCATGGTTCACTAGGTCATCGAATTACCGACAAAACAACAGCTGTCAGATACTCAGAGTGATGGGCTGAAGCATGTTCTTTAATTATCCGGCCGGATCCCTTGCCTAAACCTCTGCCAACTTTTGTTCCAAAGCTTCATTTTCTATTTTCCAAGATATATATACTCCCGTGGTGAAGGTGTTGGTATCTGTGGAAGTGACCGCAAGACACCTGCCTTGATGCCTTCCCGCCGGCCGACGGCAATGATAGAGGAGATCTTTTTTTTTTTTGGCGTGCTCATGATAGAGTGAATAGCACGCGCACTGTGAAACGACGCCGACGGCAATTAATATTGGCTTGCGAAGCGAAGGTGAAATCAAATAACGTTCGGTGTTTTCTAGAAGAGCATGCAGAGGAGAAGAACGACCATATATAATGAACAGAACAAGAGATACATAGTTTTTTTTAAAGGTCAACGGGGGGGAGAGATACATAGTATTATAAGGGAGATGACAATGACAGTCAAGAAACGAATATTTTTTAATGCGAAAATTAAAGGAGCAGGCTTGTTAGTAACTAGCTATGGCTTCTTCAGTGAATAAAGCGCCCTGAAGATTCCGGCGAGCACGCCGGCGATGGATAGAACCGTGGCCATGACCTTGTAGTTGTTGTAGACGAACTTGTGGACAGCGGTCCTGACCGGCCTGCGGCGCTTGTACGCTTCGATATCCTCCAAGGTGGCGAAGTATCGGCTGCCCAGTTCAAGGTGCTGGCCGAGGCCCTTGAAGAAGGCGAGCGTCTGCGTGCTGCTGAAGATGCTTCGCAGCACGCCCTTCTCGCGGAGCTCGTGCACGTCCTCCTTGCGGTTCACGAGCATCGCCAGCAACGACAGGTACGAGCTCACCACGAAGCCGTCTGCGTCCCAGCTGGCGGCGGCGGTCGCCTCCAGCGCCGCCATGTTCACGAGCCAGCACGCGGTCACGTCGTTGAGGTACAACGGCGACAGCGACAGCTCGCCGAAGATATATGGACTTGTTCTTAACGCCCATGTCCCCGAACCAGGTGGCTGTGCTGGGCGTCAGGTCGATGCCTATCTGCGCGAGCTCGGCCGCGCTCCTGGACAGCGACGACGAGCTGCCCATCCTATACGGGAGCATCTGACGGGGCATGCCGTGAATCTGACTGAACCGGAGGAGAGCAAGCAGATGCGGTGGCTTGTAATCGCCAAAAGAGACGGGATGAGGTGGGCGCACTTTGTTTGCCTTCTTCTTCTTCTTCTTGGGGAAGAACTCCTCTCCCAGGTCGGCGACCAACTGGTGCACGTTGACGGGCAAAATCTTCGTGATGGCCTCGATCACCAGCCACGGGATCTGGTTCTCCAGTAGCATCATGTCCTTGATGATGCCAGGCCCCGACGACTGAGTGACGAACTTATGTATGGCCGCCGGGTCCTCCTCCTTGCAGGTCATCATCTACAGCAGCAGGAAGCATCCGTCGTGAAACATCATGGCCGCAAAGTCGGCGTTGCTGACACCGGCGACCGACGGGTCGTCGGCGTCGTAGCGTCCACGCGCGTGACCCGCGACGGAGAGCACCTTCGCGTAGACCTCTTCCGTGAGGCGGCCCCAATGCACGCAGAGGCACTGAGCCGCCGCGATCTTCATCTCCTCCATCTTCTGGAGGTGCGGCGAGCCACGGTGGTACGGGCCGATGGCCACCACGCTCGGCACGATGTATCGGTCGTTGTCGGCGCCGATCCCACGCAGCCCGGGGGGAAACCTGTGGATCTTGTTGTTCGACATAACGAAATGATCCGCCAGATCCAAGATCCTCTCGGCGATGAGTTTGTTTCGTTGTTCCGGCGTGAGATTAAGGATGGGCATCGTTGCTGCTGCACTACTGGGTTGCTTGGTGGCAGGCGGTGCTACGGGACACTGATTTGTGGCATGGCATATGTCGTGGACACATTGGGATAATGGACGAAGCATACATTTTTTTTTTTCATGATATCTTGCCCCGCATTGTACGCTCCATTGGGCTACAACTCCAATTGTCAAATATACCTGGAGTACAAGCATACAATCCCTTGCCCCGAATCGCTGCCTTCCTCCCTTTTCTTTTGTCGATGTTCAGCTGTCATGGACTCATGGCCTCCAAACGTTTGAACAAAACAGGCTATGCTGCCTACATGTTATGCCAATTTTTGTTGGTTAAATTTCAGTTCAAGATTTGTTACTTCAAAATTTACAGCCGCGAGGGGCCGCCGCGTAGCCGAGTGCTGTGGCTGGCGTTGAAACTTAGGGTGAGGACGCGACGGTGTTGACAGTAAAACCTATCCTGCTTTTTTTTTTTTGAGATAAAGTAAAACCTATACTGCTGGACGCCTCATTTTTCCTGTGTGGCCCATGAAAACAGGCCTATTACGTTGGACCAGCCCACTGAAGAGTCCGGTGGCAACTCTGTAAATTCACCTCTGGCTCTGGCGGTTGATCTTGAATCAAATCAAATCCAAACGTTAGCATTTGATTTGAGTTGCTACGAATTCAAACTAGAGTGATTTATAGCAGATAGATCCAATCAAATTCATGGCCGTACAAATGTACAATATGTATTTGGACAACAACGAGAAAAAAGTCAAGAAGGAAAAAACATGCGCGGATGGCGACTCACGATTAATCGTACGAGCATCGAGTGTAGATGTACAACAACAGCGGGCATAGCTGTTTGAGAGAAGAAGCGTCTTGAATCTTTAAATGTAGTTGTTGTAGACGAACTTGTGGGCGGCGAGCGATCCTGACGGCCCTGTGGCGCTCGTACTGAGTCGATCATTAATTCTCCTCCAGTGTGGCCAAGTATTGGCCGCTGAAGCGCAGGTGCTGGCCGAGGCCCTTGAAGAACGCGGCAGCGCCTGCGCGTTGCTCAGCGTGTCGTGCGCATGCAGCAGGCGGCCGCGCAGCTCGTGCACGTAGTCCTCCTTCCGGTCCACGAACATCGATCGCCGGCACCGACAGGTACGTCTGCCTCCCAGTCCCAGCTCGTGCGCGGCGGCGCTGGCCTCCCCGGGAAGAACTATGCGCTCTCGGCGCGTCGACGGACATGGACTCCGAGAGGGCGGCCGTCGAGCACCAGCCAAGGGACCTGGTTCTCGATCGAGCAGGAATATGTCCTTCTGGATGCTGGGTGGATCCTGTGGTGCCCGTTTGCGGCGGCAGCGCGGGCACTGGGTTCGAGTATGACATTGAGCATTTCCGCTGCCGCCAGCCGCCTTGTAGTCGCCGCGGCCGCGCTCCTAACGGCGGAGCGAGACGCAGAGGAGGCCGAGGTCGGACACCGCGGCGAGGACGGTGTTCTGCATCACGTGCCACCAAGGGGCGGTCGCTATTCGAAACAACGACCAGGCGGACGCTATTTCGAATAGCGACCGCCCCCGGCCTCCTCTGCTTCGCCGCGTTCCCGCTTCTGCTCGCCATGATCCGGTCCTCGCGTGATCTCCTGCCTGCCTCCACGACGTCGAACATTGAACCATGAGTGCTGGTCCATAATCTCGTCGGATAACAGATGGGAGGAATCCAAGACACGGGCCGGCCCTCCCTCCGTCTTCCAGTGAGTGTCTTCATCGAGCGTCTCTGACGACCCCGACGTCGCGGTCCTGGTCTGGTGACCACTCCGGCGACTGGCGACGTCGCGGTCCTGGTCTGGATGAGTATCGCTCGCTCGTTCGCTCTTACGTCGTCGGGGAGCCATGCATGGATGGATGAGTGTTGTTGTTCTCGTGCCTGCGACGCCGGCGTCCATGGCGCGCGGCAAAAGGTGCTCAGGAACCGAGCGTGGCAAACAGCTGTGTCATCGACGTGCGGCTTAATTATATGCTTCGTTCGTCTGAGGTTCACTAGGTTCCTTTACAAAACGCCGGCTGTCAGATAAATACTCGAGTGATGGCTACCTGAAACATGTTCTTTATCCGGATCCCTTGCCCACACAGCTGTTGGCATCTAAGACCTGCCTTTTTTTTCCCGTGGATCTAAGACCTGCCTTGATGCCTTCCTCGCCGACGGCAAGAGGGATGCTGCCCACCTGGAACCGGGACATGATCATCCAGCAGGGCACTGATGATCACTGACACGGGACGAACCCAGACAGCACCAAGAAATTTCTGGATTTCGGCCATTCTAATAAAATTTAGAAACCATGCAGATGAACCAGCCATGCCGGAATCGGAATATGCTTCCAAGCTTTCATCTAAGAATTGGAGTAGAGTTCACTCTGCATTCGCTTCCCCCAAGTTCAGGGGATGTCATTCAATGTGTTGGGCATCAAACGATAGTATGTGGTGACCGTTGTCCAGTTCTTTCTCCAGCTTAGCATTCGTGTCAAGTCGATCCGCAAATGCACGTACAGTTAAAGCAGCAGGGCCGTCCCGGTAAATTTCGGGGCCCTGTGCGAAAGTTTTGCTGAGGCCCTTTAATCTTAAGTGTCAAAATAAATAGTACAGTCCACAATGTATTGGTATTATGAAAATTTTAAAACAAATACATGTCTTGGAAGGGGTCGCAGAAGGAGAACAGCAGGCAGGGCCACAGCCGTCTAGAACATCGTCACCGGCTAGTCAGAATTTAGGGCGTGTGCCACACCACCAATGTAGCATTCCGCCTCAAATAACGAGGGGTTAGCTTAACAGGATCGAGATCGGGTGACACTTGACGACGCAAGAGTCCAAAGTACACACATATGAGCATAAATAAAATAGAGTACAAGTGAAAATCTAGATATTACGCCAACGCGGGTCGGTCCCGAGTGGCTAGCACCGCCAGCTCCAGGAGCGTTGGCTCCTGTTGACGCTGGCTGGTGGCCCGGGTTCGATCCGCCGCGGCACCTGCACTGTAGCGACTATTTCCTGCAATATGGCTCTGGTCGCTGCAGTGCATAAAAAAATCCCCTCGCTCCTCTGTTGGACCAAAGCATAGGTTAAGTACTCGCGCCGATTCTCACCGGCCTGCTGAGTCCCTGTGTATGGTGCGGAGGAGGGTTCGGGGATTTTCTCGATCTGTGTGAGACGATCGTTCTCCTTAAAAAATGCCCGGGGGCCGTCATACCCCCCGCAGGTCGAAAATCTAGATATTACAACTTAAATTCAGATTTGATTACATAAAAGAGTTTGAAAAGCGTAGCGGAAGTGTTCGATATACAACTCGACGTCAATGCCCTAATATGAAGCATGTTCAGCCTGTAAACATGCTCCATTCTCCTCCGACCAAAGATTACCTGCACAAAGATTTAAACAACAAACCCTGAGCAACTAATACTCAGCAAGACTTACCCGTCAAAATGGCCTTCTAAGACCGACTCCTAGCATGCAGGGGGCTGACCATGGTAATGGGAGAGATTGCATAAAAGAAGCACTAGATGTTGGTCCTTCTTTCAAATTTTAGCCAAATTAAAAGGGTTCTTGCATAAACATAAAGGTGAGCAACCTATACTAAACAATACATGGTTGCAATACAAATAATTAAAGTACAAACAGCAAGTATAATCATCATCATGTGCACTTCTTACTACGATGTGACACGGTGAACAAGTGGTACTCAATAACCGCGAGGGACGGCGATTCGAATCGATTTACACCTGCAGGGGAAACCCGAATAACACGACGTACGCACACTCACGAAGAGTCACGCACGGCAACCTTTCACAAGACCCCGTAAAGCCGGTCCGAGTGTCACCTCTCCCGAGTACACGTCCTCCACGCGATGCCGCGCTGGCCATCCGTGGTTAGCCCGTGCACCCTCCCTTCTAGCACATACCCGCAACCACCATAACCATCTTCATCACCAAAAGAGAGGTGGGGCCCCGTCCAACAATACAGTAATCAAGTTACGTCGGTTTACTAGTGCCCATATCACTAGCATGCATCCGGTACGTTCAAACTTGCTCAAGCAGGGCCACAACGATCGGTCCTCAATCGACACAGACGGGGCGACCGCACACAAGACCTCCATGTCCTGCTGCAAACCTACCAATCCCCGTCCGGTCTCCAATTATCATCATCATGTGAGATAGCCACAACCACAGTAGTTTTCCCAAAAGAGCCCTATAGCTCGCGAGTAGTGTTCCGCACTACTCGACTTCTACCGAAGACTCGACATTAAGCATAGCACCTAATAGCGAGCGGCTGGACTAAACTGAACCAAACCCATAGGAATACATGTGGATATATGCAACTAAGGTTTCAATCAAGTCCTACACGTAATGCACATTTCATGACTCGCACACATGTGAGAAAAAGGAAACTTTGTAAAACATAGGAGTGCACCGGGGCTTGCCTTGGGCCTTAAGAAATGTTAGCACACTCCCAAGGGTTAAAAACAGCAGCACGGATGCAGCATCGGTCTCCACGTCCTCGGTTCCGGCGTCCGTTCCTAAATAAATGCAATGCCAACAAGAATTAAAAGGGAGGTTCATGGAACTTCCTTGATAAATAGGAATGCAAGGAAGAGTTTCCTAAAAAGATGACATGCTCCGTACAACACAAGAGGAAAAATTAAGTGGTTTCGCCCAAAGTATTTTTGGTAAGAGAGTTACAATTTACTTAAGCTTTAAAAGACTTAAACAACTTTAGATAAGTTTTTATTTATCCTACAGGTTGATTTGGGGAGATTGGATAGCATGGTTGTGTAGCCCTCCGAATAAGCTTTCCGGAATGTCAAAGATCGCCCAAATCGAAGTCCGGAAGCAAAAGTTATGATTATTTTGGTACGGTGATGCAGGCTGAAAAGTGGGTAGCCGGACTAGTCCGGGTCTAGCCGGACTAGTCCGAACTTACGGACTTGTCCGGGTCCGTTTCGGACCACAGAATTGATTTTTCGGACTAGTCCGGCTCGGGCCAGACTAGTCCGGGTGTCAAACAGTAAAAACAGGGGAACCAAAAATCGGCGGCCAAAATCTCTGAAATCCGCCGATTTGGGTGGTGGATTCGCACGAGGGATGACACAAAAGGATTCTTAGGAATGTGATGAAGCTTCCTGTGCAAGGATTCGAACGGAAACTTACCGTGGATGGAGAAATCGAGCGGGATTTGGAGCTCGTTCAACCGGCGGTCATGGTTGGTTCTTCGCGTCGATCTCGCGGTAGGGTGGAAGAAGTTGAAGTTCGTGCTGCCGAGGGGCTTGGTGGATTGCTTGGGCTCACTTTTGGTGTTGGAGTCGAGCTCGGTGGAGCAATGGGCTGGCGACGAGCTCGAGCTCAACGAGGGCGGCAATGGCGGCGGCGTTTGAGCGAGAAAGCGAGAGAGAATGGGGGAGTGGTGTGGCCGGGGAATGGATGAGGTCGAGCAGGGAGCTTTTGGGCGCCATCATGCAGAGAAGGATGGCGGGGTGACGCCAGGAGCAGTGGAGGTTAGGCAGCACAGCGGCCGGCATGGGCGCGGTGAGGGAAGAGAGAAGAACGTGGGCGATTTTTCTTTTTCTAAGCGATTTTCCAACATGCGAAATTGAAGAGCTCAAATCCCCAGCTTCCACGCGTCCAAAAATTCTGAAAAACTCAGGGTTGGAAGGTCAAAGCCACAGGAACATTTTTGCTTATTGGCGAATTTCAAAATTCGGCACAGAATTCGAATTAAAAATTCGAGAAAAACACCAAATTGGAATTTCTCCGGATTTATTTGGGCTTCTTCCTTTTCTCATAAAATTCTGGAAAATTCTCCAAAATTCTAATTTGAGATGGAGAACCCAGAAATATTTTTGTTTGGGATCACTTCTATGCAAAATTTGGAAGTTGTAGTTCAAGCACCATTTGAACATGTTCGAAGGAATTGTTTTAAACTTGGATCCTTGAACATGATCATTAAATTCTTGCTTGTTTTGCCCTAACAGCACAATTAGAAGTGTGATTAAGGTTTATGAAAAACAGGGATGTTACAACCAGCCAATTGCCGATTAGTCTCTACTCTCAAATGTAATTGTCGATCCGACACCAAAGAAGTTCTTGTTGTTGTCTTATGTCCCGATCTCGATTGGTGAATGAGCTCTTGAGTCTTACATTAGAGAAACTATTTGCGGCTGCAAATTGATTTGGGCATGCATCGGCTTGCTTAACCTGTATTGTATTTACATATAATACATGCTCTAATTTGGGGACCCTTAGGATTGAGGGCCCTGTGCGGTCGCACCATCCGCACACCCTATGGGACGGGCCTGAAAGCAGCAAGCAGATACTGACAAGAGACCACAACCAATGTAATACGTTTGTTACATTACGGAGTAAACATTTTTCACTCTGGTAAGTTCATGACATCTAAAGTAAATTAGCATGGCAGCTGCTGCAAGGCCCCCAAACGTTTATTAGAACTGTCGAGGAGCTTTCGGCCTTATGTACCGTTCGATAGCCAAGGCTGATTGATGCCTTGAATCTCATCACTTCATGTTTGGTTATTGATCTGCATTTGCCAGTTTTACTAACATAGCATCTAGGCATACCATAAATGGTGTTCAATGTAACGCTTGAGCGACGTTGCGAACTCCAGGATGTGACACGCAAACTCAATATACTGCTTGGTGTATATGAAAGTAACCAACTGGACATGCAGGGTTGCGAACCCCAGGGTGGCGAAGAACGTGTATCGGCCGCCGAAGCGCAGATGCTGGCCGACCGAGGCCCTTCCCTTGAAGAAGCGAATGCCAGCGCCTGCATGCCGTCCATGCAAAAGGCGGGGCCCGCGCGCGCAGCTCGTGCACGTAATACCGTCCTCCTTCCGGTCCACGAGCAGCACCAACAGATACGTGCGAGCTCACCACGAAGCCGCGCGCACGTCCGCCTCCCAGCTCTCGCCTCGCCTCGATCCAGCGCCGCCATGTTCAGGAGCCAGCACGTACGGGGTCACGTCGTTGAGGAACACCGGCCGGCGAAAGCGACAGCTCGCCGAACAGTACGCGGCGGCGCCAAGCCACGCCTCCGTACATGGTCGGGGTCAGCCGGACGCCGATCGATCTGCATGCGCGAGCTCCATGCACGGCGCTGCTGCAAAAGCGACGACGGCTTGCCGCCGACCTGAGTGAAATGGAGTAAGACGAGCAGGTGTGTCGAGGTTTTAGGGCCTCGATGTTATTTGTCTAGGGGCGTAAAAATCAAGAACACGATGGTAACACCAGACGTAATGATTTATACAGGTTCGGGCCGCGATGTGCGTAATACCCTACGTCTTGTGCTGGTGCGATATATTGTGATGATGTTTATGAGAGGATCCCTGCCCGCCTTATATATCCAGGGGTGCAGGGTTACATGGAGAGAAACCTAGTCGGTTACTATACAATTCGCCTTGTAGTACAAGATAACAACTGTTTATCCAGCGACCGACTGACCCAACCGATCTCGAGTCTATTGGGCCACCTGGGCCTAACTGAGCGAAACCGACTACCCATAACTGAATAACTCGACCTTGTTGATACTTGAGTATACCCATGTCCCATATCATCGACAGTAGCCCCCGAGTTCTTTTCGATTGAGCTTGAAGACCTCCGACTGATTCTGACTCCATGTACAATAATTCTCAGCATAGCTGGTCAATAAAAAAGAACTCCAAAGAGTAATAGTTACCGAAATAACCAATATGAAGAAACTGAAACCTGGGAATACCAAGATCAGCAAGGCCTTGAATTAGGCATAATAAGTAAATAACACCCAATGCCTCTGTCAGGATTTTTGCAAAAAACACACCTATAAGGTGCAGCCCCCGAGCTTCTGTGTAATCCGAAGAATTAGACAGAAGGTCTAAAAGAGCCTGGGTATAAAGCTTCCCGAAGCCTGGCATTATAGCCGAGTGAGAATCCATCAATATAAAGCTTATAGAGCCTGTCCATCATCTGACTGAGTGAAGAATGTATAGTGCACGTCAAGTGCATCCTATGGATGTAGCCCCCGAGTCTATGAAGAAGTGGAACAATTGTTCATAGACTCCAAAGAAGCTGAAGAGTATAACCATATGAAGAAATCCGCCGAAGTAAAGCTCGTAGAGCCTGGCCTTCCGGCCGAGTGAAGATGAAGTCCGCCGAAGTAAAACTTGATCATTTGACTGAATGAAGTGCAACGTGAGCTCACACCAGTGAGCCCACGTGGGCTAGCTCCCGAGTCTATGAAGAAGTGGAACAATTGTTCATAGACTCAAAAGAGACTAACAATCTTGTAATACTGTAGATATAGCCTAATAGGCCTCGTCAATAGACGGTCGAGTAATTTCTGCCAATATTGTTGCACCACTGTTGATGTAAATTCATTGCCGAGTGAATTTGAAGTCCGAAGATAACAGCCGAGTGATGATAGTTCAATATTTGTAGCTGACCGACTGATGAAAGCTTCATATAAAATCTTGCCGAGTGATGATAGTTGAAAAGTTGTAGCCAAATTGGCCTGGCCGACTGCGTGGCCGAGTAAAATAAAACTAAATAAGTCTGGTTGACTGATTGAAGTCCATGAAAATAATAAATCAATAACCCAGCTGTGGCAGCCATGTGAAATAACAAAAGAAGTTGTGGCCGACTGGACGAACTCCCCTCCGTGACGCTGAACCGAGTGAATATTATAGACGCAGAGCTTGTAATAAATCTGACATAACTGCAGCTCACGTGTGACAAGACTCTACTGATATCCAACAAACAAAACTGTCGAAGAAACATTGATGCATTGGGGTAGTAAGTATCCCTAGATGTTTGTTCTTCGGCAAGGGTTGACTGCCTCTGAACTTGAATATATACGAGCAAGTGGAGCCAATGTAGCCTTCCTTGATTGAGTACAGACAAAGCCTCATATATGCATAACCTGACTTTCCGTATGTAACATAAGTTGTATTCATGGAGCTGATAGAATATTCGAAGTGAAGTATCAGATAGCCAGCGTGATAACCGAAGATAAAAGCCAATATAGTTAAGGATGACAATCTCAATTAATAATATTCCGGATGAAAATTCCAATAATTCCTGTTGAATATTCTAGTAATAATCAATAAAATTCCGAATGAGAATCAATAAAATCTGGAGGTAAATATCCTGAGAATTCCGGTTGAATATTCCAGCAATAATCAATAAAATTCTAGAATTCCGGTTGAATGTTCCAATGATGAATGATATCGATGACGAATAACCACAAATTAATGATACTTGCCGAGTGGCGTCAAGCTCCCGAGCATAAAAAATATGCTCATCAACTCTGAGAGATTATATTTTGAATTCCTGTATATGTAAACAAGAAAAACAATATGTAGTATAAAGATGAACAAGACAGCTAGGATATTAAACTCACTTAGCTTTGTCATATTTTAGTCTCCTTCTATGTTTAGTCCGATGTTGTCTCCCTCGAAGCGTTAAGTACAAGTGAATATCCACCGACTTGCTAGCTTGTGTGAGAAAAGACTCAAGACATCACACATAAGGGTAAAAGTATAGGCCTCGACTCTGGGTCGGAACTCAAACCGAAGTGAGAAAAGAACACCCAATGCCGACTGACGTCAGGAACAAAGGCTGGGCTCATAAAGCGTGTCCTACCTATCAGTCAGCATTCAACTCGGAGTTGACCAAGACTTTAAAAAGTATGCAACTGACAGGATTTTTTAAAACACACCTGTAAGGTGCAGCCCCCGAGCTTCTGTGTAATCCGAAGAATTAGACAGAAGGTCTAAAAGGGCCTGGCATATAGACTGATCATCCATAGCCGTAAGGGGAACTCCATGGGAGTTATAGGAACTCCCCACAACTGGTGCACTACAGCTGTTATAAACCAGAAGTGAGTTGTTAGTCTCGAACCGAGTTTGCACTCGGCCGGAATCTAAGCCCATCCAGCAACTTGTGCCCAGGATGATGACAGCTCGTAAGTTTTGGCGACCGCCTCGCTCTTCACTGCAGTTCATAAAACCGACTCAAAGAGCGAGTTCAATTCTGGGAATAACCTCCCGTGGGCCTTCAATTAAGGATCATCTGGCAGAACGAAGAAACCCGCCGAAGTAAAGCCCAAAAGGCCCAGCCGACATGGCCGAGTGAAGTCGAAGTAGAAAGCCGTCGAAGAAATAGAGCTCATAGAGCCTGGCCAACCTGACCGAGTGATGAAGAAGACCGTCGAAGAAGTCGAGCTCAAAGAGCGTGACCAACATGGTCGAGTGAAGAAGAAGACCGCCGAAGAAGTCGAGCTCAAAGAGCGTGACCAACATGGTCGAGTGAAGTCGAAGTAGGAAGCCATCGAAGAAGTAGAGTTCATAGAGCCCGGCCGACATGGCCGAGTGAAGAAGAAGTCCGCCGAAGAAGTAAAGCTCATAGAGCCTGGCCGATATGGACGATTGAAGTCGAAGCCCGTCGACGAGGTAGAGCTCATGGAGCCTGGCCGACATGGCCGAGTGAAGTCGAAGCCCGTCGAAGAAGTAAAGCTCATGGAGCCTAGCCAACATGCATGGCCGCTTGAAGTAGAAGACCAACGAAGAAATAAAGCTCATAGGGCCTGGCCAACCTGGCTGCTTGAAGTAGAAGACCATCGAAGAAGTAAAGCTCATAGAGCCTGGCCATCAGGCCGAGTGAAGTAAAATCCGTCGAAGCCAAGCTTGTATAACCTAGTCTGACGTATCGCCGAGTCGAAAAGAGGGACGAAATCAATTCTTGTGTGAGCTTAAATAAGCCTCCGGACTAAAGCCGGGTTGATTAGATAATAATCAGAGTGATTGGGTCGGCCAGTGAAGAGCGAGAATATAAGCCTCAGGTTGTCATCAGACCGGCTGGATCAAAGCCCGAGTGAATAGGTGACATCATGTCTTGACGAAGATGGCCGTGTGCCGCAGGCTTAAAAGAGCCCCGGGCGTAGTGTTGCATAACCATTTAATCTTACTGAGAATACCAAGTCATAGGATGAGTGATCGCCATAGCCGAGTGATCACCATTGTATGCCGAGTAGCCAAGTTGCAACAGCCGAGTGATTGTCGTGGCCATGTAGCCGCCGCCCCGCATCGAGCGACTGCCGCGGCAGTGAGATCAGGAAGCCGCCGATAGCATGCATGAAACATCTCGACGGAAGAAGCTCGTACATGCAAAAAGGATGAGCATATGATGAGTAGATCGACAGATGCTATCAATCTTATTGGTCAGCACTTAAAAAAGAAAACACTAGATCAAATACAAGAAAGGATCTTCCCTGTAAGTACGTGCGCGCGTAGCCTGTGATCAGGAGTAGCATTACGTCATGGAACTTGAAGTTTATACAACTCCTGTACATGGAAACCAACTCGTGCTTGGCTGGAATTTGCCAGAAATCCTTTTCGACATGAACCCGACCCATCCTCAGATACGCCGACTCATGTACTGATCACCGGCGAGTGATCATGGAGCAGTACGCCAAACCGCCGAGTTGTTGAGAGCCGTGTATATGTCCAGTGGCCGCAGCAAGTAGACCGCCATGGCCGTCGTGCCCGAGTGGTCATCACCGCCATATGTCAAGTGACCTTCGTGGCCGGATGGCCGTCGCCCTACGCCGCCGAGTGCGTAATTGTCGTGGCTGCCGTGGCCGATGGTTGTGAACAGCCCCCGGCGTTCACGATCATGTGTGCTCGTATATGCAGAAACAAAGCACTAATACGTGAGATTAATATTCAAGCCGTACATCATCACCGTGAGGACAGATAACTAGATTGATTAGAAATAGAATAAGGAAATTAAGAAGAAAGAAGAAACGAATCTTCCCTGGCTGGCTGCTGTTGCCGTGAATATTTTTTAGGAGTTTGAGTCGGACTCAAGTTCTGAAGCAATACATGACTCGATTTTGGTACCGATGATCTCGTCGAGTTTTGCCGCTTCTCGAGACTTGAAGTCAATTTTTATTGATCAGCTTGGTCCTGGCTCGGACTTGGACTTCTGTATCGACTCCATCTCGCGCATGCGGGTATAGGCGCTGGACTTGATGCTTGAAGCACGCCGCCGCCGTTGTCGTGATAACAACACGTCGAGCTTGAAGCGGAGCACCAGATCTGTCCGATGAACAGGTCTGTACTGAAGTTGTTGACGTAGATCTCGATCCTGGCGACGACGACGTCCGGCCGGCCAGCGAAGTTGATGTAGATATTGATAGCCATCGTATTCGACGAGGTAGATTCCAGCGCTACCCCTACCTGGCACGCCACTGTCAGAAGTTTTAGGGCCTCGATGTTATTTGTCTAGGGGCGCAAGAATCAAGAACACGATGGTAACACAAGACGTAACGATTTATACAGGTTCGGGCCGCGATGTGCGTAATATCCTACGTCCTGTGCTGGTGTGGTATATTGTGATGATGTTATGAGATGATCCCTGCCCGCCTTATATATCCGGGGGTGCAAAGTTACATGGAGAGAAACCTAGTCGGTTACTATACAATTCGCCTTGTAGTACAAGATAACAACTGTTTATCCAGCGACCGACTGACCCAACTGACCTCGAGTCTATTGGGCCACCTGGGCCTAACTGAGCGAAACCGACTACCCATAACTGAATAACTCGGCCTTGTTGATACTTGAGTATACCCGTGTCCTATATCATCGACAAGGTGCGGCAGCGTGTAGTCATTGTCGTTGTCGCCGCCGCGCGCGGCCGCCGGCGTGCAGGCTTGCACCGGAAGCTGGGATAACGCATGCCCATGCCGCCTCCGGCACATGGTTGTCGATGTCCTTCTGTATGCCGGGCCGGCCCCATGGACAGACAGACAGCGTCATCCGGTTCTGCAGCACCGGTGTCGCCGGCCGCCGACCATGTACTGCAGCAGGATGCAACAGCCGTCGAGGAACATCGATCATGGACGCGAACTCGGCCGAGTCCCGCCACCGCCGCGTCGTCGTTGTCGTCCGCCGCTCAGGACGTACGCTGGGCTCGTGGTGCCTGTCTGCGGCGGTGGACGAGCATGCCTGCCGCCGCCGCCGGCAGCCTTGTAGTCGCCGCCGCCGCGCTCAGGGCCCGGTCCTGACATTCTAGGGGCCTGGGGCGAAACTAAAATCGGAGGCCTCAACATAAATAGGAAAATGTTAATTGATCTATATAATATATAAGTACGCCATGGAATTTCTCTTGCTTGCCACTGTGCCAGTGCAAACAAATTTGAGAACCGAGCAGAGCAGGTACCCAAGAGGATCAATCCGAACAAAGGTGTACTAGGCCACAAATTACTGGGTACATGCATATATAATAAGTTGTTATTTAAAGATACTTAGTGTACACCTAGAAACAATATGTATCTAACATATTTCTGATATCAAATATTTTAAAAATTATAATATTGCTACATTCAAAATCGTTGATGATAGTATGTTTTCACAAATGAATGAAACTTATTAATGGTTGAAAACTAGTACAAAGCTACTGATCAAAGTACTTTAATAACTCAAGACGATCATACCAATTAGTCTCACAGTAATCTCCATCCCTAATCAATCCATCGATTATTCATGCTTGACGGGCAATTTTACATGGGGCGTGGCTTTTGGTAGGTATCCTAGATTCCTAATCACGCAAATGACGATCACAGATTCACAATTAAACAAAAGCTGCGGCGTAGACATACCAATCACAGGATCGCCTCACGGCGTAGACGTTGGATCGAGTTCGAATCGGGCCTGCCTACCGTCGATGGAGGCGGCGCTGACAACTGAGCGAACTACGTACGTCTCGAGCAGCAGAGCTTTGCGACTTCGCCAAACCAGCCACCTGCCGAACGACACGCGATGCGTCGACGCCAAAGACCAAAGGTCAATTGAACTGACTCTCCCGATGGCAAAACGGGCATGGTGCATGCATCTGAATATACAGGTATGTATACCTGCGGAGGGGCCCCTGGGTTTGGGGGCCCAGGGCGGACGCCCCGCTTGCCCCCCTCCAGGGCCGGCCCCGCGCTCCGAACGGGGGAGCGAGACCAGAGGAGGAGGAAGAGGGCGGACTCTGCGGCGAGGAAGGTGTTCCGCACGTCCCCCCATGGTTATCCAGCCGGATCCGAGCCGCACGTACTGGATCAAACGGCTCCCAGGAACCAAGGGACGGTCGCTATTCGAAACAACGACCGGGCGGACGCTATTTCGAATAGCGACCACCCCCGGCCTCCTCTGCTTCCTTCGCCAGAGCGCCGCCGCCGCGTTCCCGCTTCTACTCGCCAAGTCGCCATCATCCGGTCCTCTCGTGATCTCCTGCTACCCTGTCTGCTCTCCGGCATGCCTCCGCGACGCCGAACATTGAACCGTGAGGCCGGTCCAGCCTCTCATCAGCTCCGTCCGATAACAGATGGGACGAATCGAAAGACGCGACCGCCACGACGTACGTCGACAGGCCGCGATCGAGCTTGACTTGACCTCCTCCTCCATCGATCTTCTCGAGGTGCGGCCGGCGAGCCGCGGCGGTCGTGGTACGGGCCGATGGCCACCACGCTCGATCGGCGCGAGCGACGTACAGCGCGCCGCCGATCCCGCGCGGGAAGCGGGTGATCTTTCTTGGCGTCCACCTTCCTGAAATCGGCCTCCAGCCTCGCCGTCGTCGCCGCCATCCTCTCGACGATGGCCACGATCTCGTACGCCGGCACGTCGTGGACGAATATCGCTCGCTCGTTCTTGCGTCGTCGGGGCGCCATGGATGAGTGTCGTTCTCGTGCCTGCGATGCCGCTGCCGTCCATGGCGCGCGGCAAAAGGTGCTCAGGAACCGAGCGTGGCAAACAGCAGTGTCATGGACGTACGTAATGCTTATATGCTTGATTGGTCTATGGTTCACTAGGTTCCTTTACAAAACGCCAGCTGTCAGACACTCAGAGTCAGAGTGATGGCTGAAGCATGTTCTTAATTTCCCGGATCCCATGCAAAAACCTCTGCCAACGTTTGCTCCAACCTTTCCATTTTCTATTTTTCCCAGATATACTCCCGCCGTGGTGTGTTAGAATAAAGCCTCGTGTGAGTGTTTGTTATGTTTCCGTCAGTCATTAATTAGTTAGTATTAGCACTTAACTTCAGCGTCAAGCTTGCTTCAGTTAGTCAATGTTGGCGCTAGTCTCCCCGGTTGTGGATAGCCATGCTCAGAGCCATGCCGTAGAGTCCAGAAAACGCGCGGGCAAGTTCCGTCGCTGCACAAATCCACTCTTCCACCTTCGTGTTCAGTTTCCTTTTGGTTTTTGGCTAACAATTGGTATCTGTTGAGATCACGGATGTCGGCATCGGCAGACGCTCGCTCGCGCGCGCCGCAACGGCAGTGGCGGCAGCGGCTGCTCTGGCATCGGGCGGGAACGGCGCCAGCGGCGGCGAGAGCAGGACTCCGCGCGCGCGTCAACCCAAGTCTCGGCAGCCACGGGAGCTCAAGGGAGATCGCGACACCCAAGTCCCGGCCGGAGCGGGACATCGACGGCAGGCATGGTGGTGGCTCCAGGAGCCCGCATCGCCGCCGTCGCGTCTCAGCATGACCACGACGTGGCCGTCGCCGTGGAGATCGCGACACCCCACCCCCCGTCCAGAGAGGGATCAAGGAGGCGGTGGCCTCCTACCCAATGCTGACGAAGACGAACTGAGATAACCTTGGTCGTAGATGAAGATTCAGGCCGCCACTTGCTAGAACATGGCTCACTGTTACTGATTGTTGGGTGCAGTGTGAGAAGAGGGCTGGCAAGGATTGGTGCAGCGGGCCAAGAGGTGTCCAGTCATCGAACCAAAAGAAAGGTTGTCTCGCCGTCGCCCACGTCAACCGACGTAATAGCTTGGTATAGTGGCATAAGTCGGGCCAGTGTGTGCCGAATACGAACTACAACGATTGGAGCCTGCTCATGCGCGCGGCCTCTGGGAGGTCGTCTGCTTCGACGACGTCGACTGCACTCCAAGGATCGGCCGGCATTGGACGCCCTCCTCGCCACAGTCCCGCCAGCGATGATTCCGTCGGTGGCGGCCAAGGAAACCGCCAAGATCGTGTGGGACTCCATCGCGGCGGCGCGTATCGGCTCCGACAGCGTGCGCATGTCCACTTTGCAGAAGCTGTGGCGCGAGTGGAATCGCCTCTCCTTCCGCGACGATGAGGACCTCGACGACTTCTCGCTTCGCCTCGCCAAGCCCCAGCAGTAGCTGATGACGTACGGCGATGACGACATCAACGAGCAGAAGGCAGTTGAGAAGATGCTACGTGTCGTCCCCAGGAAGTACACCCAGATTGCCCTCTCGATCGAGACTCTCCTTGATCAGAGTTGCCCATCAAGGAGGTGACTGGTCGCTTGAAGGCGGTGGATGATTGTGATGAGAAGGCGCTCACGGAACCGATGACCATCGGCACGATGGCTCAAGCTCCGGCAAGGCCGAGCGAGCGTGGCGGCGGCGATCGACGTCGACGACCATGGTTCGTCGCTTGCATGATTGCTGACCATGGTTCACGATGATGTTGTACATTATGAGCTCCGATTTATGCACTTTGTAGAGCTGATAGGGGCATGTGCCCCTCCCTCCCTCTTGGTATAAATCATTTCCGTTGTCACCACTATTCCCAATCGTGTCGAAAAATACTAGAACGACTAATATAACTTGAATGTAGTCACGACGTGTTAAGACCTACACACATCCATAGAAGCAGCATCTGGAAGTTACTTTACACAAAGTTGAAGTCATGAATGTGTTTCTAAATTAGTCGTAATGATGACATTTTTAACATTGTACAAGTTTTCTCATATTTGTAGTAGATGTTCAAAATCTTGGATAGGGGTTCCAGGATTTGCCGCTAACTAGAGGATGTAAACCAAGCAACCAGTAAGCCAGCACAGGTCAAGATCATTCTTTTCATTTCCTTCTAATTTTGTTTGTGACATGTGCAGACATCCAAGCAATCCTGTCCAAAGAAAAAAAAGAAACAAATATTAATCTCTTACTTAATTGGCAACAAATTATAGATCGGTTTTCTTTGCTAAGATAAATTATATATAGATCGGTTCAATCAACTAACTTTGAGTTTTCTTAAGAAACAAAATACAGAAACCTGAGCAATGATTTTGTATCAGTTTGACTAGCTAGCCGTTGTTGCAGTCGATCAACCTTGCGTGCCGATAACACGGTTGCTTTGCTAGGCACACATGCACACGTATATATGGCACTAGCTAGAACACCTATGGCGCGCGCGGCGCACCCTACCATCTCGTAAAATTCTTGGTATACATTCTTATGGTCGAGAGTTTCTTTCTTTGTTGATGACCTAGTTACTAGGAATCATCACTGTACAAACAATGTGTCATTGGACCCAAAAAAAAATCATGGAGAAAAACATGCATGGATATCAAGTCCGAGCAAAGTTTTTTTTTTTTTCTCGAACACGCAGGAGAACTGCGTGTCATTGTATTAAGAAGAAGAAATTATCCCTTACAATGCCATGCTCTAGCCGAGGTTAGTTTTTCAATTACACTCGCGCCTTTTGCTAATTTCTCTACCTATCGACCAATATACTCGGCTTACATGAGCTGTTTTAACTTCTTAAGTCCGAGCAAAGTAATGGCACGTTTATCAAATTCAAAAACAGCAGCAGCAAAAGGTAGCTTGTCCGTCAGAGCGGCGATATGAACTTGTTGTAGACGAAAACTTGTGGGCGGGCGGCGATGCTGACGGCCGGCCCCGTGGCGCTTGTGCGAGTCGATCTCCTCGATCCAGGGTGGCCAAGTATCGGCCGCCGAAGTGCAGGTGCTGACCGATCGAGGCTGCCGTTGTCGTTGAAGAAGGGCAGCGCCTGCATGCATGCGCGTTGCTCAGCGTGCCGTTCATGAGCAGGCCGCACCCGCGGATCGAGCTGCACGTCCTGGTCCACGGGCATCGCCAGCGCCCAAGACAGGCACGAGCTCAGCTCACCACGAAGCCGTACGTACGTCCGCCTCCCAGCTCGATCGCCTCCGATCCAGCGCCGCCATGCTCACGAGCCAGCACGCGGATTCACGTCGCTCAGGAACACCGGCGACAGTGCAGGAATCAACGCGCGGTGCGCGCGCGGGTCCAGCTGGTTGAACCACCGCAGCCGGCAGCTCTTCCGTCCCTGCTCCATCCATCGCCTTTGCGCAATTGTCCACGCATTCTTGCCTAGACACGTGGCAATATTGCTTCGCGACCAAGCAACGCTTGTCATACTCGATCCAATCGCAAATCGAAAGGACGCAAAAGGTCAGGGGAAGCGGGCTCTGCGGCCGGGTAGAAAAACTCCCACGTAAGAAAAACATAGTCGCGTCATATTTTTTTCACGCCAAATGACACCGAGTGCAGGAATCAACAGTAGATTAGATGAGGTTGGTTTAGATCAAGAATCGATATACAGGTGGAGTCAAATCTGTCAGGGTAAAAAATATTTTCAGACCAACTGATTCTTTATTAATTTAGATTTTTCAAATCAAATACAATACCCATGCTAAGGCGAGCATTTGGGAGTGCACTTTGCGCAATTGTCCACGCATTCTTTCTTAGACAAGTGGCAATATTGCTTCGCGATCGCCGGGCAGCAGTAGCAACGCTTGCCATACTCGATCCAATCGCAAAACGTAACGATGCAAAAGGTCAGGGAGAGCTTTCTATCATCTACTGATGACGAGGCATTGACAGTAGTGGCGATAGAATCGCTTCCTTCCTCCATTAGGTGAGGGCGACCTGCGGTATTTGCGTACGTGTTCATCAGTATATATATGTACTCACATAGTGCACGTGCCAAAAATCTAATGATAAGAACAAAACGTGAACATATAAACTTACACTGTGAAGACCGTGCTAGGGATCCAAAGAGTAAAGCATACAAGAAGACAACCATGATGCTTTTGTGCCCCATATTGAATCTTATCCTTAGAACCGGGAGCCACCAGTTTCTTTTCTGAAAAGAGGTATGAAGAGGCGTTGGCCGTGAGCAATGAGGAACTTGGCCTGTGGCCCGTCCTCTATATATAGAAGAGGCATGCATAGGCCTCTATGTATACCATAACTTCTCTCAAACATTGTAGTATGAAATATTCCTTCAAGCGTGATCCTCCTTCCCTTCGATACCCATATCGATTTCCTTGCTTCAGTGCGATCCTCCTTGCCTCCAATATTGATTTCTTTCCTCGCAGGAGGCAAGTGCTCGGATCGAGCTGCTGGGTACGGCGGCTACAACGACATATGCATTGCGCCGCTGTCCGCTACTCCGGATCGCGCTGGTGGTGCCGTGGAATGTGATGACTGCTTGCGCCGCCGCGGCGAGCTGGAGCGCCTCTGCTGCAAGATCCATCTGCTAATGTCCCGTCACACATTCGCGGCGAGTTGGAGACCAAGGATAGTGATGCAGAGGCTGATGATAAAAAACGGTGAAAATAAGAAGGGCAAGGATTCCAAGGAACTGAATATATATGTTTAAAATATCACTCGCTGACTTTGTAAAAGAAACACTTAAGCCAACATGGACAGAGGGTCAGATGAGCAGCGAGATCCATAAAACCGAAGGTTGTCGACAAAGTTATGAGCACGGTGGGATACTGGACAAAAGGAAAGATTGATACCCGCATGTCCTTCTGGAAAGAAAAACTGGACAAACTAGGGCAGCTTAATTCGCGATGGCAACAGAATCGATCGATCTCATTGTACCTTTTTTTGTAGAATATTTATTCAAAGATTAATTGTAGGAGCATATATAGAAGCACTTCTGGTATAAATTTGATAAAAACACACTTGATGCACTTGGCCATTTATTTATATATATATACACACATATAGGGAAAATCCATATGTTCATTCCATATATTAGGTACACACATCCTGACGAGTTTCTACACAAATCCAGCCACAATCGCGCTGCCTATATATACGCTGCGCAGGATACACACACACACACACACCATTTCTAGTAGAATAGTAGATACATATGCGCTAGAGCACCCAAATTAACTCATCGATCTGCTTCCTCTCTCTTTTTCCACTGATCGATCTTGTCTACAGGACAACAATGATAATCTGCGTCACCACCGTTCCAGAGAAGAAAGAGCCAATTGTGCTGCCCGTACGCACGGGAAAGTATGTATAGCCCGTACCCACGAGAGGTCCGGAAGCCGCAGGTAGGACACGCTTCAGGATGCGCATTTCCTGTACCACGTGCGGTCCTGTCGTGGCAGACTCATTGCTGCCCTTCCATTCCCAGTAGAATGTGCAAATGAAGAAGAAATACAGTGGCGGAGCTAGGATTTTAACAATAGGTGTTCGGAGCCACTATCATATGGCACCTAAGTAGTAGCTAGTCTAATGGGATGGAAGGGCAGAGGGCCCAAGCACCCCCCCCCCCCCCCCCCCCCCCCCTCCCTCAAAATAGTTATCAGGTCCTGGCTCACTAGCACAAAGCATCATTTTTTATGTAAGAAAAAAGAAATACTCGCTATATATAGCAATGATCAAATCACAAAAAAAGTTCTAAATTATGTAAAAGGCAAAATTTACATAAAAAAACCATGCTTATCAGCGTATACATGTCAAAGGTGGTGTTCAAAATCTTGGATACGGTTCCAGGATTTGCTGCTGACTAGAGGATGTAAACCAAGCAACCAGTAATCCAGCACAGGTCAAGATCTTTCTTTCATTTCCTTCTAAATTTCTGGATCCCGTCCAAAGAAAAATAAAGGAAAAGAAAATAAATATTGTCAGCCAATGTTGAGCAGTGATTACTTTAATTGGCAACCGAATTATGGATCGGTTTTCCTTGCAAAGATAAATTATCGACCGGTTTAATCAACTAACTTTGAGTTTTCTTAAGAAAAACAAAACACACTAACCTGAGCAATGATTTTGTATCAGTAGTTTGGCTAGCTGGTCCCGTTGTTGCAGTCGATCTTGCGTGCCGATATATGACACGGTTGCTTTGCTAGGCACACATGCACGTAAATATGGCACTAGAACCTGTGGCGCGCGTACCATCTCGTAAAAATCTTGGTATACATTGGTCGAGAGTTTTTTTTTTTTGATGACCTAGTTACTGGGAATCATCACTGTACAACATTGGACCAAAACAAAAATCAAGGAGAAAAACGTGCATCGATGTCGAGTCCGAGCAAGTAATGGTACGACGAATACAAAACAGCAGCAGCGAAAGGTAGCTTGTCCGCCAGAGCGGCATAGCATCTTCTATGAAGCGCTGCTTGAGTGCTCTCGCTCGCCCAACAGAGATAGCTCTCGCCGAACAGAACAGGCGGTGGCGCCGTCGCCGGACACCACGCCTCCGCGCTCGTGCATGGTCAGCTGGCCGGGCGCCGATCTGCATCTATGCGCGAGGTCCACGGTCCTGCTGCACAGCGACGACGGCGAGCCCCGGTCGTTCGCCATGCCAGCTCGGCGCGCGACATGCCGCCGAAATGATAGCAAATTAAGGAGTAAAGTAAGCCGAGCAGGTGCGGCAGCGTGTAGTCGTTGTCACTGTTGTTTCCCCCGCCGGCGTCGCTTGCGTCGGAAGGTGGGATAAGATAACGCATCCCCATGGCGGCAATGGCACTTGGTTGTCGTTGCCGTGCCCGTCGGTTTCCCCGGCAAGATGTCCTTCTGGATGCGGGGCCCCGTGGACAGTGTCATCGCGGTCGGTGTCGCCGGCGACCATGTACTGTAGCAGGAATTCAGCAGCCGTCGAGGAGCATGATCGGTCGAGGAACATCGTGGACGCGAACTCGGCGTCGCCGAATCCCGCCACGTACGGCCGCATCGTACGCAGCAGCCGCGCGCGTCGCCCTCGACCGCGACGGTGGAGCGGCCAGAGTCTCGGCAGAGGTAGCAGGCCGCACGTGCACCTCTAAACAAGTCCGGCTGCGGCGGCGCGGCGCGGCGCACCTGATCTCCGCCCTCCCGCTCCGAGACAGGGAAGCGCCAAGTCCCCCCATCGTTATCCAGCCAGATCCGAGCCGCACGTATGGGATCGAACGGCCCCCAGGCACCCAAGGGGCGGTCGCTATTTGAAACAACACCGGGCGGACGCTATTTCGAATAGCGACCACCCCCGGGCCTCCTCTGCTTCCTTCGCCAGAGCGCAGCCGCCGCGTTCCCGCTTGTACTCCATCACCCGGTCCTCGCGTGATCTCCTACTACCTTGTCCGCGACGTCGAACGGTGAACCATGAGGACGGATGGGAGACGCGGGCCCTCTCCATCCATCTTCCAATGGCAATGAGTCAGTCAGTCTTCATCGACCGTCTCTGACTGATGACCCCGACGTCGGTCGCGGTCCTGGCGAGCCGGCGAAATTAAAGGCGTACGTATCCTCCATCAGGGTCTTCCCTTCCGTCCGTCTACGCGACCGGAGCGAGCTTGATCGACATCATCCTCCTCCATCTTCTCGACGTGCGGCGGGCACTGATGCGAGTGAAGAACGCGGCAGGGCACTGATGAGAGTGAACAACGCACGCACTGACACGGGACGCGCCCAAACAGCACCAGGCACCAGCTTCCCTCGCAGACAATGAAATTTCTGGATTTCGCCTTCGCTTCACACACCTTTAAGTTTAGTTTTTTTCTTTCCTAAGGAAAAATACGCACGGGCATTCTACTAAATTTAGAAACCATGCAGATGAACCAGCCATGCCGGAATGTGCTTCCAAGCTTTTCATCTAACAACTGGGAGTACAGTTGACACTGCATTGGCTTCCCCCAAGTATTGGGCATCAAACAATCTGTGGCAACCGTTGTCCAGTTCTTTCTCCAGCTAATTAGCATTCATGTCAAGTCGATCCGCAAATGCACGTACAGTTAAAACAGCAAGCAGGTACTGACAAGATACCCCAACCAATGTAATACACATTTGTTGCATTACATACTCCAGTAAAACATTCACTCTGATAAGTTCGGGATAATTAAAAACACAAAGCGTACGCTATTAACCGACATTCTTTTATAACTTAGTAATAAGAACCCCGACATATATAGACAAATGCCCTGACATCTAAAGTAAATCAGCATGGCAGCTGCTGCAAGGCCCCCAAACATTACGACAACTGTCGAGGGAGCTTTCGGCCTTACGTACCGTTCGATAGCCAAGTTTGATGCCTGGGATCTCATCACTTCATGTTTGGTTATCGCTCTGCATTTGCTAATTTTACTAACATAGCACCTAGTCATACCATAGATGGTGTTCAATGTAAGGCGCTCGAGCGACGTTGCGAACTCCAGGAAATGACACGCAAACTCAATGTACTGCTTGGCGTATATGAAAGTGACAAGCTGGACGTTCTTGAGCTTGTCATGGCGGTACATTGGCAGAGTACGCAGATCTGAGGGGTCTGTGAAAATTGAAACCCACTCACAGTTTGATAGTGATACCTTACATACACGAATAAAGGGTTAAAAGCCAATTGAATCAACAATTCCACAATATTTACTACTCCCTCCGTTCTTAAATATATGATGTTTATATAGGACAATAATTCTAAACTAAACTAGTTGTTGTAATCGTCATTTATATAACAACGGAGGCATTGTGTTTTTCTGCAGGAAGGACAGTAACTTACCTCCACGACGAAGGTCTCCAAGGACGGGCAAACATGAAGAAAGGAAACCAGAGAAAGTAAATCATATGTGCTCCCAGGATAAACAAAAATACTCAAGAATTTCAGTTGGAGGTATTTTCCAGATGGTATTGGAGTCTTTATCTCCTGTAAAAAGATGTCAGATGAGATTATATTCAAATATAGGGCTTGGCTTCTGCAACATCATTATATGAAAGCATTGCTTCTTATCACATAAAATTTTAAGAATACTACATACCTCCAATAAAGAATATATGGCAAGAGTTTCAAGATTTGGCATGACGGATGGAAATGTCACACCCTAAAATCCAGAGCCGAAATCAAAACAGTAAAAATCGCTAAAAATTTAAATCTTTTTGTGTGATCTTACCTTGTCACAGATTTTCAAAAATAAAATTCACTAAAATAATTCAAACTTAGTTTAAAGTTGGAATTTAGAAATATAAAATTAGTTCTCAAGTGTTTGCTCCATTTAATTTCCACTAAAATTTTGAACCTTTTCGAATTTACAAGAAATTAAAATAAAGTAGACCAAGTTTCCAATTCAAATTTCAAAAGTTTGAATTTTAAACTTGCATCAAAAGCTCATCATGTGCATTCTGTTTTTCTTTGTCTTTGTTTTGAGTATTTGTTTGGTTTTCGTTTTTGTCCGAATTCAAAATTCCTTCAAATTCAAATTCTGGGAAAAGATTAAATCTTTTCCTTCTTTCCGGGCCGCCTTCCCCTTTTCTCTCCTGGCCGGCCCAGCCCTTCTTTCTTCTCCTTTTCCTTTCTCTCCTTCCGGCCCAGCACCGCTCCGGCCCAGCTCACCCCGCCAGCCCACTCCCCCTTTCCCTCCTTGTCTCACTGCCAGGTGGGCCCCGCCCGCGTCGTCTACCTCCAGCTCGACGGCGGGAATACCGCGCCGCCCCATGCCGCCGTGTCGCCCACCGCCCTTGTCACCTCCCAGCTCCAGGGACCTCCCACGTGAAGAATGCGAGCACGCGGCACCGCCTTTTCCCCTCTCTTCCGTCCCGTCTTGTCGAATCGGACCGCCATGCCGCTTTTCTTGGCGCGCCCGCCAAGCCGACGACCACCGCCTTAAGCCACCGCCTCCCCGCACCGCCTTCGCCGCCTTTAAAGGAAACCGAGCTCCTCTCCTTCTCCCCCTCATTCTCATTCTCTCATTTCCCCTCGAGCTGAGCTCCATTTCCCCTCTCTCTCCCTCGCATCGAGCTAGGGTTCCGGCCGCCGTCCAATCCGCCACTCCGGCGAGCCCCGCATCCCTACGACCCCCTACTGAGCTTCGCGTCGACGCTCCGTCCATATGGGACCCTTCCTCGTCGAGCTCGGCCACCCGTAGCTCCGTCCGCGACGAGAGCCAAGGTCCGGCCACCGCGTCCTCGTCGCCGTCGCGCTTCCAACCTCCCTCTCACGGAACGGACCCCACCGTGAGCATCTCCGCTCTCCCTTCTCCCTCCTACGCCTCTTCTCTTCCTTCCTCTCCCCTCGCGCGCACCCTCTCGCCGAGCGCCGCCGTCCGCCGCCGCGCGACGTCGTCGCCGGCGCTCCTTCCGACCGCGCCCAGCCGGGCTGAGTCGCGCCTCGCGCTTGCCGCACATGTCCGCAGCTTTTCGCACCCGCGCGTGCTGTCGCGAGCCTCTATCTCGCCCTTTTCCTTGCTCGCCGTCGCGCCGCCCGCCTCCGGCGAGTTCGCGCCGCCGCTCTAGTGCACCTCGTCGACGACATCAAGCACCTATCGCTTCGCCTTCTCGCGTAGAGCCCATAGGTGCTGCCCGCGTCCCGCACCGACCACCGCAGCCGCCACCGGCGAGCGCTCCGGCAACGAGCCGCCGCGCGCGTCGCTTCGGTCCACCGTGGACCGGTGGACCGCCGCCCGACCTCGGTCCACGAACCTGTGGACCCAGTCTACACTATTTCCTATTCAAAAATAAATCCGAAAATCCTGGAAATTCCCAGCCTTGCACATTTTACAGTTAAGCCCTCAAGCTTTCCTGTAATTATGTTTTAGTCCTGTATTTTACAGAAAAGACCCTAAACTTTTCTGTAATTATCTTTAGTCCCTATCTTTTACACCGAGGCCCCAAACTTTTCCAAAATTACAGATAGGTCCCTGTTATCTCTATGTATTTACCGAGAAGCCCTCAGAACCTTTCTTCCCTTGCAAATGAGCCCCCAGACCCCTCTGGACCCACATATCAGCCTCACACCAGCGCCAGAATTGCTAAGCTCACCCGGCGATTGTACACAGAATTTTTTTTTCGACCACTTTTCCAATATCAGAAAATTCCCAGAAAATTCCTAAAAATATCTTAACACTTCCTAAACACTTTCCAACTCTTGTTAGCCTCTGATTAATTGTGTATCTCACATACTAAATTAATCAAGCTAAAATCCTTTAAATCAATTCATTCAAACTTCAAAAATCCATATCTTTTTCATTTTAAACTCCAATTTTGGCGAACCTTGCGCCAAAATTTATATAAAATCACGCTCTATCCAATGCCACCAGAATCAATCCCTTTTAATGATCTTTGATCAATCCCTCTCTTTTAATTGTCTTTTAATTCCCCGTGTTTTATTTGTATTTGTGCATTCATATTTTACATAAGCACGTGCACGTACCACCGTCATGCGCCCGTCGCGTGACAGATAAACTTATTAGATAATAAATCAATGATAATTAAGTAGTACCATAATAGGTAATTAAAGTGACACACTATGCGCGTTGTATATGTGTTGCATAAGCATTTATATAGATTACAATCTATATAAAGGCTTAATGCCACAAATGTACGACAAACACGTACACACGCCATCCTCCCACCTTCTCATACACTCATGCCTTCTTCATGGTGTTTAGCATCCCTCATTTACAACCAAAAGCCCTAGTGTTCGATGCATCACCCATATTAGCTATAAAATAATATAATCGCCCTTAATGTAAAACTTGCTGCATCATGCATGATCTGTGTCTTTTGTCGTTCTCTGGTATTCCCTCGTTTTTCCAGTTGGAGTTAATTGGATCTTAATTAGCTCTTTTTGATCTTTATTCCTTTTGCGGTAGTTTGTTTATTAGTGTTGTTTTATACGCTAGATTGCGTGAGCTTCAAGGAAGAGCCAGAGGAATTCAACAGACTTGCTAAAGAATTCAAATTCAAGGACAGGTCAGAAGATACAAGAATCAAGAAGGAACTTGAAGAATAGGAAAGCGATTTTTGAGGCAAGCCCTAACTCCCATTGATCATATTGATCCTATGATTGAAAATTATCCTATTTAGAGCTGTTTATAAATAAATATGCATGGTATTTAAATGTGATTTAAATGCTAGAAGGTCCTAATAATATTTGATTGCCATGCCTTGATCTGGAAATATCCTGATTCCTTGTTGAACCTAGGAACCCGCATCATTAATTCATTAATGATGTGCTGGTATGCTGCTTAGGACTTTCACCCTGTGTTTAATTAATCTTGCTCACATGCTTTTGTGTTAAAATGTGTGAGTGCTTGGTGGTGTGCGTAAATATGAAAATGGGTGGGATTGGTGATAAAGTGCAACCCATAGTGGGGAATGTTTTGGCGGGATCAGGCGAGGTAGTCCTCAGTGGGGAGGCTATCTCTGGGACGCCCTTCCTCGCGAGGATTGGCTATTGAAGATGCCTGGTTCGGTCATATAAGGACCGGTTCTTGTGCCGCCTTTGCCTAGCACCTTACGCGCAGCCACAAGCCGTATATGGGTACGGGATTGGAACCACACCCTACTAGTACTCACCCGGTACCCCCCCGGAGGCAGGAGATTGCAACGGAATCCCAGGAGAAGACTCGACGAGGTCACGAGGGTGGCGGCGAGTCCGGCATTTATTGTGAATGTGGCCATATTATGTGATTGTGAAGCCTCTGGTGATGACCGTGGGGGATGCCGTGGTGGTACCAAGTGGGTACGGGACCTTTAGTAGGACAGTCCGAACTGGGACCCCGGGGAGGACTGGACTACCTTGTGGGGAAATTTGTGCACCCTCGGCCGAGGTTATGAATCTATCCGGATAGCCGTGTTCCACGGTATTGGACAACGCGAAAGCAATGGCCACACTATGATTAGAGTTTCCCGTGTGAGTTATCCTTGGCGTGTTTTTGGAATACTCCGGTTTGGAGCCGTGTGCTGGTTGTCGGCCAGCGTTAAAACTTGAGGAACTGGCGGGACGGATTGCATCTCCCCCAGGGCCGTCAACCCCACTAATATCTACCAATACCTGACTTAGTTTGTGAACTGCTTTGTTTGCAAAACAACCTTGCATAAAGTTGGCTTTCCGCCGATATGACAAAAACCTCAGCCTTATCCTTGTAAACACCCTTGCATATGCTTACCCCTTGTGTTAGGGTTTGCTGAGTACCTTATGTACTCACGCGTTTGCGATTGTTGTTTTTAGTGAAGTGAAGCCTCCGTAAGAAGCGGCGACGTGTTGGTTTTCGGGTCTGCTTCTCAAGTCTGCTTGTGGCTTGGGCCGTAGTTTCCGCTGGTTGCTTCGCCGTTAGTTGGTCGGATGGACATGGATGGTCCGAATCCTTGTCCTGCCGCCACTAAGGGCTCTGTAGCAGGTAATACTTCCTTTATTCGAAGTATGCTTTGGCTATCATATCTGTGTTCTTGTGCGTATCAGCTACTGATCCAGGGACTGATACATAATGCACATCATACTCTAGAAATGGGGTATGACAGGAAACTCCATACAAGATTTTAAAATGGAATTATTAGAGAACATGTGCAGTTTCTTAATTTGTAGTCTCCCTTCAGGTGGGAGTACTACATTGAAGTCACCTTCAAAGTGTAAGCTGGATAGGTTCGGTGCTTTGATCTCTACTGATTTCACATCACGAAGCAACACACCAAGGTAGTTAAGCTGTTGCAGGCATGGTATCCTGATGCATATTAGCTTACAGCAATGCCTGACGTCCAATATCTCCAAAACAGGCGTGTTGGAAAGAATACAGCTTAGCGTGTCATCCTCAATATACACTCCACGCAGCCGTAGTACTGTCAAGCTTCTGAAACAATCGGACCTGACACAGGGCTGGAATTTGCTGTTCATAAGATTAAACGACCGAGGCGAGGCTCCAACTCCACCAGATAAGAGTGATACTGGGAAGTTATATAATGTAAAACTTCTTGGCAAGAGACGGGAAGCGGGGTGCCGAGGCGCCATTGGCAAATGAGCGAGAGTCGTGAGCCTCCGAGGACGACGCCGCCTTCCGGCGACGCGCCGCCCTCGTCCGGCGAACCCCCACCACTCGCACCCCCCAAGTGCTCTCCCGAGCAACTGGAGTCGTCCGCACAAGGCGCGAAGTGAAATTCGAAAGGGAATGGCCCATCCTCTAGTGACTCGGGGGTGCAGAGCTGGCCCCCTCTCCGATGTGCGACACATGGCGGGATCGTAGCCAGCCCGAGGAGAGGGATCCATGGCGGGACCCAGGTGGCGGAGAGCATCCGGAGAGAGGAGATTGCAGATGAGGAGGAGCAGGTAGAGGAATTCTTCGGGCAGTTGTGGTCGATCCCCTCAACCCCCTCTAGGGTTAGGGTTCCGCCGCCGCCACCGTCTGCCTGCCTCGTCTGGGTCAGGAAGGAGCTCGTCGACGCCAAATCCTTCTCACCGACGGATTGCTTTCCTGCTCGTGCTTCAGACAAGTGGCGAAAGGAAGTCAGATCGATCAATTTTGCCAAGGATCTGTGCAAGGGCACGCGGGGAATTTTTGCTGAAGTGGTCAAGAGGAAGGCGATGGCGGATCAAGGTGGTCAGAAGGGGTTCCAGAGGAAGAAATTCCACCAGAATCAGAGATCCCAGGGAGGGCAACAACAACAGAGACCACCGCAAGGTGGATTCCAGTATCAGCCATGGGGGAACCAACAGGGTTTCGGTGGAAGCTGGCAACACCCTCAGCAACAGCAGTATCACCAACAACAACAATTCCAACCAAGGCCTCCTCCAAGACCAATTCAGAAGCAGGCTCAAGCTCAAGCTCAACCGCAGATGCAGATGAAGCAGCAACAGGAAAAGAAACAGGAAGAAGCAGTACCAATTGACCCCAGATACAGACACATGGTTTGCTTCAATTGTGGGGAACCAGGACACTTCACTGGTATCTGCTCTAAACCTCGTTTCTGTTTCATCTGTAATGCTGACAACCACCCTACTAGTGCCTGTCCTGAAGTGAAGAAGTCCCACCCGTGTGCTGTCTATTTTGGTAGCTCCAGTAGGGGTCTTGGCTTTTACCATACAGAAGTGAATGAAACAGAGGAGATCAAATGGCTTAACTTCAGGAACTGTGGGCTGGTAACAGTGAAGAAGGGCCGTTTGAATATTGCTGAACTGGAGAGCAACCTAGCAGACATCTTCAATAAAGACAGGCCATGGCAAATCAGACAAATGGATGACAACAAATTTCTTGTGAGATTCCCACCACAAAAGAAGGTAGAAGACCTCAAAGATTTACCTGGGATTGACTTGCTCAAGGAAGGGACTTCTGTGGGTGTACAAGTCTGGGATGGTGAGATAGACCCTTTTGGGGAGCTGCCGCTTGGGTTCAAATCCTAGGAATCCCTCCAAAATGGTGCACTTGGAAGGTGCTGGCTCAGGTGGTGTCCTGCTTTGGCATTCTAACAGAAGTGGACTGGGGCACTCTGTTTAAATCTTTCTATGAAGAAGCTAGAGTTAAAGTGCTATGCAGGGACCCCTCCAGAATTCCAAGGAGCAGGATGGTGGAGATGAGGCAGAAAATCTATAAGCTGCACTTTGCTGTAGAAAAAGTGATCCAGGTGGAAGAAAGTAATGAAGATAAAGGAGATGATGATGACCAACACAGTGACGATGACGAGGTGGATGATCTGGGAGAAGGTGGAGAAGAAGATAACAAGCATGGGGGTTCTGACAGCACGAAAAGTAACAAGATGGAAGCAACTAGTCAGGACTCTTCCAAGAGGGACTCTGTCAAGCACGGTAAGACAGTGAATTTGGGAGCGCAACAAGCCCTTAACACTGAGATGACATATCTGGACCTGGACATGTCAGCAGAAGACCAACAGAGCAGATGGAAAGCCTTCCTAAATCAAGAAAATGTCGAGTTGGATAAAGGTAGCTGCCTACAACTACTTCAAGATATGGAGCTCTATGACTCTGATCCAGAAGTGGATGAAATAATAGAGATGGAACCTGCTACAGAAGGGACACCAACTGACCATGAGATAGGCAGGAACTTACTCAGAGAACTAAATGCATGCTCTGCAGAGGAACCTCAAAGAAAACAAGTCAGTCAAGCTGAGGAAAATATAACAGAAGCTAACAAGGAGAACAAGATGGACCAGCCTATCAAGAAGAATACCAAGCAGAAGACTTGGGGACCCATCCTGGTAGAGAGCAGAAGCAAGAGGAACAGAGATCATAACAGAACAGTGTTGGAAAAAGCTGAAGATCTGAAAAAGTACCAAAATCTGGAGAAGCCTAAATGCTTCGGTAACTCTTTTGCTATCCTTTCTGATGATGTTTTACTTGATAATGCTGGTAAAGTAGGAGTTAATCCAGGCACTACTGCTGAGGAAAGGATAGAAAACATTTCTATCATTGTTAACAATGAAATTGATAGAGTCAAAAATTTTGTAGAACAGAATCCTGAGGTTCTGCTTCCTAAAATTAACCTTCTAGAACAAGATAATTTGGGTTTTGTCTCCTCCCTGGCTAACCAGGAATCTGAAAAACCTCAAGTTGAGGTCCCACATGAGTCGAATGAAGCAGCTTGGACTGCTGTAGTTAGAAAAGGTAGAAGTAATAAACCAAATGTTTCCAATGATAGGAGCCTTTTGGAATGTTAGAGGCTTGAATAAGCCCGGAAGAATGCAAAAATTAGCTGATTTTATTAGAAATTATAATTTAGACTTTGTGGGTTTTCAAGAGACAAAAAAGGAACATTTTGACCCTAGTTTCTTGAGTTTCATTTCTGGTAACAGGAATTATAAATGGAAATGGTTACCTGCTAGGGACTGCTGGAGGTATCCTAGTAGGTTATGATGATGATCTCTTTGAGTTTATTTCTTGCCAAGTTAAAAAAATTTCTGTTTGTCTGTGGCTAAGAAATAAATTAGATAAGATGACTTGGAGATTAGTGGTTGTTTATGGTTCATCCTATGATGAATATAAGCAAAAATTCATAGATGAGTTGCATGATATTATGGATTCTTGGGATGGTCCTACCCTCCTTGGAGGAGACTTCAACCTGGTTAGGAATCAGGCTGAAAAATCAAATCAACATGCTAACCCACATTGGACTTTTCTTTTCAATGATTGGGTGAATAAGTTTGGCCTGATTGAATTTAAAATATCTGGTAGAAGGTATACTTGGGCCAATAATCAGGACAACCTGATCATGGCATCTATAGATAAAGTTTTTGCCACCACATACTGGGAAAGCAAATATCCACTTTCTATGGTTAAGGCCTTGCCAAAATATGGTAGTGACCATACTCCTTTATGTATTGATACAGGGGAGGGCAGGCCAAACCTGAGAAAATTTTTAGATTTGAAAAATGGTGGCTTGAGGAAAAAGATTTTGCTGATCTAGTGAAAAAAATCTGGGAAACCCCTTGTGAGGCAGTTGACCCTATGGACATCTGGCAACACAAGCTCAGATTGCTTAGAAAAAAGATTAAAGGGTGGAGCATTAATGTCTCAGCCCAGAAGAATAAAAAGAAAAAAGCTCTTATTATAGAGTATGATATTCTAGATAGGTTCTCTCAGACTGGTCAGCTAACTGACCAGGATAGAGAGAGGATGAAAGAGATCTACTTAGAATTAGAAAGCATTTGGAAGATGGAGGAAATTGCAGCAAGACAAAGATCGAGAGATAGGCAGGTGAAGGAAGGCGACAGGAATACTTCATACTTCCATGCAGTGGCTACCCAACGCAGAAGGAAAAAGTTCATTACAGAATTAGAAGGCCCGGAGGGGTTAGTGACAGAAACTGAGGATATCCTCAAAGTAGCAGTAGATTTTTATAAAAATCTTTTTGGTTTTGAAAAATGTTTGAATATGAACCTGGATGAAAATTTTTGGGATAATGCAGAGAAGGTTACTGCAGAGGAAAATGAGCTGCTTGAAAGACCTATTTCTGAAGAGGAAGTTAAACAAGCTACTTTTGATTCTTATTCCGATGGAGCCCCTGGCCCTGATGGTTTTTTTTTTTTTATGTTTTGCCAAAAATTTTGGGATGTGGTGAAAGGTGATCTCATGGCTATAGTCCACAGTTTTGAAACTGGGGAGCTTAATGTAGCCAGACTGAACTATGCCATGGTGACTTTGATCCCTAAAGAACCAGATGCCAAAAATTTGAAAAAATTCAGACCCATCAGTCTTTTGAACTGCAGTCTGAAAATCATAACTAGAGTCCTCACTATGAGATTCAATAAGGTGTGTGAGAGACTGATCTCTCCAAACCAAACTGCTTTCATAAAAGGCCGTTTTATTCTAGAAAGTGTAGTGTGTGCCCATAAAGTCATTCACTCTGTACATAACAGCGGCTCATCTGGTCTAGTTCTGAAACTAGACTATGAAAAAGCCTATGACAGAGTGAGCTGGGACTTCTTAGATAAAGTACTCTTATTAAGGGGTTTCTGTGTTAAATGGAGAAATTGGATCAGAAGCATAGTTAGAAGTGGTAAGCTGTGCATTAGAGTGAATGATGTCAATAGTAGTTACTTTGAAACTGGTAAAGGGCTAAGACAAGGGGACCCTTTATCCCCTTTGCTGTTCAATCTAGGGGCTGATGTTTTCACCAAAATGTTAGCTAAAGCAGCCCAAGCCGGTTTAATCAAAGGCTTGCTTACTGGTTTCACCCCTGAGGGTGTAATTAGTCTACAATATGCAGACGATACAGTCCTCTTCTTAGAAAATAATTTAGAATATGCAAGGAACCTTAAATGGATCCTGAGCTGTTATGAACAAATCTCTGGGATGAAAATTAATTTTCATAAGAGTGACTTGCTTACCATAAATATGGATGAGGAAGACTCTGGGGCTTATGCCCATATTTTTTGCTGCAAGATGAGTTCCCTATGAAATATCTAGGTGTACCTCTTCACTTTAGCAAACTTAGAAAGGAAGATCTGCAACCTATTATAGATAAGTTGATGAAAAGGATTGCAGGCTGGAAAGGGAAGCTGCTTTCCTATGGAGGGAGATTAGTGCTTCTGAAAGCATGCCTTTCTAGTATCCCTATTTACTTGCTTTCTATTATTAAGTTTCCTAAATGGGCAGTAGAGATGATTAATTCTCAGCTGGCCCATTTCTTCTGGGACAACACAAATGGTAAGCATAAGTACCATTTGGCTAAATGGGGGTTGGTGACCCAGAAGAAGGAATTTGGAGGTTTAGGCATCTCTGATATCAGGGATATGAACATTTGTCTCTTAGCCTCCTGGATTAAAAGGTATCATTTAGATAGTGATAAGCTTTGGAGGAAAATAGTAGACCATAAGTACAACACCTCTTCTCCTAATATTTTCTGCTGCCCAATAAACACTGGATCACCTTTCTGGAAGGGTGTTATGTGGGCGATGCAGGCAGCCAAAATGGGGTACAAGTGGCAAATAGGGGATGGTAGAAAAGTGCGCTTCTGGGAGGATCAATGGTTTGGGAATTCTAGTCTCTCTGTACAATATTGGGACCTCTACGTGATCTGTAATGATCACAACAAAACAGTAGCGCAGGTGTGGAATGGTGACAATCTGATGTTGTCGTTTAGACGAACTGTGAGCGAAAGGTTATACAATAAATGGCTTGAAGTTAGTTGCTATAGCAGAATCAATAGTCTTCTCTGAAGAAACTGATAAGGTGATTTGGAAGTACTACTCCAATGGGCTCTATAGCTCTCAAACCTTGTACTCTATCATAAATTTCAGAGGAGTTCAGCCGGTTTTTGTGTCTTCTATCTGGGATCTTAAGATCCCAGTTAGAATTCAAATTTTCCTGTGGTTGATGTCTAAAAACAAAACGCTGACCAGAGACAATCTAGCTAAAAGAAAGAGCATTTCTGACAAAACTTGCTTGTTCTGTTCTGAACCTGAAAGTATTGATCATCTGTTTTTTAAGTGCATTGTTGCTGGCCAGTTGTGGAGTTATATTTCCGATCTTTTCAATAAGGACCTGGGAGCAGACTATGAATCTATTGCTAGATGGTGGATCAGTAATAAGAAATATTCTGTCATGAACATTGTTACTGCTGCAATTTTGTGGAACATTTGGACCTTACGCAATGCTATATGTTTTCAGGGGAAGAGATGGACTGGGATGAAGGAAGCATGGAGAAGGACTGGGGAGACGCTGAGGACATGGAGGAAGAACTGCAAGGAAGAACTGCTGGATGATCTGGACCAGGCTTTGGGAGCAATTACAAGGAAGTCGGAAGAACTGCAACGTTTACAATACCTGGTGGAGCTGTGGACGGGTGGAAGGAACGTTCATGGCCAACCAGAGACCGTAGAGCTGAACGTGAGCGGGAGCGTAACAGGGCGTGATGTTCTGCCTGTAACTGGGACAGCAAATCTGCTGATTCCCCATGTGCCTGTAATGCTACTTGAGGGCCGGTTGATGTGCTAGACATGCCAGACATGAGACTTGGTTTCGGTAATAGAAACTAGGGGATTGTTGGCAGTCCTAAAGCCTAACAGAAATTAATCCGCAAGCGTACGGATACCGGTGTAGCTTTCACCACAAGGAGTATTCCTAGGGTATCGAATCCACAGGGAACGTATAGTGTACTAAAGCCTAAACACTATAGGTATTGATCCGTAAAGGTGGCACACAGGAGCGGAGTTTGCAGCAGTAGATAAAAGGGTCTTCTGGCCAGGCAATCTAATGATAAGAAGCTATGTAGCTGGGCAATTTGGTAAGGGTCTTACTCTATTATTCGTTTCGGGGCACACGCATGCCAGAACAGCAACCCGAGAATTAGGTTCAACTGTCAAGGGGAACTACGTGCTATTGACCTCCCTACTAAAAACAATAACCCGGACGTGGTGGATTACAGAGACCGGTATGCCTGTCACACATACTCGCGGCTACCATCCTCCGTGGGGTTACGAGCAAATCAGGGATAACTCCAGGTCTAAACACCACGTTTACACCTATCGTCACTGCTAGCGATCGCGAAATAAGCTAGCCTATGCAATAAATAAATAAATACTCATTGCATACCTGAAACCCACAAATAAATAAAGCAGAATACCTTACTTTATTGCCCGACCAATAATCTTCTTACATGTTGCCCGGCCTGGAAGACTAAGACGACTACTCCCAGGCGAGGAGCATACCTGAGGCGACGAAGAAGTAGAGTCCCGACATGCCGGGGGCCTCTAGCTCTCCTTCCCTCTCACTCACTCACTCCTAGCAATACTATCCTACTACCAAAAGACTAAAATGAAGTATCAAATGAGGTGCGTCTTGCTTCTGGAGCCGAAGGGTAGTATTTATAGGTTGCTGGAGTCGGTGCACGTCCGCTGGCCGAAGCTGGAGAGTCGGTGGAGCAAAGGTCGGCCGGCCGGCCTAGTAGGGTGGCCGGCCGGCCGGTGATTCTGTCGGTTGGCCACCGACTTCCTCCTGGACGGCTTTGATCGGCTCCTGATGGCGGTAAGATGGTCGGTTTCCTCATGGGGTCGGCAGAAATTGATTGGCCCTCAAGTTTAGGCCCAAAAGCCCATGTTCTAGAATGTCGGTTGTTTGATATTGGGCTGGGCCTTGAATTCCACGTGGGAAGGCTGTAGAAGGCCTCTGGATAGGAGCTGGACTTGGGCTGGAGCCTGAGCTGGCCGGCCGGCCTATGATTGGGCCGGCCGGTGGGCTTTGGCCCCCGTTTTCTGTGAATTTTGTCCAAATTGCTCCCTGCATTCAAATACTCCAACAAAACTTGTGGAGAGCCATTAATATAAAAGAATGTTCATTTTATTCTTGTATGATGGCTTTTATTGAATGGTGTTGGCGGTAAAATATTCGTTATAAGCAGCGCCAACAGGGATCATCCCTTTCATCGGAAAAAAAAAACTTCTTGGCATGTGGAGCTCAAGTCCTTCAATCCCTGGTTTTAACAACAACCTGAAGCCAACTGTCAAGATGGTCAAAAAATTCCTTGTCGTAACTAAAACCAAAGCTATACTTTAACTTCTTTACGCCAATGCCTGAGTGGTTTTTCAGAATGCTGTCAACTATGCTAGTGAAATATCTCATTTGATCCCCATTCCGGCTTTCGATTTGATCTAAGCCCAATATTTCTCTGTCGAACACGAGGTGGGGAAGGAATCTCCAGGAACGTAAGAAATCCTGAGACACACAGGCAACTCGGGCAGCGTCTCTCATTGGCAGTAGGGAATGTAAATGGCTCCATATCTCCTGCATGCACATGTGGGATAAAATTCATCATTGGAGTTGAGCCAGCAAATTAATAGCCTGCCTGTTCTGTCAAAAGAATTAATAGCCTGCCTGGAATTACAACTCAGAACCCATGTGCTGTAAACATGATTACAGAAAGTTCACTGGAATGTAATTGTGTGCAGTTCAAACTTCAAATGTAGGTTTTATAACACAAGTCTTCCATAATCAAAATTTTAGGCCGCACCTCTGGAAGTTCTGGCCCTGAACGTCCCTCTCTTTCACCTCTGAGACACCAGGGTAGGCACCTTGTTTTAGTCCGCAAAGCAATTGATTCATCTGCAATACATCACAAGTTGCGAATCAGACCGGCATCAAACATAAGAAAATATCAATGTGAAGCACATGATAGTGTGATAAACTGATAATTAATTTCCCTCATTAAAGTTGCGCGTCAGATAATTGCTTCAATTTGATTGAAAGAAAAAGAAAGGGTTGTCGTCCATATTTTGTCGTGAGATCCCAAAATCGCACAGAGGACGAGAGGGAGTAATAGGGAGCTTTACCTTCTTGGATTTGGCGCTGCACCATCGTGACATTTGCCGATTCAAGTTCAGTTGCCCATGAGTCGGGTGCCCTCTCCGTATTTATGTGGAAGGGGAATCTGTATCACAAACCAACACGGCGCGAATCGGGAGGAAGGGAATCGAGGATCAAGATTGGATTGGGATCGGACAACTGCGTCCATGGCGCGCCGGCGAAAGGTGCTCAGGAACCGCGCGTGGCAAACAGCAGTGTCATCGACGTACGGCTTATATGCTTGATTGGTCATGGTTCACTAGGCTCCTTTACAAAACACCAGCTATCTGATACTCAGCGTGACTGATGGCTGAAGCGTGTTCTTTATCCGGACCCCTTGGCCAAACCTTTGCCAACGTGAGCGCCGCCGAGGGAGGCCGACGCCGATAAGCCGCGCGGACGAGCCCAAACAGCGCCAGCAGCGTCCGTGCACGGACTGCGTGCTTTCCTGCCCAGAAAATTCAGGATCACACACTGAATTTCAGGTTCACACACTGAATTGCGTAGACCTCTGGAGTATGGACTTCACCGTCCTTCGCACACCTTTCATTTTTATTATGGAAAAAAATACGCACCGGCATAATACTAGAAGCTAGGATCATGCACATGAACTAGCCATGCCGAAACGCGCTTCCAAGCTTTCATCTAAGAACTGGAGTAGAGTTTACAACTGATTCACTTCCCCCAAGTTCCATGGGATGCCATTCAATGTACCGGGCATCTTAACAATCTATCTCAAGTTAGCATTCATGTCAAGTCGATCCGCGACAGCAAGCAAATACTTTTAAACAGATACCACAGCCAATCTAATACGTTTTGTTACATTACAGAGTAAAACATTCACTCTGATAAGTTCGGGACAAAAGCACAAAGTCTAGTAACTGACATTTTTTCATTACTAAGAACCATGACATAGGTTTTTTTTTCCACGAACACTCAGGAAAGAACCATGACATATAAGGAAAGAACCATGACACAACATAAATACCCTGATATCTAAGGTAAAGCATCATGGCCCCGGCTTCAAGGCCCCAAAACATTTAGCTCAACTGTGGAGGGAACTTTCGGCTGAATGAACTTTTTGATAGCAGAGGCTGACCTCCTAGCTTCCCCCACAAAATCCCTGGTCGTTGACCAGCACTTGCCAGAGCATCTAGCCATATACCATAACTGGTGTTCAATGTGAGGCGCTCGAGCGACGTTGCAGACTCCATGATATGACATATAAACTCAATATACTGCTTGGCGTGCGTGAAAGCATCAATGCGGACATTCTTGAGCTTGTCGTGATGGAACACTGGCATTGTACGCAGATCTGGGGGGTGAAAAAAAATTGAGACCCACTGCGGGTATGATAGGAGTACCTAAAGGGTTCAAAGCCAATTGAATTAACAATTCCACCAGATTTACTACTCCCTCCATTCTTACGTATATGATGTGTTCAAATTAAGTGCCCTAAACATCATATATTTAAGAACAAAGGTATTGTGTTTCTGAAAAAAAGGACAGTAACTTACCTCCATGATGAAGGTCTCCAAGCACGGACAGGCATGAAGAAAGGAAACCAGAGAAGCAAAATCATATGTGTCCTTAGACTCAGCAAAAATACTCAGGAATTTCAGATGGAGGTATTTTCTAGATGGTATTGGTGTAATTATCTCCTGTAAAAAGATGTCAGATTTGATTATATTCAAATGCATGGCTTCTGCAACATCATTATATGAAAAAGCATTGCTTTTTGCCACCTACAATTTAAGAATACATACCTCCAAATTAGAATATATGGTAAGAGTTTCAAGATTCGGCATGATGGACGGAAACTCCATACAAGCCTTGAAAATTGCATTATTAGAGAGCATGTGCAGTTTCTTAATTTGTAGTGTCCGTCCAGGTGGAAGTATTCCATTAAATTCACCTTCAAACTGTAAGCTGGATAGGTTCGGCGCTTCGCTCATCAATTTCACATTATGTTTAAGCGACACACCAAGATAATTAAGCTGTTGCAGGCATGGTATCCTGATGCATATTAGCTTAAAGCAACCCCTGACATCCAACATCTCCAAAGCAGGCGTATTGGAAAGAATACAGCTAAGCGTGTCATCCTCAATATACACTCCATGAAGCCGCAGTATTGTCAAGCTTCTGAAACAATCAGATCCGACACTGGGCTGAAATTTGCAGTTGACAAGGACAAAAGACCGAAGTGAGGCTCCTGTTCCACCAGATAACAGTGATACTGGGAAGTTATATAATGTATAACCTAATGGCATGTAGAGCTCAAGTTCTTCAATCCCTGGTTTAACAACACTCTGAAGCCAACTGTCAAGATGATCAAGAAATTCCTTGTCATTACCTACACCAAAATCAAACTTTAACTTCTTTATACCAATGCCTGAGTGGTTTTTCAGAATGTTGTCCACTATGTTAGTGAAATGTCTCGTTTGATCCCCATTCCGGTGTTTGACTTGATCTAAGCCCAATGTTTCTTTGTTGAACGTGAGGTGGGGACATAATCTCCAGGAACGTACAAAATCCTTAGACACACAGGCAGCTCGGGCAGCATCTCTCATTGGCAGTAGGGAATGTATATGACACCATACATCCTGCATGCACATAAGGGAGAGAATCCATCATTATAGCAAATTGGTTAGCCTGTCTGGAGTTTCAACCCATGTGCTGTGATCATGATTGCAGATAGTTCACTGGAATGTAATAGTTGCAGGTAAACCGCCACTATCCAGGAAAATGGTTCGTTGAATGTCACTGGTGCACGTGGCCAGTGCTGATTAACAATTATGCAACCTGACCCTTTGGGCATGTAGTAGCCAACCTAATCTCTTTTATACATTTCTATGAACAGAAATGCACAGCATAATGTCAACCTGAACAGTAGCTCTCTATAACTGAGTCCATGCAGCATTGAGATAGAAATAAACATGTAACATCTGGATAGCTAACAAAAATTTAATCTGAATTAGCAGCCGGAATGCGCATGGAATAGAATCAAATAGCTTTCGCACCTATAATACCATCTAGGATAAAGAATGGGGCTCTACAAGAACAATGTGCGTGTCAGGTTTATGCCCCCTGTGGCTGTGAGCCAAGTCAAACATGGGTGGCCAAAGCAGCGAACCCAATTTCGGCAGGCCATATTTTGTCTTGGCCATGAACCACGGGTATTAATTGGGCCCAGTTTTGGCATAACCCTGATTTTTTTCATCTTCAAATTTTAACCTGGCCTCTTCGGTTCTTAAACCAAACAGGTCCAAAATGCCAGATCTTATGACAAACCTAGAAAGTAATTGTGTCACTGGATATTCTAAGCTCGCTATGCTATGAAATTTGCAAAATGTGGTCTGGCAATAACGAAGAGTTTTCTGTAACATTTGGAACAAAGGTAAGATACAAATCCTAATCCAGCAGGAAGGTAGGAGACTTTCATTTTTCCTATTTGTTTTCCTAGAATGGGCCCACCAATGTGTGCAGTTCAAATGTCCATTTTATAACACAAGTCTTCAATAATCAAAGTTTTAGGCCTCACCTCTGGAAGTTTTGGCTCTGAACATCCCTCTCTTTGACCTCCCAGAGAGCAGGGTGGGCAGTTTGTTTCAGTCTGCACGGTTGATTCATCTGCAATACATCACACATAGCGAATAAGACAGGCGTTAACAGAAAAAAAAATAATAGCAAGGTCAAGCACACGAGTGTGACAATTAGTTTCTCCCATCAAACTTGTGCTGCTGTGCGTAAGATAGTTGCTTAAATTTGATTGAAAGAAAAAGAAAGGGTTGTAAACTCTCGCACTGCAGGTTGTAAACTCGGTGGTTGATAGTATCTGCCAATCTCAGAAAGCTACTGATAAGACGATACTCCATAGCTGGGCTATCCTGTTTTCTTAGTCTTCTGAAGGCCTGTTTTTGTTGGGTGTTCAGTTTTCGGTGCTTTTGCAGAGTATAAAACAGCACTCTCTGCTGCTATCTAGATTTATGTATCATTAGGCTGTATTTCTCTTGCTTCTATCTTAATGAATGGCAGTGCTCCTGACTTGTTTAAAAAAAAAAAAGAGAAAGGGTTGTTTTCCATATATTTTCTTGAGATCCCAACATCCTCAAACGCCCTCAATTATGTTTTCTAGGCCTACAGAAGAAAGTAGAACCCCCTTCCCCCTCCGTGACATTGTTCCATCCAATAAAGGTTCAAGCAAATGACAGCCCACTTGAACAGAAAAAGGAGAACAATCTTGGTTTCTTTAGAACATATCCGGACTATGTCGGGCTAGAGATAATCAATCAGGGGGGAAGGGACCAAATGTAGATAATCACCACAGTAAGGTCATACACTGAAATAAACACTGGCCGCGCCCCTCAGGTCACTCTGAGACCCCGTCACTTAGCCCTGATCAAACGGTTCGAGGCCAGGCGTTTTCGGAGCATAAACTATCTGAGAAGTTTCTCCTAATTACATTGCGAGGGAGAAGCGACGAAGACCTGGTATCTTAGGATAAACTTCTCAGCTAGTTTATAAGAAACAGGAACCCTACCGGAGAGCATCCTACATATACTACTGCAGATGACGAGAGGTAAGAGACAGCTTTTACCTTCTTGGATTTGGCGCTGCGGCATCGTGAACATTTGCGCATCCAAGTTCAGTTACCCATGACGATACCACGGGTCGGGTACACTCTCCGTATATATGTGGAGGGGAATCTGTATCTCAAACCAACACGGCGCCAATTTGGAGGGAAGGAAATCGAGCCAAGACTGGATTGGGATCCGACTACGGAGCAGATGCAAACCAAACACACCCTTCCGCAGCAGCCCGGCGCCTCCGCCACCGCTCGGAGGCGAGCACAAGGAGCTGTGGTGTGGAGAGGTGGCGTGAGGGATGATGACCGGATTGGCATCCACCGCATCGGCGGGCACAGTGCGGGTAGGTGCCGCGGACCACGGCCGTCAGCGAGTACGTGGCGGCGGCGGCCTGGCGCGACGACGCGCAGCACGGTCAACAGCACTTACGGGGCGGAGCCGGCATTGAAGCCCAGGGTGAGGACGCAGCGGCGTCGACAATGACGCCGCGCAGCCCCTCCCGCATCTCGACGCCGCCGGCGCAGTCGAGGAAGCCCAGCACGAGCACGGCGATGTAGAGGGGACGGGTCCGTTTACTTGCTGCAGCACAGAAAAAAAGTCTGCTGTTCATATTGATAGTACAATTTCGATTTCGAAATCTTCATTCACGTGCACAAATATTTTTTCTTTTTGCGAGGAATGTGTACAAATATATCATTCTACAATTTTATAATGACATAACAATAGAGTTACGAACTAATAAAAAGCAGAACAACTGCCATGTTAACCTAAAAAAAAATAGAATTACAAAAGATGTGTTCGTTTCCAGATGTCTAAATTTTAGAGGGGTCACATCAAATACTAAACAAAGTCAAATTATAAAACTAACTTCAGAACTTCCCATCTAATTCACGAGACTAATCTAATGAGGGTAATTAAGTGACGATTAGAAGATGGTTACTATAGCATTACTGTAGTAAAATATAGATTAATTAGGCTCATTAGATTCGTCTCGAAAAGAGCACTCATATGTGAAAAAGGTTTTGTCATTAAACTAATTAAAATATGTTTAAATATAAAGATTTTTTTTATGTGACGGGTCTAAAATTTAGAGGGGAGGAAACGAACAGGGCCAAAATGTTGTCTAAATGAAATTGGGTATTCATTATTACTAATATTCAAATTCTATAGTACCAGCATCAAAGAGAGGAATTCCTTTCATAAAAAATGATATTAAATGCTATAACCATGATATTAAAAATAAAAACTATGTAGACTGAGATTTCATTAGCATTTCATATAGATAACATGAAAGTCTTGGTAACAACAAAATAATATTCCCTCTGTTTAAAATTGTTGATATCATTGACTTTTTAAGTTACGCCTGACCATTAGCCTTATTCAAAATACTTTTAAAATTACTATATATCTTGTTATGAACTATTTTTTTAAAAAAATTGAAACTTAACTATAATTTTGTATATTTAGGTAATATTTTGAATAAGACGAACGCTCTAACGTAACTAAAAAAGTCAGCTGACATCAACAATTTTAAAACAAAGGAAGTATTTCATGGTCTTAGATTTACAATAATGATAACTGATGATGTACTTCATCACAACATTCTTTTTCTTTTTTAAGTAATGACTACAGACAATTTCCACGTAACATTTTTGTCATGACCCATTCTGCCATTCGTTGTTCACCTTGTCATGTAAGTCTTCAATTCTTTACGACATCAAAGACCATAATAGTCTGGCGGCATTCAGCCCCGGCGAGCGCGTCCGCGTCACCCGCAATTCGCGGCCCTGCGATCGCACCGATCCGTTCCGCTCCTGGGCAACCGCGCGTCCCTGTATGTTCGTTCAGGTCGTTGTTCAATGGCCAAATTGGATTTGCGCTCCAGGACGCCCCTGAGTGGTCGGTGGGTGTGTTGGAAATTCTTACAACGTGGCCCTTGTATGCGAAAATAATTCAATGCGAAGAAGGCGAAATTCTGAATTAGTGGCAGTTTTCCGGAAGACCGCCCGCTTGGAGTTTTTCCACTGAGCACCTTGTTCCACTTGCATGCGCTTTATTGAGCTCAAACTGATTGTTGCGCTCTTGCCGACTGCTGGTTCATGAACCTGCTGCCGATGTGGCGCCTTCGTGCGTCCTGCATGTTTGTAGCCAATGGCTTTTTTGCGCTGGGTGCTTCCGTGTCCTGTATGGTGCCTAGGACGTGGCTGGTTTGGGTGCACCGTGCACGTGTGTTCTGACGATGATGGCTTGCAGCGCGGAGGTTGAATGCGTTTTGGATTGTTTTGCGCCGCCACGGCCGACTAGCAGTTTCCATTTCGAACTTGGATTCTACAATGTCGTTGATATTTCTGCGTGGGCGTCGATGAGTGGTGCGAGCTGTGCATTTCACGCTGGACGTCGCCGCCTGGGTGCTTGCTCACCACGAAGAGCTCAAGCTGCTTGCTCACCAGCCCGACGGCGCTGGACGTCGCCGCCTGGGTGCTCCTCGCGCTCGCCGTTGCCATCTCCGGCGACGCGCAGAAGAGCCCCGTCGTCTCCCTCTGGGTGCTGCTTTGCGCCACGGTTCGCGACGGTGTGGATGGTGGCGGTGAAGCCGCCGACGCCGCCACGCAAATGGCGAGCAGGCCGATTGCGATCAGAGGCGGGGGTGCCTGCGTCAGGGTTCGCGACGGACGTGATCGGGATCCACGCCATCTTCGACACCTTCGTGTTCTGGCTGACGGTGCCCAAGGACGGTGTTGGGGATTGGTACTAATGTCGGCAACGGGATCATTTTCCTTTGTGGTTTCAGGGTCGTCATTATGAAGGCGCCGTCGTTAGCACGGAGGCAGCTCCAATTCCGGCGCCTGCGGGTAACCAAAGGGCGGCAGGTCGGCTCGGGGCTGCCGACATTTCGGGTGCGAGCAGATCACTTCTCCCCTTCACGTGGAATGGCGGCACTGGTGGGTGATGAAGCTAGGCTCGATATTGACCATTTGCCGAGATAGCAGATGACGTCACACAATTAGGTTTCCCGTCGATGAACGGAAATGTCCCTTGTACCCTTATGACATTTCTGTACAGAATATTCTAGGAATATAGTTGGTAGGCCAAGGGCATTTTGGTCAGTAGAAATGACCCTTGGCCTTCCTTATAAATACCCGCCTACGGGCTCACTGTAACGGGACGGAACACGAGAGAATACACCCTTGTAATGAAATGCTGCTCCGTTGTTCCTTGAGTGTCATTTGATTGTCCGTGTCGGGATTCTTTGTCGCTATAATGAAGAATTCCCAACATTGGCGCCCACCGTGTGTGTTGCTCGAGAAAACCACCCGCGATGCCACATAGGAAAAAGAGAGCGACTACCCCAAGTACCACAAGTAGCCCCATCCTGTCGGCATTAGAAGACGAAACACTCCCTCCAAACCCCGCATTTTCTGAAGAAGAAATCCGTTGGGCGGTCATCAGAAGCAAACAGATGGCCGACGAAGACAACCGCGCTACGGAAACGGCGGAGCCCAGCCACGCCGCCATTTTCCAACGTAGCACCCATGAAGCTGGCGCCAAAAGTACTGAAGCCCTCCCTTTCAGCAAAGAAGAAGCAGAAAGGCTAAGTCAGATCAAAGCAAGCAAAAGAAAGGCGGTAGATCCACCCTTCCCCGATCCTTTCAACATTAGAAACAATCAAGAGGAGAATGAAGTGGAGAAGCAGATGCGCGAGCTTCTCACCCTGCAAGAACTCACCAAAAAGCTGAAGCAAACAAAGGACAAATTGATGTCTGATGAGAAGTCAAGAGAGAGAGAAAGAATCAAGCTGCAGATAGAACAAGCGAGAGCAAATGTAGCCGAGCTGCAAAGGGAGCTGGATGGAATGACAAGCGCATCCGGCCAATACAGCGAGACAAAGAAAGATCATCAACGAAGATCCCCAGACTTCGAAATGGATACCAACGGCGAGGGCTATCACAAGCCTAGGTACCCTCAGCGCCAGACAGCCCCGTTCATAAGCAAGATCGACAAGAGTTCACCTCTATCTGAGGGCCTTCAGCTAACCCCTTGGCCAGCAAAATACAAGCCCATTTCAGTGTCCAAATACAACGGTTCCACAGATCCAAGACAATTCATCATGTCATTTGAAGCGGCAGTCGCATCAGCCGGAGGAGATGACGCAGTTTTGGCAAAAACCTTCGTCACTGCCATCGAGCATCAGGCCCTTGAGTGGTATTCCAGGCTCAAGCCCGGATCTATATATTCGTGGGAAAACCTCAGGGATAGACTGATGACGAATTTCCAAGGTTTCCACAGAACATCCATATCAGCGAGTGAACTCAGAGCATGTGTACAGCAGGAAAGAGAACCACTGCAAGATTATTTCCAGAGATTTGTCAAGCTAAAGGCTCGAGCCGATGATATTCCAGACCAGGTCGTAATCGATGCCGCAATTGATGGTCTCAGGGCAGGGCCATGTGCCACTCACTTCTCATTGCATCCTCCAGCAACCCTTGAAGAGCTTTTCTCATCGGTCGATCAGTATTGTAAAGCCGACAATGATCACAGAAGAAAGCTAGAACAACAAAGCGCCCAGAGGCAGGCGAAGAAAAACAACTCAAATCAGAAACAGCAAGATTGGAACTCATCAAGGAGGCAAAATAGCGGCACTCAGAGTCATAATTCCAACTATGTCAACCATATTGACACTCAAGAAGAAAAAGTCGAGGCCCCCAGCCCCCCAGCAATCATCAGCACAGGGGAGGGAGAAATGGGCGCTCTCGAGGAAGAGGTCGTGGCAATTTTAGCAACACCAGAGAGCAAAAGAAGCCATACTGTCTTTTTCACGGAGTCGACAAGGGTCACAGTTCAAAAGATTGTCCAGAAACAAAAGACGCAATGGAAAGAATGAAAGCCAAAGAGCAGAATAGCGACACACCCAGAAACGTGAACCACACATCTGCCGCCAATTCCTGGCAAACTTCGCCTTTTGGTGCCTCGTACCCTTATCAGTATTTCACAAACTCGTACACCCCTCAGCATCATTTCCAGCACACATATCACCCGACCACATCTCTGCCACCGCCGCATATTCAACATTTGGCAACATCTCAAACAAGCTCATACACACCTCAGCCGCAAATTCCTAGAATCACTGCCTCTGAGGAGCCGCCTTTACCACCTCCGCCGCCTTTCCCAAAACAGACAAATCAAAACAATTCCTCTCAGAGCCTTCCCACCTATGGAGTCATCCTGCCAATCACTGGCGGATCTTCGTCCGAGTTTGAAAGTAAGAAACAAAAGAAAAATTACTTCCGAGCCGTCAATGCGGTGTGCAACGGGCCAGTGGTAAAATCACGGTGGTCGCACATTCCAATCACATTCACAGAAGCCGATCTAAACCTCCGCTGCTATCCTCACACAGATGCCATGGTCATTCAGGCAAACACCTATGGTTGGTCAGTCACCAAAATACTAGTTGACAACGGAAGTTCGGCAGACATCCTCTTCAAGAGAACATTTGATCAGCTCAACCTTGATTCATCTCTACTTCAGCTTTCTGAATATCCCCTGTATGGTTTTGGCGGGAGAGAAGTCCGTGCCCTCGGCAAAATAAGCCTACCAGTATCCTTTGGTACCCTCGACAATGCAAGAACTGAGCACATCACATTGATGTGGTCGATATGCCTTACCCTTACAACGCAATCTTTGGGCGAGGAGTCCTCAATGCATTTGAAGCAGTTTTGCACAGCTCTTATCTCTGTATGAAAATACCGGCACATAAGGAGGTCATCTCAGTTTTTGGCGATCAGCAAGAGGCCAGAAATATTGAAAGGGCGGCAGCTCCCGGCCAGAAGAATGTTCACTTTTTGTATGCTCACCCGAATGTGCACGTCTGTACCCGGCGGGAAAAAAGCCAGGGAAAGAAGTCCTCCAGTTGGAAAAAGAAATGGACAAGGAAGAACCAGCAATTGCGGCTAACGAGGAAACAAAGAGAGTTCCATTGGACAAGCATGTCTTAGGACAGGAAGTGATAATTGCGGCAGGTATGCCGAAGGACATGGAAAAAGCTTTCGTCCAGTTCCTTCGCAAAAAACAAGGATGTTTTTGCCTGGTCTGCAAGTGTCCTAAAAGGCGTCAGCCGAGATATCATAGAGCACAAGTTGCGAATCGATAAAAATATCAGACCAAAGAAGCAGAAACTCCGAAAAATGTCCGACGACAGGGTCGAAGCAGTCAAGGCCGAGGTACAGAGGTTGCTTGACGCAAATGTTATCAGAGAGGTGAAATATCCAACCTGGCTGGCAAACACAGTACCAGTAAAGAAGAAGAATGGAAAGTGGCGAATGTGTATTGATTTCACTGATCTCAATAAGGCCTGTCCCAAAGACGATTTCCCACTGCCCAGAATCGACAAAATTGTCGATGCAGCGGCGTGCTCAGAACTCCTATCACTGCTGGATTGTTTCTCCGGATATCACCAAATCTTCATGTACAAAGAGGATGAAGAGAAAACAAGTTTCATCACCCCTTTCGGAACTTATTGTTTTGTCCGAATGCCGGAAGGCCTAAAAAATGCGGGACCTACTTTCTGCAGAATGACATCTATCGCCTTTGAGAATCAGTTAGGCAAGAACTTGTCAGCCTATGTCGACGACATAGTGGTAAAAAGCGGCAAGAAAGAAGATCATATTTCTGACTTGGCCGAAACATTTGCAAACCTCAGAAAGGCAAACCTTAAGCTCAACCCTGAAAAATGTGTTTTTGGAATTCGCAAGGGAAAGGTTTTGGGATGCTTAGTGTCAATCAAAGGCATCGAAGCCAATCCTGACAAGATAAGTGCCCTCATCAATATGCGAGAACCCCAATGCCTCAAAGTTGTGCAGAAGCTCACCGGAAGAATCGCGGCACTCAACAGGTTTATTTCTAGATCAGCCGAAAGAAGCCTTCTTTTTTCAAAGTCCTCAGAAATGCAAATAACTTTCAATGGGGCCAAGAGCAGAAAAAAACTTTTGCAGAATTGAAAGAGTATCTTAAGGAAATGACTGCCTTCGCAAGTCCCAAACAAAATGAAACTCTGTAATGTATGTATCGGCATCGCACTCAGCAGTATGTGCCGCACTTGTGCAAGAACAGCAAATTGAGAAGAAGGGCAAAGTGATGACAGTTCAAGTGCCAGTATACTATGTTTCTGAAGCTCTTTCAGGATCAAAAAGATTCTATACCGAACTGGAAAAGATAGCCTATTGTAAGCTTCATGACCATTGGAGCTAGGGAAACCCCAAGGTATGAATGTTTTGGTGATAGGATGAGAACCATGAATGTGACTAACACTCTTTGTGAGATCTTATAGGTCACATACAAAGAAAGCTCCGTCCGTTGGTGGTGAACGCCAATACGCCATGAACTTATTGACAAGGATGATTGGTTGCCTTCATCTGCACAAGAACGGACTTGATGGAGTCGCGGAGAAGACATGGATCAAGGCTAAGGACATGCTAGATCCAAGCGGGTGTTGCTTGGTTAGATGTTAGCTTGAGTCCATAGGAAAAACCGGACTATCAAGAGGGTTCGAGGTGGTTCTCTTAGTACACACTAGTTATAGAGATCATTGGATGCATGGTGAGTCTCTCAGGGGCTAGGGTGGCAGAAGAGAGTTGAAGGAACCAAAAAGATCAAGTGTTGAAGAAGAAGATCAAGAAGAAGATCGAAGCTGTGAAGGCAGAAGAGACCGGACAGTACGGTCAAGGAGACCGTACAATACGATCTACAGAAGAGTTCCAGACAGAAGAGCTTAAGTTTCTGGAAGTTGGAGAAATAGAGACCGGACAGTTGACCGGACAGTACGGTCCTAGGGACCGGACAGTACGGTCTCTATTGGGGTGTTCCAGACAGAGAAGCTGAAGTTTCTGGAAGTTGAAGAATGGAGACCGGACAATTGACAGGATGGTACGGTCATGGAGACCGTACAATACGGTCTTACAGGAGAAGAGCAACAGAGAAGGAGAAGTTTCTGTTGGCTGAAGAAGAAGTGGAGACCGGACAATACGGTCCTAGGGACCGTACAATACGGTTTGTGAAGATGGTCAGCACTCCCCGGACGCCAGTCTGGTAGAGACCGGACAATACGGTCAGATGGAGACCGGACAATACGGTCCTATTGTACGGTCCTTACGCAGACTGGGTACTTTTGGACAACGGCTAGTTTGAGGTTGGAGGCCTATATATAGTCGGTTGTTTACCTCTTTGAGGTGCTCTTGGACCCAGGAAAGAGGGGAGGTGCTGCCAAGAAGCCAAGAGGAAGAAGTGTGAAGCACTTGAGAGGGATTTGGAGTGATCCTAGTGCTTGAGAGAGTAGCAAGTTGCATCCTTTGATCTCTAGGCTAGTGTGGGCTTGAGAGAGTCATCTAGGGCTGTTACTCTTGGTCTATGGCAAGGCCTAGACCGGTTAGGCGTCGGTGTTGAGCTGTCCAATGAGATTGTGGAAGTCGACACAAGTTTGTACACGGTCTTGGAGCTTCCCGTGCGAAAGAAGCATCACTAGTGGAGCGCCCTTTGGCACGCATCAAGTGCGGAGCCTTACCTCCGGAAGAGTACCCGGGATCGAGCCCGGCGGGACGTGCCCGCGACTTCACTCGGAGGGTGAAGTGTGCTCTAGGAGGGATCGCCATTGAGCGGAGGGACGGGGTCGAGACTCCGGCGGGAGTGACCCAACGTGGAGTAGGGGAAGGCGCCATCCTTCCGAGACCACGGGAAAACATCATGAGCATTCTCTATCCCTTCTCCTTTACTACTCGCATTTACTTATCGCACTTCATATGATTGCTTGTAGTACTTGAGTTGTGCTCATATCTTGCTTGTGTGTTTACCTTGGTACCTACTAGCTTCACTAGGTTTGCTTGATTGCCTTGCTCGTGTGCTTACTTGTTATAGCCTATCTAATAGCTCTAAGGACTCTACTTAGTGTGCCTAGTATCTTGGTTGCCTTGTCTCTAGTTATCTTGTTCCTTGCCTTGCCTAGCTTAAGTCTTCCGCTATCTTTCTATCTTGTGCTAGGTTGCTAGTGTGGTGTGTTTGTGTTATCTATATGCACTAGCTTAATAGGTTAAGGATACTCCTTAGTGTGCTTTACCTTGTTACTAGAACTACTCGCTAGGAGTTGCTTGGGTGTAAGTGTTTGGAAATAGATTCTAGAGTGCACCGATTCACCCCCCCCCCTCTCGGTCACACGATCCTTACACCTATGCAGTCTTAATGGCATCAAGAAAATTGAGGCATTACTTTGAAGCTCACACCATCCGAGTGCTGACAAATCAACCACTGAATGACATGTTCAGAAATAGAGAAGCATCTGGAAGAATCACCAAATGGGCCTCGGAATTATCAGAACACGTTGTTGACTTCGAGTCAAGAAGTGCCGCAAATTCTCAGGTGCTGGCGGATTTTATCGCAGATTGGACCGAGCCTTCATCGTACACCGAGGGTCCAGTCTTTGAAGTCCCATGGGAGATCCATTGCGACGGCGCATGGTGCCATCTCGGAGCAGGAGCTGCCGCAATTTTGACCTCACCGTCTGGTATCAAATTGCGGTACGCAATCAGGTTGCAGTTCAACCATGACACAGACAAATGCACAAACAATGTTGCAGAATATGAGGGCCTTTTGCTTGCCATAAGAAAGCTAAGAGCATTAGGTGTCAAAAGCTTCATCGTCAAAACAGACTCTCAGGTCATTGCCGGGCATGTTGATAAAACTTATAAAGCCAGAGATGAACTATTGGCCAGATATCTGGAACATGTACGGGGCTTGGAAAAGTACTTCAAGGGTTTCACTTGTCAATATATCGACAGAAACCTGAATAGTGAAGCAGATCAGCTTGCAAAAAGCGGCAGCTAGGAAAGATCCTCTACCACCAGACGTCTTTTTGAAACACTGAGTTCTCCATCCATAAAAGCGGCAGAGAAAGAACCCAAGATGATACATGCCATCTCAAGTGAAGATTGGCGTGCCCCTATTATGGCATATCTCCGAGATTTTTATGAGCCTGAGTCGGAAATAGAAGCCAAACGCATGAAGCAGAGAGCAAGAAACTACGCATTTGTAGATGACTTCCTATACAAATTCGGCACTTCCACTCCATTCTTGAGATGCATTGATCAAGAAGAAGGGAAAAAGCTCCTCAGCGAGATCCATGCGGGAATCTGCGGCTCCCACATATCCAGTAGAGCCCTAGTCGGCAAGGCTTTCCGGCAAGGCTTTTACTGGCCGTCTGCATTGCAGGACGCCCAACACCTTGTCAAAACATGCGAAGCATGCCAAAAATTCTCAAGAAAAATCGGCAACCCTGCTCAGCTCACTCAGCTTATTCAGCCGGTGTGGCCACTTCAGCGATGGGGAATTGACATTGTCGGTCCTCTACCCACTGCTGCCGGAAATTACACACATGCCGTAGTCGCCCTTGACTATTTCACCAAATGGATAGAGGCGAAGCCACTGATCAATATTACCGGCCCAGCAATCAAGAAGTTCTTCTGGCAAAACATAGTATGCAGATTCGGAGTTCCCGCCGAGATCACTGTCGACAATGGAAAACAGTTTGATAACCAGGAGTTCCGCGAATTCTGTCACTCGATAGGCACCAAAGTAAACTTTGCATCTGTGTACCACCCAGAGTCAAATGGTGCCGTCGAAAACGCGAACAAGCAAATCTTGAAAGCATCAAGAAATGTCTGGAAGGACAGAAGAAAGGAAAATGGATGGACGAGTTGCACAAAGTGGTTTGGTCGCATAACACAACAGTGTCAAGAACCACCAAATTCACACCTTTCAGGCTCTTGTATGGCGAAGAAGCCATGTCACCAGAAGAGATAAAGCACCGCAGCATGAGGGCAACCCTCGGGCGAAATTGCCACGAGTTCGATGCTGTGTCAAAGGACATGTCGGAATTAGACAAAGACCAAGCCATCCTTAACTTGGAAAAGTATCAGGAAGAAACAAGGAAATGGCGGGACGCCAGAGTAGTGCCAAGAGCGTTTAAAGTCGGCGACCTTGTTCTCCTGCGAAGCCCAAAAACAGAAAACATGGGGAAACTGAACCCCAAGTAGCAGGGTCCTTTCATTGTCGTCAGGAGCAATCGCTCGGGATCGTATCACTTGGCGAACAACGGAGGCAACGAGCTCCCGCATGCCTGGAATGTGGACAACCTCAAGAGGTACTTCACATGAATTGTAAGCGCCAATGGCGACGCGCAGTTATAAGCGGAGCCATTAGGCGGCACCTAAGTGTAATTTTTCTTTATTTTCAAGGCCCATACTCTTTTCCTCACAGGGGAACCCCACTCTGGGGGTGAGGTTTTTAACGAGGTGGGACCTTTGTAACCCTAGCAGTTCAATATAACGCTACCTTTCCCCCAAAAAAAGTGCGATACCTTCACCTTCCTTTAGAAGTCGATGCAATATTCGAAAACATCGCCACATCGACGCGGGTCACGGACCTCCAGTTAGAGCCACTCAAAAGGTAGCAGAAACTCTCAGCTCCTTTTTCCCAGGCTCCTTTCTTCATCAAGCCTAAGGGCACAAAAAAGCCCCAAGGGGCTATGTACCGACCTTTTCTCAAAAAAGAGAAATGGCGGCACATCCCATGCCTAAGGGCACAAAAAAGCCCCAAGGGGCTATGTACCGACCTTTTCTCAAAAAAGAGAAATGGCGGCACATCCCATGCCTAAGGGCACAAAAAAGCCCCAAGGGGCTATGTACCGACCTTTTCTCAAAAAAGAGAAATGGCGGCACATCCCATGCCTAAGGGCACAAAAAAGCCCCAAGGGGCTATGTACCGACCTTTTCTCAAAAAAGAGAAATGGCGGCACATCCCATGCCTAAGGGCACAAAAAAGCCCCAAGGGGCTATGTACCCACCTTTTCGCAAAAAAAAAAAAAAAAAAAAAAAAAAAAAAAAAAAAAAAAAAAATCGCGGCACATCGCATGCCTAAGGGCACCACCGTAATTAGCAAACGGCGGCAGGCCGAAATGACGAAACATGCCTAAAACAATATAAGCTGCGTGCCGCAGTTAAGAGACCCCCTCCGCCCCCCGATCGCCAAGGGAGGGGGGGGGTGACGTTCGTCTAAAGTCGGCAATCGAGTCGCGGATGGGATCAATTGAATACCCAGCCCAACGTCCCAAGCGTTAATGTCACACCAGAAAACGCCTCGTACGCAAGAAGGAAACAGCGATACAAGCATACCGCTGCAAGTTCCAATCGAAACGCCGTAATAACGGCACAAAACGCCCGACAAAGAGCAACAGCCGATGGCATATTGCTTCATTAAACATGAAACACGTTGAAACAGATGTGCATTTCACAAGTCAAGGTCTACCTCGACTACAAAACCCGCATCCTCATCAGGACTAGCACAATTGTAAATGCACCTAAAACCACTCAGGTACGGATCGGCGACAACTCCGTCGTCCTCTGTCTTCACAGCCGCCCGCAAAAAAGAGGGACGCCGACATTAAAACAATGCTTCAAATCGCTGCGGCCGGCGTTGAAACGCGCCGACAGTTCCTTCCAAAACTGACCAAAGCTGTGACGCGGAAATCGCGACACATAATGCAAATGAGTCTCACCGGATACGCGCAAACCATCTCGCTCGTACTTCAAAGGCGCAATATTTAGTGCAGGGCCGCTAGTGCAGTCCTGCACAAAAGTCGTACAAAAGCAAATTATTACAAAACATGTCCCAGTTTGCTCTCCCCTCCCACACCTAGAAAACTCTAAACCTCTTCGGGCGCCGGAAGTTCGGGAGCAGAAGATGCGGGCTCGACAGGGACCGACTCCGCCGCTTTTTCGGTCTCAGCCGTGGCCGAAGCAGAAGCGCCGGTTGGAGTCGATGGCGCCGCAATTCCTGCAGCTGTCTTGTCGGCGGCGTCTGCAGGCTCCTTCCTAGCCCTTTCAGCACGAGAAGCTTTCGCCGGTGGCTCCTCAGCAGAAGGAGTCGCCGACCTTTTCTTCGTGCTGGCCGCGGCAGTTTCGGCCAGAGCGGCTGACTTCATCTGAAAAAACCAAATGTCAACACAGAGCACACCCGAGAAGGATTAGACTAACTCTGGGGAAAATCTAAGTTACCTCTTCGAATTTGCTCTTAGCAAATCGGCGGCAGGCCTCTGTTCCGTGCTCGGCCCAGTATCTCTTCATAAAGCGTTTAAGCACCAATCGAATGGTCTTGCTTTCATTATCAGCGTTCACCTCATCAAAGTTGGCGTCAGCATAGGTTGAGCGCGCAAATGCCGCAAAATGGGTGCAGTCTTGTTTCTCAAGCAAATCAAGAAGAGCGTGGCACCCGGTGCGTGCCGCGAATTGTTCGGAACGATCAAATGCGTCGGGCAGGTCCCCAAACTCGCTTTTTAGCCAATCAAAAAACAGCGCAGGCGTTAGCAGCCCACCGACGGCCGGAAGAGGGTTAGGCTCACCTCCGATCTTCGACAAAGCTTCTGCAAAGCAAGCATGGGCACTGGAGGCGCCTTCAGCGAAACTGCGAGCGTACGTTTGAGCGGCATTTTTGGCGCTCTCAGCGCTTTGCTCCGCCGCATTTATCTTTAATTCAGCAGCCTTCAACTCGCGCTTCAGCCGATCCATTTCTCCATCATGGCTTTGTATCACCTCTTTCAGCACACCCAGCGCTTCATCTTTTTTCTCGATCTGATCTTTAAGATCAGCCTTAACAGTCTCGAAAGAAGCCCTCTCGTTAGCTAGAACCTGCCGCAATTGCGCCAGCTCCCTTGATGACGATTCAGCATCGGACTCGGGTAAGCGGCGGCTTAACGCCCGCGCTGCCGCAAGAGTCTGTAAAACACGCTCCCAATGTCAAGAACAAAACCCTTTGACAGAAGATAAAATAAGAAACGCCGGCGGCATCTATCAAAAATAGTTTCACAAATCTTACCAGCGTCGCATTTTGGTTAAAGACGTCGAACAATGAAGCGTTGTCAACCCCGGTGAGATAGTTGTAGAACTCTGCAATACAAGCTACAGTTAGGTACTTGTCTTTGCAGAACAAAAGCAAAATTATAAGAAATGAAGACCTTGGGGGTCCATCGTCTTCGTCAATTCAACAAAGGCGGGCAATGATAGCCCGCTGGCTCCGCTTTCCTGCAGCCTCACCCCTGGAGACTTGTCACCTGTGTCAGAGGAGCTAGTCTCAGATGAACTGCTAGACGCGCTCCCGTTAACCGACGAACTAGAGTTACTACCATCGACTCTAGTCAGGGGCGAACGAGCCGCCGCAGTCCCTGTACCACCGGCGGAAAGGTCGACGGCCCCACGACCGTGATCGGAGTCCGACATTTCGTCGAACGCCGCATTAAGCTCAGCCCCGAGCTTGGCGCACGAATCATCACTATCGTCCAACAACTCAATTTCGTCATCAGACATGGGCGGCATCAACGGCATCCTTTTTACCGGCGCAACAGCGGCCGTAGAGCCTAGCGGCAAACCGATATCGACTGCCGCAAAGGCGGTACCCTCGACTTCAACATCGTCCATCGACTCAAGTCCCGGAACGCGTCCCATATCGAGTTTTTCAGGCTCATCGTCAAGGAATTCCTCTTCAGAGTCGTCAAACGCCGACGCCATCAATTTTCGACGGCGGCTACAACCCTCACGCACCGACACTTCCTCTGCTAGATCTGCGGCACCCGCTGCGCTAGAAGCAGTCTCAACTTGCTCACCTACAGGTGCCGGCCACGCTGCTTTTCGCTGCTCCTCTTTAACCACAGCATCCCGAGAAGTAGGCAACTTACGCAAGCATTGGCGTTTTGCTTTCTCCGCAGCCTTAGAGCTCCCGGTTTGAACTTTCGGCTTTCCAGTCGCCTTCCCGGGCGCCGCAAATCTTTTAGCAGCACCCGTAACGCTGGGACCCTTTCCAGCAGCAGGTGTCGCCTTAGCATGAGCGGCGTTTAGGGCGGCAGTGTTTCCCAGCATCTGTTATAAACAAACGTCGCATCAAACGTCAACTCATCTTTCTTCCGCCGCCCTTTCTTCACGGACCTGATAACGTGCGGCCCGTACTTCACATTCATCTCATCAAAAATGCGATTCATGCGCTCTGAGATAACCAGTTTGTTCTCACACTCTTCCTTCTCCAAAGCGGTGTACGGTCCGCTAATAACAGCGGCAGTCTGCTCGACGTAATAAACGAATTGTTTGTCGGCTATCCCATGAGGTTTCTTCACTCCAAAAGTCGGCACCTGATACCTAAGCCCTATGTTGGCAAGTTTCTTCTTTTCAAAACTCAGAGGTGTCCACCCACTCTGGATTGGCCAAATGCGGCCAGCTATAAACTCCTCCACTAAATCCCTACCACTGCTCATCTTAACAGCAGTTTCAAAGGCGGCACAGCACTCTTTGAATTTGCGAGTCTCCGAAAAATCGGGTGACAAGTTCACACTCATCCCAATAGAGCGACTGAATAAGGGGTACACAGTATTGCCATCGTCGTCATTCTCCTCGGGTACTTCAGCATAGAACCAATGATTACGCCAATCACTGGGCCACTTATTCCGCCGACCACCTACAAGCTCAACAGTCTTGTACTTGGACTTTTCACAAAAGTGCGAGCTTGAAAGCCACAACAGCCGTACTGAGGAAAATACGACACACGACCAAAAGAAACAACCTTCTTGTCATGCTTCACATCATAAAAGCGGCAGAAAGCATCTGCGTTCACCGCTGCACCATAACTGCGGCTAGCCCAGATAAACTTGGACACCGTTGCAATAGCGTTCGGAGTCAAATGATGCAAATCCAGATTATACTTCTCCAGCATCCGGTGAAGAAAAGCAAAAGACGGTAATCTAAGGCCCGCCTCATAGAAGTCACGGTATACTATAGCCTCATTGTTGTGGGGCTGAGGAATCTCCTCTCCCCTAGAAGGACGAGCTTTCCCAGACTCAAAGTATCCCAATTCAACAAATCTCTCAATATCTGCCGCCGTAACCTTTGACGGCCCAAACCGAAAGGTCGGCTCAATGCCGGTATTCATCCAGGAACCACCAGAAACCAACTCACTAGGGGAGGCCGGCACCCCTGACAGATCTTCATCATCATCGTCGATGTTTCCAACCGTCACCGGCGTTTTTCCCTTAGTGCCGACGTTCACCTTCCCCCTCACTCTCTTAGCTGCAGGCCCAGCAAGAGCAGACTCACAATATGCGAGAAAGTAACTAGACTCCCCCAAACCCTTACCTAAAACAGCAGCAGATTTAGTACCTCCGCTGGCGATTGCTTCATCTGTGCCTTTGGCAGTAGCGGCGACGGCAGCCCCCGGACGCGGGGCGGGATTCGGTTTTCCCTTGCCGGCGCCTAAAGAGGCGGCAGATCCAGAAACATCCGCCGCAATAGTTTTTGGATCCGCATCGGGGCTCGGATCCGCGGCGCTCGTCAGATCTACGACATTTCCCCCCGAACCGCCGCCAAGATCTGTGTTACCCCCAGTTGGGGCAACGGGAGAGTCCTCCAAGAACTCTTCGTCGGAGTCGTCAATGCGACAAGCAGTAAGCTTAACGCGAGGCATCTGCATCAAGAATGCGACATCACAAATCGCAGTCACTGCAGCCTACGAAAATAGAATGGCGACACATAAAGCATACAAATTACCTTGCGCAGCTAAGGGTCCACACCAAAAAGCGGCAAGCGAAATTGCGGCAGTGGTCACCAAAAATAGCGGCAGCTTTTCGTCACAACAACTGAACACGGGGCTAAAAGCACATGCCCCCTCCCCCCTTTTATAGCCCGAGGGCGACGCGTTTTTCGCGAATTCCTCGATCAGCGTGTAACAAAAAAAAAAACTGTTCAACTCCAATGGCGGGGGGTGACGTTCGCCCAGCACCAATCTTATGTCGCGGTTTCTGCCCATCGGAGTTGGCCCTCGACCGCGAGGGGCTACTGTTGGGGATTGGTACTAATGTCGGCAACGGAATCATTTTCCTTTGTGGTTTCAGGGTCGTCATTATGAAGGCGCCGTCATTAGCACGGAGGCAGTTCCAATTCCGACGCCTGCGGGTAACCGAAGGGCGGCAGGTCGGCTCGGGGCTGCCGACATTTCGGGTGCGAGCAGATCACTTCTCCCCTTCACGTGGAATGGCGGCACTGGTGGGTGATGAAGCTAGGCTCGATATCGACCATTTTGCCGAGATAGCAGATGACGTCACACAATTAGGTTTCCCGTCGATGAACGGAAATGTCCCTTGTACCCTTATGACATTTCTGTACAGAATATTCTAGGTATATAGTTGGTAGGCCAAGGGCATTTTGGTCAGTAGAAATGACCCTTGGCCTTCCTTATAAATACCCGCCTACGGGCTCACTGTAACGGGACGGAACACGAGAGAATACACCCTTGTAATGAAATGCTGCTCCGTTGTTCCTTGAGTGTCATTTGATTGTCCATGTCGGGATTCTTTGTCGCTATAATGAAGAATTCCCAACAGACGGCGAGTTTGTGGGGCGGGTGACGGAGCGCGTGGAGGACCTCGTCTTCGAGCCGCTGCCGCCGCTCTACTTCGCCTCCAGCGACCTCAAGACCGACGTCGCCACCATCCGCGGCGCTGAGGCCTGGGCGATGCTCGCGCTCGTCATTGCCACCACCTGCGCCAGCAAGATCGCCCAACCTTCGCCGTGTCCATGGCGTTCGGGATGTGGGCGAAGGAGTCAATCTACCATGCTGGGCGTCGTCGGGCGCGGTTGCTGTCGAGGTTTTAGAGCCTCGATAGTTATTTTACGGGTGCGCAAGAACCAAGAACACGATGGTAACACAAGACGCAAGGATTTATACAGGTTCGGGCCGCGATGTGCGTAATACCCTACGTCCTGTGCTGGTGTGGTGTATATTGATGATCTTTATGAGAGGATCCCTGCCCGCCTTATATATCTGGGGGTGCAGGGTTACATGGAGAGAAACCTAGTCGGTTACTATACAATTCGCCTTGTAGTACAAGAAAACAACTGTTTATCCGGCGGCCGACTGACCCAACCGACCTCGAGTCTATTGGGCCACCCGGGCCTAACTGAGCCAAACCGACTACCCATAACTGGATAACTCGGCCTTGTTGATACTTGAGTATACCCGGGTCCCATATCATCGACAGTAGCCCCCGAGTTCTTTTTTATTGAGCTTGAAGTGACTCCATGTATAATAATTCTGAGCCTAAGCTGGTCAATGAAAAAGAACTCCAAAGAGTAATAGTTACCGAAATAACCAATATGAAGAAACTGAAACCTGGGAATACCAAGATCAGCAAGGCCTTGAATTAGGCATAATAAGTAAATAACACCCAATGCCTCCGTCAGGATTTTTGCAAAAAACACACCTATAAGGTGCAGCCCCCGAGCTTCTGTGTAATCCGAAGAATTAGACAGAAGGTCTAAAAGAGCCTGGGTATAAAGCTTCCCCAAGCCTGGCATTATAGCCGAGTGAGAATCTATCGATATAAAGCTTATAGAGCCTGTCCATCATCTGACCGAGTGAAGAAACGTAGGGTGCACGTCAAGTGCATCCTATGGATGTAGCCCCCGAGTCTATGAAGAAGTGGAACAATTGTTCATAGACTCCAAAGAAGCTGTAGAGTATAGCTCAGAGAGCCTAGCCATATGGCCGTATGAAGAAATCCGCCGAAGTAAAGCTCGTAGAGCCTGGCCACCGACTGGCCGAGTGAAGATGAAGTCCGTCGAAGTAAAGCTCGTAGAGCCTGGCCACCGACTGGCTGAGTGAAGATGAAGTCCGTCTAAGTAAAGCTTGAATTTGACTGATGAAGTGCGGCGTGGGCTCACGCCAGTGAGCCCACGTGGGCTAGCCCCCGAGTCTATGAAGAAGTGGAACAATTGTTCATAGACTCAAAAGAGACTAACAATCTTGTAATACTGTAGATATAGCCTAATAGGCCTCGTCAATAGACGGTCAAGTAATTTCTGTCAATATTGTTGCGCCAGTGTTGATGTAAACCCATCGCCGAGTGATTTTGAAGTCTGAAGATAACAGCCGAGTGATGATAGTTCAATATTTGTAGCTGACCGACTGATGAAAGCTTCATATAAAATCTTGCCGAGTGATGACAGTTCAATATATAGTACACCGGAGTGAAAAAGTAAACCAAACAGTAGTGGCCGACTGATGTTAGTTCGATATATATGCTTAGAGGAATCTGGCCGACTTGATGTTGAGCCTAAAAAGGCCTGACCAACTCACTGTGGCCGAGTGGTTCAGAATATTAAGTCAGCACCACAGCCTTCTGGTTGAGTAGAGCAAAGCTTCCCGAGTCCTTCGGTTGAGAACGGACAAAGCCTGATGTATGCATAGCCTGACTAATTTCCATATGTACCATAAGATGTATTCATAGAGCCAATATAATATCCTAATCAAATAGCCAGGCATGATGACTGAAGATAGAAGCCCAAAGAGTCACAGATGAAGACCCTTAATAATATTCCAAGCAGTAATAAAATCCTGATGAAAATCCCAATAATGAATGGAATCCAGAGATGAATGCCCCATAAATAAATGATAATTGCCGAGTGGCGTCAAGCCCCTGAGCATAGATAATATGCTCATCAACTCTGAGAGATTTATAATTTGAATTCCTGTATATGTAAACAAGAAAAAACAATATGTAGTATACGATGATTGAACAAGACACTTAGGATATAAAAACTCCTTTATCTTGGTCAAATTTTAGTCTCCTTATGTGCTTAGTCCAATGTTGTCTCCCTCGAAGCGTTAAGTATGAGTGAACTCCACTGACTACTAACTCGGTTGTGACCTAGCCTGACTCATTAACCTAGGGTGTTAGCAACAGAAGGCGTTAACCTGTCAGTGTTAGAGTGTGAGCGTCAGCCTGATGTGAGCTTTCGTAACTCGGAAAATATCCATCGACTTGCTAGCTTGAGAAAAGACTCAAGACATCACACATAAGGGTAAAAGTACAGCCCCCCGACTCTGGGTCGGAACTCAAACCGAAGTGAGAAAAGACTGTGATAAATATACGATAGGAGTAAAAATACTTGAAAAAGTAAATTAAATAAATGACTTAGCTTGTCTGACGTGTCGTCGAATCGAAAAGAAGATCCTTGTACTTGAGCTTATAAGCCTCCGTACTAATGACGGGTAGATCGGATAATAATCCGAGTGAATGCCGAGTCTTTAGACTGTGTGACCGAGTGATCACCGTTGTGGCCGAGCGGCTGTTGACGTACGCTGAGTTGTTGATTAATGTAAATCAACGTGAAGCTTTAAGCGCAAGACAAATCTGTGGTAACCATCATGGCCGAGTGATTGTCACCGGAAGCTGAGTGATTGTTGCCATGGCCGAGTGGATTGTCGTTGTACAGCTGGAGAAGATACCGGGTAGTAGTCGTGGCCGGGTGACCTCGTCGTATGCCGACTGACCCGCTGCTGCTTCGTAGTTCTCTAAGTCAGTCAAGTGCCTTGACAGGCTATCATCAGCCATATGAAGCATGTACACCGCGATCATTGTGTTGATGCGGCAATACGCCAAGCTGGCTCGTCGAGTCGTTATCCGACTAGTTAAGGTCCAGTCAGACTCCAACAGCCCCCGGCGTGGGTACATGTGAAAAGAGTTTCACGTGATAAGTAGACAAACTAGATCGATTAGGAATAAAATAAGGAAATCAAGAAGAAAAGAAGACGAATCTTCCCTGTAATCCTTCCGGTGATGTATGTGTAGCTGATTTGGGATTGGATCAGCCCGACATAGCCTTGCCTCGGTACTTGAAGCAACTCAAGTTTCGTCGATGGAAAGTTTCGGCTCCGGCCAGAGCTGGACTCCTTTGTCGACTTGAACTCCAAGTTGCATGGAGGAATACGCCGAGTCGTCGAGATGAGTCGGCGAGCCATGAGACGCCCCTGATCCTTGGGACTTGGAGCCTCCTAGACGTCGATGCGCATGAAGAAACTGCATGCGCCGTGATGTAGTAAATAGACATGGTTGATGTCGCCGCGCAAGCCGCCTGCTTGATCGAGATCTCGCCGAGCAAGCCGCCTGCTTGATCAATGCGATGACGAAGCCGAAGTAGAGTTGTTGTAGATTTTGTCCATCGCGCTCGACGGAGGATTCCCGCACTCCCCCTACCTGGCGCGCCACTGTCGAGGTTTTAGGGCCTCGATAGTTATTTTACGGGTGCGCAAGAACCAAGAACACGATGGTAACACAAGACGCAAGGATTTATACAGGTTCGGGCCGCGATGTGCGTAATACCCTACGTCCTGTGCTGGTGTGGTGTATATTGATGATCTTTATGAGAGGATCCCTGCCCGCCTTATATATCCGGGGGTGCAGGGTTACATGGAGAGAAACCTGGTCGGTTACTATACAATTCGCCTTGTAGTACAAGAAAACAACTGTTTATCCGGCGGCCGACTGACCCAACCGACCTCGAGTCTATTGGGCCACCCGGGCCTAACTGAGCCAAACCGACTACCCATAACTGGATAACTCGGCCTTGTTGATACTTGAGTATACCCGGGTCCCATATCATCGACAGTCGTCGTGAACACCAAGGGGCTCGTCGAGCTCATCGTCCTTAACAGCGGCCGCGAGCGCAAGGTACGTGTAGTTTTTTCTCTTGCTACTACTCTGTTTTTGCTTTTCTTTGGACGTGTCCATTCATGCGGTGCAATCTTGGGCATATTGTTTTTGTTTTTTTTTTTCAACAAAGAAACAATAAAGAGCGAGATCATGTGAGGAACAAAGCAGAGGTCACCTGGTTCTTCTTCTCTGTGGAAATTAAACGGTGCGGTGGTGAAGGTAACAAAAATCTGTCCGTTTTGCTACCATCAGAGTTATCCCTGCAGGAGCTTGTGGAGGACGACCAACTGTTTTTGGAGGAGCAGCAGGGAAACATTTAGCTCGTTCTGCTTGGGGCGGGCTAATAGTGCCAAGGACCTTTTGTTATCCTCATGAGCAACACCGAAGGAGGCCACTCTGTCTCTTCGCCATAAAAGATGGAAGGAATTCTGGATTCGGCTCAGCGATGAGTTCTGGGTGAGCGCTCAACTGATCTCTTCGTTGTAGATTTAATTTCTGTATTCTGTGAAATTGGTCGAATTGCAGTAAACAATGTTTCGTATTTTGGCATGGCAGATATGCATGAACAAAACCCATGGCTCATTAACATGGAAAGCTCATACATGTCTATGGCGATTGGCGAAGCAAGTATATGATGATCATTGCACTTGTCTGCATGGTCGACGGAGCCACCGTACCGCTTCAGAGGCCACCAAGGTTGGAATTCCGGATTCAGTTCAGCTACAAGTCTCAGTTGAGAGCTCAATTCAGTTCAGCGACAAGTCTCAGATAGAAATTTTAAATTTGATTCGCTGTGTTGAATTTGTTAAGCAGCTTTCAAGAATTTATCTTTATTTTGGCATGAATAATATGCTTGAAAGGATCTTATGGCTCAAAAAGATAGAAGGCTCATACATATGTTCATGCTTTAGACTTTTCTTAGCGTTGGAAGGTGAGCAGGACCAAAAATTATACTTGAGCTATGCTCAAATATATATTTAACCTCTTATAATTGAGCTTAAATTTCACCTTTCATCCTTTCAAGTGTTTAAGACCATGCAGCAGACCACTGCAATTTTATTGTATGTCTTCATAGATTTTTTTTAAAAAAATTAAATTCTGAGTCAAATATAATATATAGGCATGAAACCAACTAAAAAAGTTATTATTTTGTTCTCCTCGTGTGGAGAGCTGCCGTCCAAAAAATCTGCTGCTAACAACTCACCCATATGCATGCATGCTAGCCTTGCTTCCCAAGCTGAACTATCCAAGCGCAATGCAGCAGCTTCATGCACGTGTGAACATAATAAGATTTTGGTGGCTGGCAATGCCTACCTATAGCTAGAAGCTGATTTAATTTTAAACACTCCAACTTTGGCGGCTGAATTTTGTCTCGCCTGAGCTACTAATGCATTTGTTCATTGCCAGAAGACGGTATGAGGTACGTGCATGCATGCATCAATCATTTCTCTAATGCACATATTTCTACGTGCATTTCCTCCCAAAAAATGTTTTCTGTGCCCACTTTACTAGCTGACACATACAAAATTTAATCTTTTGTCTTTGAAGAGAAAGGAGATAGTCTTTCAACCCATAATGCAATCTCTTAGTCTAAGCCAGTGGCGAAGCTAGAACAGGATTGGTGGTGGTGCCCTGCACAATTTTTTTTGTGTTTTGGAGTGGTTGATGTAGAATTGAAGGGGTGCACTAATGGTGATTTTTGCTCAATTACTACTGAAATCAGACTTTACCGTGGTGCATATGCACCAGGGTAGCAATACCTGGTTCCGCCAGTGGTCTAAGCAATCATAACACACAGGCCTTTAATATAAGCATCGTTTTGTTTGATATACATTAAGGTGCACACTTTTCTCGTAATTTTCAAGTCCACATTAAGTTGAATTGAGATAATAAAACCTTTTGTGCTTTGTTCATCTTCCCCTTTTAATTGATCTGTTTCATTTTCTATTGTTTTGAAAAAAATGGATCAATCAGTAAAATTGCTGATGAAGTGATAGAAGACACGTGGATGCTTTAGAGATAATAAATTAGCATACAGTAATTTCTTCACATTAAGCGGTGATGGAGTATAACATTTTACGTATTTTGATCTTGTTCATTATTAGATTTCTCATGGAATTGGCTTTACTCGAATTATATTGCATACAGTTGGTTCACTTTTATGTTACTAGCACTAACAATTTTTATGGGGCTCAGGGTGGTGCCACTATGAGTGTTTGTTTTTTTCTCTACAATTCGTCAAGGCTCTACGTACAAAATATGTGTTTGTAATCGTAACGGAGGTTGATCTTCTATCTACTGCTCTCCACTCACAGGCCGCCAGTCAAACAATGCATGTAAAAGTTTAAAAGAATGATTTATTCAAGGTTAATTAGCAATGCACAAATATATGAGCCACGAAAGAGTGGCGCCCCCACCAGCTCCTAGTTTTCATCAAAGATGGCCGATGGCACATCTTATAAGCGGTAGATTTCACATGTTTTGTGTTTCACATGTTTTGTGTGGAATTGACAAGAAAACCACTGGATTATCTTTAAAAAAATCATCTTGCGCTTTCCTTTAATCACTCGTCTTTTTATTTGGTTGCGGGTAATGTACGTGTTTTTACTGTTCTGTACATGATAAACCGAACCATAAGCTGATCCGTTTTCCTGCAAAATCGCGAAAAATCATCTCGTTAAAACCCAAACAAGTCGGCGCGGCTCGAACTAATCCAACTCGACGACTGTTACGGTTACCGGGTTACCGCCATCGAATTACCGCCTCCGAGACGAATTTGGTAAGGAAAAACTCGCACTTACAAATAGTAAGAATTTTTTTAAAGCAAAATAGTACCCCAAATCGCAACTCCAAATTCCAAATTTCCCCGAGAAGTGTTCCCCAAATCCTCGGCTTCCGCCTCCCGAGCGCCATGGGTTCCGGCGACGACGAGCGCGGCACCCTCTCCCCGGCCTCGTCCTCCAAGCACCACGCCCGCGACGGCTCCTCCTCCCGCCATCGCCGCGACATGGATCACGACCGCTCCTCCTCCCGCCACCACCGCGACGACAAGGACGGCGACCGGGATCGCCACCGCAGGGAGAAGGAAAAGGAGCGGGCGCGGCGGCGCGAGGAGAGGGACCGCGAGGAGAGGAAAGGCAGGGAGAGATCGAGGCGGCGGGAGGCGTATGACGAGGAGGATGACGACGAGCGCGGCCGGAAACGCTGCCGCCGGTCCTCGCACCACCACCGGGACGCGGACTTGGCGCCTGTGCCCAGGGAGGAGGGTTCTGAGAGGCGGCGGCAGGGGGTGAGCGAGGTGGACATGGAGGGCGAGCAGGACCGGCTCGAGGACGAGATGGAGCGCCGCCGTCGCCGCGTCAAGCAGTGGCAGGAGGAGCGCCGCGAGCAGCAGCCGCTGCGGGACGCCGGGGCTGCGGCAGCAGAGGTGAATGCAGGTGACGAGGCGGGGAAGAAGTGGACCTTGGAGGGCGAAGAATCTGACGAGGAGGGGGATAAGGAGGGTGCCATGGATGTTGATTTGCTGAAGGGGGGCAATGCAGTGGAGGAAGAGGATGAGATTGACCCGCTTGACGCATTCATGAACTCAATGATACTGCCAGAGGTCGCGAAGCTGGAGAGTGCTGCAGCAGCAGGAAGTGGTGCACCGGCTTCCAGTGCAGATGTCAAGAGCATGAAAGCTATTGTGAGTAATGGGGATAAGACAGGTTCGAGGAAGGTAATTGGGAGAATTATGCAAGGGGATAGCTCAGACTCGGACCACGACGGCGATGAGGATGATGGGGCTGCACTGGAGGATGAGGATGATGAGGAGTTCATGAAGCGTGTCAAGAAGACAAAGGTCGAGAAGCTGGCTATCGTGGACCATTCCAAGGTTGACTACCAGCCGTTCCGGAAGAATTTCTACATTGAGATGAAGGACATCACAAAGATGACATCCGAGGAAGTGTCCGCTTACCGGAAGCAGTTGGAGCTCAAGGTGCACGGGAAAGCCGTGCCCAAGCCGATAAAGACATGGGTACAGAGTGGGCAGACCAGCAAAATCCTTGACACCATGAAGAAGCTTGGTTTTGAGAAACCGATGTCTATACAGGCACAGGCGTTGCCAGTGATAATGAGTGGCCGTGATTGTATAGGAGTTGCAAAAACTGGATCTGGCAAAACTCTCGCGTTTGTCCTTCCGATGCTGAGGCATGTCAAAGACCAGCCACCTGTTGTTCCTGGAGATGGCCCTATTGGCCTCATCGTGGCTCCTACCAGGGAGCTTGTGGTGCAGATACACTCAGACATTAAGAAGTTCTCTAAGGTGCTTGGCATTAACTGTGTTGCTGTCTATGGAGGTTCAGGGGTTGCTCAGCAGATCAGTGAACTGAAACGCGGTGCTGAAATTATTGTGTGTACACCGGGCAGGATGATCGATATTCTTTGCACTAGCAATGGAAAAATTACTAACCTTCGGAGAGTGACGTTCTTGGTGATGGATGAAGGTGATAGGATGTTTGACATGGGTTTTGAGCCTCAGATTACTCGGATACTTCAGAATACCAGGCCAGATAGGCAGACTGTACTTTTCTCAGCCACTTTCCCACGGCAGGTGGAGATGCTGGCACGTAAGGTGCTGACTAAGCCTATTGAGATTCTAGTGGGCGGGAGGAGTGTTGTGAACAAAGATATCACGCAACTGGTTGAGGTGAGGCCAGAAAATGAGAGGTTCTTCAGGCTGTTAGAGTTGCTTGGCAAGTGGTTTGGTAAGGGGAAAATTCTTGTTTTCGTCCACTCACAAGATAAATGTGATTCTCTACTTAAGGACCTTTTCCAGCATGGATATCCATGTCTTTCTCTACATGGTGGTAAAGATCAATCAGACCGTGAATCAACTGTTGCTGATTTCAAGGGCAATTTCTGCAGCTTGCTGATTGCTACCAGTGTTGCTGCCAGGGGTTTAGATGTGAAGGAACTTGAACTGGTTGTCAATTATGATGTCCCAAACCACTACGAGGACTATGTTCATCGTGTGGGGCGAACTGGCCGTGCTGGTCGAAAGGGCTCTGCTGTGACTTTTATTTCGGAGGAAGAGGAGAGGTATGCGCCAGACCTTGTTAAGGCACTGGAGCTATCTGAACAGGCTGTTCCAGAGGACCTGAAAGCCCTTGCTGATCGGTTTATGGCCAAGGTAAATCAAGGAACAGAGCGAGCACATGGTACTGGTTATGGTGGAAGTGGATTCAAGTTCAATGATGAAGAGGATGAAGCACGTAAGACCTCAAGGAAGGCTCAGGCAAAGGAATATGGATATGAAGAGGACAAATCAGATTCAGATTCTGACGAGGAAGGAATACGTAGAGCTGGAGATGAGCTGGCAGAACAGGCAGGAGGTGACCAGGATGCATATCGTGATGGAAAAGTTCGTATGGGAGATGAACATGATGACGCCAGAACTCGTGCTTATAAGTTTCTGCAGAGGATACAGCGCGACGCGGCTCCAGAACACTATGTAGCTGAACTTGAGATTAATGATTTCCCACAGAATGCTCGCTGGAGGATCACTCACAAAGATACATTGGTCCCATTCAGGACGGTGGAGCTGCTATCTCTATAAGGGAACATATATTCCTCCAGGAAATGTTGTTGGTGCAAACGAGCGCAAGCTGTACCTGTACATCGAAGGAGACACGGAGTCTTCTGTGAAGAAGGCGAAAGCAGAATTGAAACGTGTCCTTGAGGATTGTGCCAACTATGCTCTGAACCTTACTAGATCTGCTCAAACTAAAAAATATTCTGTTATTTGATTTGCAGAGCTGATAACCAAATGGCTGAGTGTGAGAGATATGGGGATTTTCTTCAGAAAAAGGTATGCATAATATTATTATAGTATTCCACCGGTTGAATGAAGCGGCTGGTGTATGGGCACACAAAGCAAAACAGTCCTATCATTTCATCCTTACTGTTAGCTCAACTCTCTGAACATATGACACCCAACTGATCTATTTCTATTCATTTTCTTATATTGAGTAAGAGACTATTAGTTTATGCTATTCCTTCTATATTTTAACCGACAATTTTCTGGATATTTTGCATTGCAGCTTAAAATGGTTTTGCGAATCACCAGCGGCGTCATGGGACTGCTGCTTCCAATATGCGGATTGTCCAAAGCAATGCAGTTTTATTTTTATCTTATAGTCATGATAAGGCAGCTAATGGTTACTTAGTGTCACATATTTATTGTGGGAACCATCTATTGACGTTGCTGAATTGGGATGTTCCGATAATTTCTATTGACAAGTTTGGGTTGCTTTTGGACAGGAATGGCTTGAATCAGTGGTGATTGCTGGCCTGTTAGTGGCTTAATATGAGGAAAGGCAACCAACTTTCTGGAGCTGTTTTGTAAGTGCTGGTTGGGTCATGGAACCTTGAAACGAATCTTACTTTTTGTTTACTTATATGGACATATATGCTATATTTTTATGCGAAACAATTGGAAGATTGTGTGACCGTGTTTTAATTAATCCTGGTTTACATACTGATTTGCATATTCAGAAGCGAATACCAGGAAGCAGTAGTTTTTCCTTTTCATTTGGTTGAAAATTTACCCTTCATCACTTGTGTTCTCTGATTCTAGTGTCTTTATGTTTAAGAAGGTGCAGTGATGTTATTGTTTTGGTGTTCAGATGCACTAATGTTGTGGCAAGATACCAGTGGTGGATCAGCTTTCAGCATCGATAATGTTTTTGAGGTGGTGCCTGCCTGTGTTGGCTGAGCTGGATGGGCTACTGCGGCACTGCTTCATGAGTTTCATTTTCCTTTCCTTTGGATCTCATAGATCTCTTAAGAGATGTTCTCTTCTTTCTTTTTGAAAACAAAGAAGAGGTGGTAAGTTTTGAAAACAAAGAAGAGGTGGTAAGTTTCGATGGTATTTCCCTGAACTTGGAAAATATGGATCGAATGGTATTTTCCTGATCTTATGCCAGATATCAAGATTATTCTTTGTTGGTATGCCTGATGACTGTTTTCTGTGACCCAGACTCAGCGCAGGATGTATAGCTACCTTAGACCGAGTAATGTTACCCTTTGCAGCCTTGCTGATCGTTCTGAAGCGTCGAAAGTTTTTTCCGAGTCTCAGGATGGAGCCGAGTAGAGACAGGCCGTGGGTCGTCTCACGATGGGGTTTTAGGCCGGTGCTGTCCTGGTGGAACATACACACAATTAATCGAGACATGCAATTTGCCCATTCGCAATTTTGCATTTGGTGACGTTCAGATTGTCAATGACTTTGGTTCCTCTTGCGTAATAAGGCAATATAAGGGTTAGGATCATGTGAATGACTTGTGAGCAATTGGCCCCGTGAATTATGGACTCCAAAAGAAAAATGTGAGAAACTACCGTAGAATAAAATCAAGCGCTAACACGGATGAAAGTCACTTAAATTCTCTCCAAAATCCAGCTGACGGTCTTCAGTTCTCCCTGTCCTAGAATAAAAATAAAATGAAACAATAAGGTTGTCACTTTCTCCATCGAAAGCTAACGCTATCATCGACTGAAAGCTGCCCCTGGTTTTGGATAAGCTCAAAGCAAGAGACTGTCTTCTCTTTCGAGCTCTCCTGGTTTTGGACATGCAACTGTCAGCAAACTCCCCAGGGCACGTATGGTCCTCTTTTTAATAAGTAATCCAGCAAAACAATTTAAAATTAAAATAAGTTCTCACCGCGGCTTGTTTGTTTCAGAGTTCTGTGTGCCGGACTATCTTTTGTATTTGAAGAAACTGTGTGCTGAAGGAAACGTTTCTCCTGAAACAACGAAAAAGCAGTCTCTGACACGTGGGTTTCCCGGCATCAGGTTATCGATGTGATCGGTTGGCGATACTTAATCCGACGCGTCATTCTCATCTGCCTGCCTTATCCACAGCACCAGTCACATCCCGCCAAATCTAACCGAAGCTTCCGCCTGTCACACCACACGCCGCAACACTCATCCGCACAGACGATCCTAACCCCTCACCGAGCAAAACCCTAACTCCCATGGGCCGGTCCGATCTCACACAGCTCGAGGAACAAACCCGAAATCCCACTGACAGACGGGCCCGAAGTGGATTCCTCCCACGTGTCAACCAGGAACAGGTGAGTTGCTCCGTGCGTACGAGTCGGCCACTGGTGGGAGCGACCGCGGACAGTGCCAGGTGGACTAGGGGATCGGGATCCGCGGCGGCCGACCGGGCCGCCCAAACCAGCGGGCCGCGGAAATGGGTAGGCCCACTCACTCGTCGCGCCGTGCGGCCTAATGACATGCGGGCCCGCGACGGAAGGGCAGGCGTGTCCGGCGCGTGCGACGTGTCCCCGAAGCGGCATCCGGACGCCAGCATATAAAACCAGCCCCTTCCCTATCCTCCCCGTCTCACTCGCGTCTTCTCTCTCTCTCTCTTCCCCGGAGAAAACAAACAGCAGGAGGGGAGAGAGAAAAAAAAAGGTTACCACTCGCTCGCTCGCACACAAATCTCGCGCACGGTTGGAGGCGCCGGCTCGATCCGCGGCCGAAACCCTAGGTACGGACGGATAGGGCTCCGGGCTCCGAGCACTTCCCCCTTCTCCGCCGCGTTAAAATCTCTCCTCCCCCATTCCGGCTGCTGACGGGGTTTGGTGTGGGGTGATTGCTTCGCTGCAGGTGGTGGTGGTGGATTCGGTGCGAGGGACATGGCGTCGCCGAGGAAGGACGGGGGGTTCCTGACGCAGGACCAGCGGGAGAAACTGCGGATCGCGGTGCAGAACGCGGAGACGCTGTCGCTCGCGTCCCCGCGCTCGCCGACGGGCGGCACCACCTCCGCCCTGCTGCAGCAGTACGAGCAGCAGCTGGAGCAGAAGCGCGCGGCGACCGCGGCCGCTGCCGCCGCGAGGGGCGGGGGCGGTGGAGGCGGCGGCGGGGTCAGGCACGTCCGGCGCACGCATTCCGGGAAGACCATCAAGGTGAAGAAAGGTGAGGTGCTTGGTGGGCCGGTGGCTCCGCCGCTCGATCTGTTTGTGCTATGTTTGGTAGCTTCCTTATTGCTGTTTAGGTGGTTTTAGAGCTTGCCGTGCTTGATTATTTAGTATATGTGGCATGGCCAGTGCTGTGGTTCTATTGTTAGTTGTTGCTGTCATGGTGGCTTTGATTGCAGTGTAATGGCATATGTGGATTTGCTGTCATGTTGGCTCTGATTGCAGTGTAATCGCATATGTGGATTTGTAGTAGTGTAGCTTGTTGTTTCTGATTATCAGAATGCAAGTTCAGCAGCTTACTTATGTTTTACGCTCTTATTTGAGAGAAAATCTGCCTGCTGTGTGTTCTGCTAGTTAGGGCTTTCATTGTGTATTGATTATTGAGGTTGTCTATTGTGGTTTTTAGATGAGAGTTCACGCAGAAATGTAGCTTTGATGATATCTGATATTAAGGAGCATGAATGGGGGACTGTTTAGTCATCTGCAGTTTTGGATTTATTATAGTGGGTGGGCTAAGAATAGAAGCACTGCATTTATGTAAATTTTTGGTACGCAGATGGTTAGCTTTGCATGCATGGTTCAAATCAGGGGTTCCGTGTGCTTGCTAACTGCTGGTCTGAGCTGTCGTTAGGGGATTGATCAGTTTTTGAGCTTCCAATTGGGGAAATGATTAAGCCGGATCACGACATATCTTACTTGGCTGTGTTGTAAATTCTATAAGAGTTGATGTTTATCTGTTACTTTTTAAGTCCGTTTTGTCGCCACCCTGCTCTTTTCTCGTATACGTGTGCAACAGTGCAGATGGTATTAGATTGATTGATATCTAGTATCGTAAAGTTGACACAGTGTAACCAGTTATTGAGCTTCCTATAGGGGAATGATTTAGCTGGATCAGACATTTCTTAATTGGCTGTGTTGTAATTTCTTTAAAAGTTTGATGGTTTATCTGTTACTTTTAATTAATTTTGTCGCCACCCTGTCTTTGCTCATATACGTGTGCAACAGTGCAGATGATATTAGACTGATATCTGGTAACGTAAATTTGAGACAGTACATAATGTACTTTGTTCTGCTAATTGCTTTCCTTTACCGAAATAACTGATTTGCATGCATGTGCGCGGGCAACATGTAAAACACCTTTTACAAGCCAGCTGCTAATCCAAGGGTACTTTTCTCGTATATGGCATGTTGCACGAGCTGTCTGTGATTATTATTTTATCAAGTACAGCTATTGATTTTATTTGTTATGTAACAATCTTCATTTTCTTTGGAGCATTGTATCCGTCTTGGGTCATTTGTTGCATGATCTTATTTTGAGACAGTCTATAGAGCATCGTTTCTGTCCAAACCTGTTTCATTCTAAAGTTTTCATTTATGCTGATAGCTGATAACATGGCCCTCTGCCTGTGGGTGTTCACACATTGCTGGAAAGTGAGAAAACATGTTGCAATTTGCTTGATTTCTATGTCAATTCTTTAAGTCACCGTGTAATCAATTATTGATCTCTTTCATTTGTCCTGTGTATACCTTGGTGTAGTTGGGGTCTATGTAGAGACTATTTCCTTGAACTTCATGGTTTGTTGCCTAGTTTCTTTTAACGACATTTATCCGTGTGTCTTACACAAGGATGTGAAATGCAAACATGCATTGGAGAAGTTTACCGCTGTGAAAACTCATGCCCTTCTGATCCTGGTGCATGATAGAGTGTCAGACTGTCAGTTGTTTAGTCTGAGTCTTTTATGCATAACAGCGGTGACTGACGATTTATTTTCCAAAGAAAACACATAGTTGGGCCCTGTGATTGAGTTTTTTCTTTTTGTAGATGCTTCTATGAGGTTCTCATGAGACTAGTTGTGCCAAGTCTCTACTCTTTGTGACAAAAAATGGGCTAAAATTCTCTCCTTCCACTGTATCCATCTGACTTACTAAGTTTCTGTTGCAGATGGCGCTGGTGGTAAAGGAACCTGGGGAAAACTTATAGATACTGATGTAGATGCATGCCTGGACCGAAATGATCCAAACTATGACAGTGACGAGGTAATTACTAATTGGCAGTCTTGGCCTGTATGCTCTTTCCAGTTTTTTCTCATTCAGGAACTGTTTGAGTAGTGATACGTGTTCAATCCCAAAAGAATTAAGTTAGTGTTATTTATGTATCAGTACCCAGCTATACATGTGCATTTCATGCTGATCTTTGTTTCTTTCTTTCTTTCTTTTTTTTGGCTAATCAGGAGCCTTACGAACTGGTTGGAGCCCCTGTTTCAACCCCACTAGATGATTACAAGAAAGCTGTTGTCCCTATAATTGAAGAATATTTCAGCAATGGTGATGTCAAATTGGCAGCTTCTGATCTTAAAGAGTTGGGTTATGATGACTTCCACCGTTACTTTGTCAAGAAACTTGTCTCCATGGCAATGGACAGGCATGACAAGGAGAAAGAAATGGCGTCAGTGCTGTTATCATCTCTTTATGGCAATGTCGTTAGTTCAACTCAAATCAGACTAGGCTTTGTGCTGCTGTTAGATGCTGTTGACGATCTGGCTGTTGACATACCTGATGCTGTTGATATTCTTGCTTTGTTCATTGCACGGGCAGTTGTTGATGACATTCTGCCACCTGCTTTTCTGAGCAAAGCGAAAGTGAGTCTCTCAGAGTCTTCTAAGGGGATGCAGGTTGTACAAATTGCAGAGAAGAGCTACCTTTCAGCACCCCACCATGCAGAGCTAATTGAGCGAAAATGGGGTGGTTCAACACAAATCACAGTAGAGGAGGCGAAAAAGAGGATTACTGATCTTCTGAAGGAATATATCAAGAACGGGGATACAGCTGAGGCTTGTAGGTGCATAAGAGAGTTGGCTGTGCCATTTTTCCATCATGAGGTAGTCAAGCGAGCTATTACCCTTGGAATGGAGAGCCCAGTTGCTGAAAATCTTATTACCAAACTTCTGAAGGAAGCATCTGAGGAATGTCTGATAAGCTCTAGTCAGATGATGAAGGGATTCTCCCGTGTCGCTGAGAGTCTTGATGATCTCTCTCTTGATATACCATCTGCAAAATCTGAATTCCAGCTGTTGGTGTCAAAAGCAATTTCTGAGGGATGGCTAGATTCTTCCTATGGACGCTCAGATGTTAACGGAGATGTTGAAGATGATGAGCATGAGAAGCTGGCAAGATACAAAAGAGAAGCTGTGTCTATAATACATGAGTACTTCCTTTCTGATGATACACCAGAGCTTATCCGTAGCCTCAAAGAGCTTGGTTATCTAGAGTATAATCCAATCTTTGTGAAGAAGCTCATAACAATTGCTTTGGACCGCAAGAACAGGGAGAAAGAGATGGCATCAGTTCTTCTATCCTCGTTAAGCATGGAACTGTTCTCTACTGAAGACATCGTTAAGGGATTCGTAATGCTCCTTGAATCTGCAGAAGACACTGCACTGGATATACTGGATGCTTCTGATGAGCTGGGACTGTTCCTAGCCAGGGCAGTGATTGATGATGTTCTCGCACCTCTGAACTTAGATGAGATTAGCAGCAAGCTTCCACCAGACTGCAGTGGGGTTGAAATCTTGAACACGGCACGCTCACTTGCATCAGCGCGTCACGCCGGGGAGAGGCTTCTGAGATGCTGGGGTGGTGGGACTGGATGGGCTGTGGAGGACGCGAAGGACAAGATAACAAAGCTCCTGGAGGAATATGAGAGTGGAGGTGATGTAGGAGAAGCATGCAACTGCATCCGCGAGCTCGGCATGTCTTTCTTCAATCATGAAGTTGTCAAGAAGGCGCTTGTCATGGCAATGGAAAAGAAGAATGAGAGGATCCTAGATCTTTTGCAGGAGTGCTTTGGTGAAGGGATCATAACCATCAACCAGATGACCAAGGGGTTCTCAAGGGTTAGGGACGGGCTTGATGATCTGGCTCTTGACATTCCTGATGCCAGGGAGAAGTTCCTCACCTATGTGGAGCATGCAAAGAAGAGCGGATGGCTTCTACCGTCGTTCATTGCTGCCAGTTCGACTTGAATAACTGGGCAGAGAGAATGAAAGCTGAAACAGAAGACAGATACAGACCATAGCATGGTGTGGTCCACCTTGTTCAACTGCGTTGTTTCTGTCGCATGTCGTTGCACTTGCAGTGTAGGTAGCGGAGCGAGCCCCTCCTGCTTGTGGTGGTGGTGGCTGATGTCTAGATCTTGCATCTGACACTCATGCTGTTCTTGTTGCATTCCATTTTAACACCCCCATAGACCCTTTTACATCTAGTAAACAGAAAAGAGAAAAGACCGTGTTGTAAAAGTTTTACCATGCTCCGCTTTGCATCAGCGTTGGTTCATTGCTTTCGATCTTCCATTGAGTCTGGTGATTTGCAGGGAAGGCAGCTTCCTGAAATGTTAAATGTGTGGTCTTTGAATCGCATCAGCTCTGTTTCGTTCAATGTTCGGGATTTGAGGTGTGTTGCCACCGAATTTATGTGCTGTTCTATTGTATCACCTCGTAGCTGTTCCCCAGTGAGATTGAATGGTGCATGCTTGTGATGGCTATTCGGGTTGAAGCTTGAAATGTCAGGACGGTTGAGCACCTGACTGGTGATGCCAATGAGCGCCCACCCTGTTCTCCATGGTCATTTTTTCTTCACTACTTTTGGGGCCGCAAATCGTCGTGGATTCGGGTTGTACGATCACACCGAGCTTGTGAGCTTAGATTTTATTTATATTTTGACCGAAGACGTTGGAGATGTGTTCACTCGCGCAAATGCTTGTGTTCCAAACGGTGCAGCAAGCATGTGTTATCTTCAGATAACAAATTCAGTAAAGGATCACGTTTGCTGCTCCCCAGATTTCCAGCATAATCCGTGAAATCAATGCAATTCTCAGACAATTTTTCGAAGAAAATAAAGAAGCAGCAGAAGTATGCCATTCAAAGAACAACTAATATTGTTATGCTACCAGCAACCTTTAAACATCCCACTATAAATTATGTTAGAGATGCACATCTACTGCGTCTGACCAATACATAATCAGAGGCAGGTTACAGTTAACATACTCACACGCTTCCAACTCTGAAGTCTATACTGATTCGACCACTAGAGCTGAACCAGAAAACATGGTGAAGAGAAACCTTGATGTCAGGTTCAACCAATCGGCAATCAGAATATCAGCCTTGTGAATATCCAGTGCGTCTATGCCTCGCCTCAAGACTGCGCCATGGTGCTTATTTTCTGACCTGTATGCTACCCTGCTTCCGCTTTAGTTTTACAGTCTGGTCTTATCTTGCAGAAACAGCAACTGAACAGCGACGCTCTGCGCTTCTCGCGTGCTGGGACTTATGATGTGGAGCACAAGCATTGCAGGGTAGGATGCTCGAGCAACAGCTACGACATGCTCTAGTTTCATCTACCTTCGCCGTGTTTCCACCTTTCAGAGGAGCATATCCTGGAGTGGATGCTTCAGGTACTGCAGAAATCTTCTGATAGCTCAAGATCTTCGACTCTGTATCCCCTGCTTCGCTGTCTGTCGTACCATGCAGGCATCCAAGAATGTGTGACTGTCTTTCCTTGGCTTGCCCCGCAAGTGGAGACGGACAGTCTCTTCTGGAGGAAGCGACGGTTCTGCAATTTGTAGCAGCCACATCCTGCGTCTCTTGGTCCTCTCTGGATTGCATGACCAGGCTGACGGATGAATCCTTCGATCCAGCCCTGTTGCTAGAGATTGGCGAAAGGTTTATTCGGATATCTACATTGCACCTCAGCAGATTCTGCAGAGAGGCGCAAAATGGTTTCCAGAAGTTCTCTGATGTTGGTACCTCCTCAGGATGGCAGAACTGTAATTCGGCAACTGCTACACCTACAATCCATAGTTGAATAGAGTTAAATCCGACTTAAAGAAACAAATATCCAAAGTGCAGGCATGCAGTGATGCTAATAGAGTGCACACGGTTCTGTTTACAGGCAGTGATTAATGCCTCTTACTGCAGAATATGAGCAAGATGCACCCCTAGCTTCTCAACAATATACCTATTGCTATACGATACTACATATTTCCAGACAAACATGTGCTTTCTGAAATGCTGCAGTGAGGAATTGTCTGAATAGGTGTATGATGGACCACAGGAAATAAAATAGGGATGCTGTTATAATAAGATGACAAACGAATCTGTCATCCATACAAAACAGAAGAGAATGGTACACCTTATAATAAGATGACAAACGAATCTGTCATCCATACAAAACAGAAGAGAATGGTCCCACACAGTAAATTACCTTGGCTTGTGTATAGAGATGATAACTTTCCATCCTTCCGCAGCAGATTTTGAAGCGATCTGGAAGAGCAGTTTTCAACAGCCTTCATCCATATCGTCTCCAATACATCTGGATCTCCCAAATTCATGTCTAGGGAACCAACTTTGTTTTGAGAACAAAGATGAGAACTTGTATCTAAGCTCTCATCTTTCAACATCACAGTTCCATCATCTGCCCAATCAAAACTCACTTGTCAGCAAACAAAAAATGAAAACTTGACATGTTCCCTGCCAAAGTTTACCACCCCGGGCCGGTTACAGTTTACCAACTTTGCCACTAAATTATTAAATATTCATACTCTCAACAGTGATATTTTTCGGAGAGTGGTCAAAATTCAGGGCGAAGAGAATATTAGTTACCTGTCTGACTCTCAGTGAACATGCTTGAAACTGCAGTATCATCTAGACAGTAGGGCTCTCTCATGTTAAACTGTAACAGCGCAGCCGTAAGCCATGTAGACTGGTTTTTCGTCGTTTTCAACTGCTTTTCAGTTTCAGAGAGTATCTCCAGTGCATTCCTAAGTTTGTGTACATCAACATCAGCAGCTGCGATTGTTTGATAAAAAAAATAAGTTAAATGGATATGAAAACAACAACTAGGTATATAGGGTGGGTGTAAATATCAAATAACATTTCAAAAATTAAAGTTATCTTACAAGAGAACATTCATTAGAAATGAAAATAGCTCGCACTTCAGCAAAAACAATAAACAATTACATAACGTATCTGAATGCATCTAATGTAGCAACATAATTTTGAATATTAGGAGGCCAGGGAGTATACATGTATGTTTTCCAGTTACTCTTCTGACTTCTGAAGAGTCTGACGGGTGCTTTCCAGCTAAAATATCCATGATAAGATTTGCAAGCTGGGCTAATAACTGCAGGGGGTCTACTTTTGAACTTAAGACCTCTCTAGCCCTCCTCACAACAGTAGCTGCATCGGATGACATAGCCAGATTAAGGAGATCAAGCAATTCTTCATCTGAGACATCACCTATCTGCAAAAGAATATCAGAGCAAATTAAGGTGTTGACAACTTGACAAGTTCCAAAGGAAGAGGGCAAATTTCTCTGACAGTGATACATATAATTCAAGTCAAGAAAACTATGAAAATCAACTTACTAGCTCATGTGTCACCGATTTGCTGATTCTTTTTCCAAGTAGAGTCAGTTGGTCAAGCATTTGAACTGCATCTCGAATAGAACCATTGGCCTTGCGAGCAAGAAGCTCCAGTGCCTCGGCTTCAAATTCCATACGTTCTTTTGTGCAAATCTTGATCAACCGACGGGCTATCTCTGCATCGTCTATCTTGCAAAACCTGTAACTCTGGCACCATCCAGTTGAATTGCTTGGTAATTTATCAACATCAGATGTGATCATGACAAAGATTGAGCTGTCAGGAATCCCTTCAAGGCTATTATAGATGGAGTACCACCCCTCCTTGTCCATTTGTTGGCAATCGTCTACTATAATAACCTTGAAGTGCGAAGAAGCAGGAACTTCACAGGCATTCCTGAGAAGGGTTGCAACTCTAGATTTGCAATCAAGTTTGGAAGCATCAACCTCTACCACACTACTGCTGCTCCCTGAGAATATGGCAATGCACTCCTCACAGTGACCACATGGCTGGTTCCCACCAGGAGAGTGGCAATTCAGCGCCGCTGCAAATACTCTAGCTGCAGATGTCTTGCCTACACCGTGCGGACCATGGAAGAGATAAATGGGAGCAAGTTTTCCTTTCAAAACAGCACTTGAAAGAGACTGAGCAACAACGTCATGCCCAACCAGCTCGGAGAAAGATTTGGGCCGGTACTTCTGAAGCAAACTTCTCGAGCCCTCCTGGAATGTGTTGCCCTCCCTTCGGCCTAGCTCTTGCCCTTCAATCATCAAAGTAGAAGCCCTGTCCTTTGCAGTCCTCGACATCCCCGAGATGGTTGAGCAACAGCTCTGGTTATGGAGCGCCGCCTTCGCCATCGCATTGGCCTTAATGATGTTGATGGGCGAGTTGGCGAGACGGCCCAACCTCAAGCTGTCCCCAAATCCTCCCTCCTCCTCTGGAGATGATCATACGCGTTGTAGCTGAAGCTGTGCCTGCCGTAACTGTTCTCCTCCGGCTCGTCTTCCTCGAGAGAACAGCCCTCCCATATCGTCTTCTTGGCCGAGAACTTGGCCAGCGAGTTGGTGTCAGGGTCCCTCAGGGATCTAGACCTCATGATGGCCACCAGGGCCCTCGAAATGGGGATGTCCACCGAATGTCTCCTTCCCTCAATCATCTTGCAAATGTTCTTGAGAAACTAATCTAATGATTTTAGCTGAAATTCCGAGCCCAACCGGCTGAATCCTGCAATGCAGATCAGTGCGTTAAGGACCAGGGAGTAGAGAAGCACAGGGAATCAGGCACTTCGCGGCAAGTATATTTTATAGACAAAAGAACATGAAACAATCTGTCTCCCTCCCTCGCCGTCGGTGGTGTTCCGAACCCCGACAATGGCGAAGTTACAGGCCAGAAAATCCGAATAAAAGAGGGTCCTTTTATGATCTTCCTTAACCAGCATTGCAATGCGAGCGGGGACTTCGCAAGGAAGGACGAGCATATAATAACAGATGAGAATTGCGCACTGGTTCTCTGCAATCCGTTTCAATCTTGAACAGCAAAAACCTTGGGGGAGAAGAGAACAGAAACAAAAACGACAAATGCATTGACGAGCGGCAGATAAAAGGGAAGAAAAATGGCAACTGAAAACAACGGGAAATTTCGGCAATTCACATTGAACAATCTATCGCCTGAAGGAACCTCGAGAAGGGGACCGCAGCAGAATGCAACAAAATCCAAGCGGCACGAACAAACCAAGCACGCAGACCCAAGCGCCCAAAAAATCCGTCGCAAAAAACAGCATGAAAACAAAACAGAGAGATGGGGATGGGAGCGGAGCAGAATGGTACCGTCTCGACGACGAGGGAAACAAAAACCCAGAACAGCTTTCCACAGCCCTGGGGAGGGAAAGGGAGTGTCTACTCCGCCCGCGCCCCACCGCCGCGCCGCGCGCCCGCCCCCTGTCGCCGCCACGGCATTAATAGCGAGGCGGAGAGGGGGAGAGAGCGACGGGAAGGACACAGAAGCAAAGGAGGAGATGGGGAGTGGCAGTCGGCCGTAAATACGCGGAGATGCGAGGGGCGCGCCGGGGACGCGTGAGTGAGAAACGGAGGCGTGCCGGGCGCGACCTGGCGGGGAGGCCGCGGCCTCGTGCGCTGTGCCGCTATGGCACGTCCGCGTAGATCCGTGCGCGAAATAGGGGTAAGCTGGTCATTGTGCAAGGGTACTGCACAATTCCGTTGCGGCGGGAGATAATAATTGAAACGGACGAGGCGGTGGGGCGTTCTTGAACAGGTGAATGACGTGTGGGCCGGGGAGTGAGACGGGGTTGCGGTGATGCGTGGGTGGAGGGGAGGCGTGTCGCGTGAGGTTTTACTGTTCCGAGGGGTGGAGCTCGTGACCCCACCGCTGGATTGACCCCTGTTTTGTTAACTCCCTTTTTCTCCCCTCTCTCCTACTGTTCTGTTTCGTCATCGCTATTCAGCTGTTCGCTTGGCTGCTTTGCAGCAGCTACGGTGTTTCAGTTATTTCTTCAGCAGCTGCTACAGTGTTCCCAGCAGTCGTTACAGTATTCGCAGTTATTTTATCAGCAGCCGCAGCTTGCAGCGCAGCCTGCCTGCCGAACAGGCTGATTGATTGGATTCTTGGCCGGACCCTGCAGTAACAACTTCACAGGATCGTGGCTACATTTTGCTACAATTCCAGAACCAAAAAAATTTAGTGACACGTACCACCACATTATGTTGAAATGATGAACCCTATATGAAAATTTCAATCTGGCATGAGCTAAAAAGCAACCACTATCATCCCTACAAGTAATGCCCCTTATCGTTAACAAGCTTTTCGGTTTCAGCCTATCACCAGCTCCTGCCTGCGTTTTGTCGCAAGAACAAAGGTGGTGGTTTCACCTTGATCGTAGCATCGCCTTTTGATGCTTTTTCTGAATTTGTTTCTTCTGCAGGGATGGATGGATGGTTTGGGACCTTCTCCTGCAACGTTGTTTATTCCCCTCTCTTCTTTTAACGAGGATCCGGTCGAAGCCGACACCGGCTCGCCGGGGGGGGACCAACGCTAGTTGGCTTCCGGCGACTTGTTTAACTAGTGCTCCCTAATCCATTCACTAATCGTCGTTAGTCTTTGTAGCCATGCATGCAGATATGCATGGTCTTGCAATGGTCAACCCGGCTAGTCTGGACGCTGCTGAAACCGATGCCGCTTTATTCGCCGCTGCTCATCCCACATGAAATGATCCTGTCATCATGCATGTTACCATCAAAATATTCCAGCCGTCCGAAATTGTCGCTCTGGCTTTCCTGCTCTAATGGTCATAATCATTGGAGTTAGATTGTGTCCGGCCATATGATTGAACATGTGAGGAGGAATTCAGTTGGTTCCTATGAAATTCCTGTATATGGAGCGTGACTTGATTTCGGCTGAAATGTTTGTTCTTATTAGAGCGGAGCCTAAGCGTGTGTTTGGTTCTGGGACCGGCGGGACGAAACGGAATTATTCCATTTTTTTCGGGATGAAACCGTTTCATTTTATGTTTGGTTGGAGGGATGAGAAAGGAATGAAACGGTTCCAATTTTTTGTTTGTTAGAAGGGATAAGGAAGGATTGGGATGGACGACGTTTGTTCGGTCCGTTAGCCTGCATCAATCATGCATTTCGTCGAACACCCAAGGCGCGTCGCCTTCTTCCTTCTTCCTCGACGAGCTAATCAAACATTTCATCGAACACCTACGGCGCGCCGCCTCCTTCCTTCTTCCTCGACGAGCTAATCAGCAATTCGTCCCTCCCCTGCCGCTCACGAGCTGGCCCGCGCCGCCGCTGGACGCCAACCGCTGCCTCCCCGCACGCCCGCGCCGCTGCTCGTCGCGCCTGGCGCGGGCTCGCACGCCCGCCACCGCGCAAGCCCGCGCCGCCGCTGCTCGTCGCGCCTGCCGCGCCGCTGCGCGCGCGACGCGGACGCCCGACACCGTCTCCCCGCTCGTCTGCCTCCGTGCGAGCCCGCGCCGCCGCCGCTGATGGTCGCGCGGCGCCGCGGCGCGTCGACGCGGACGCCAGCCGCGCTGGGTCGCTTCGCCGCCGCGCGGCTGCCTCTCGGCCTGGAGGGAGGCGAGCGCGACCAGCGCCGGCTCCATCCCACGACCTCGCACCGCAGCCGCCCCGCCCCAAGCCTCCAGCGAGCTCGCGGCAGGGCCGGGCAAAGCTCGCAGCGCGGCGCAGGCTTGACGGCGTCCACCAAGCTGCGGCAGTGTCGACGGAGCTGCGGCAGCGGACGTCCTTGCGCGGGCGCGTGAGCAGCAGAGCACGGCGGCGGGCTCACCACGCAGGCTGCGAGCGCGAGGGCATCCACGCACGAGCTGCGAGCGCGTCTTTGGCTGCGTCGAGCTCGAAGGGGAGGTGCTTGCGCAGAAGAGACGGGAGGGAGACGCCGTAGAAGTGGGATGGATTGGTCCGCTCGGATTTGGCGGAATGAGTTCGTCCCGTATATCACCCGAATATTCGTTGAGGGATCGTTTCATCCTCCGCCGGACTCGGAGACAAACGCTTCAAAATAGGGACCGACCCGTCCCCGTCCCGTCCCGTCCTTCCTCGTTCCTCCATCCAGACACACCCTAAGATGAGTATTACGATTTTGTGACCATAATCTTTTGATTACCACATGTGTCTAGTAGTATCATAACCGGTAGTAGGTCTCTTTGAGAAGATTCCACCTTGGGAGAAAAAAACTTTCCCTGTGACCTTGGGTCTTGTCCTAATTGACTCTCCGTTTATCTTACGATGGACCTAGCTACGAGATACTAGAGACAAATGGGCCGACACACTGCACTACTATCGCGGTCTAAAATGCTTGACAAATAGCAGTCTAAATGCTTACTCACGTCCAGTGTTCAATGGGATACATGAGACATGCTGTTTCAGGCGCCATTTCAGTTGAAAGGTTAAATTTGTACCTTCAAATGCAGTAATATAGGTCTGTCCCATTTGTCCTTATGTAATTTACATGAGCATGAAGGACAATATGCAATGCCTTTCTTCTTTTCCGTTTTTATAATGTGAAGTACAGTACTAGATCATGTGGATCCCTACTGTGAGGATGTTAACAGCTAATCTCTGAAGAAAAATTCAGTTCAAAAAAAATGTCTGAAGAAAAATTCAGAGGAATGGCTAACTAAGCTGACTACCAGATGCTATTCTTTTTTACACTCGTGAAAACGTACGTGATAAAATATATTCGGTACAATAACTCGAATGCACTGAAGTTATGACTACATATGGGAAAGAAAGTCTCCAAAGGCCGATTATACTCTGCTGAACAACAGCGCATTTTAGCTGCTCCTTGTCCTCTTCTCCTCCTGTTCGTGGGGTATTCTGGCTGTGAGAAAGAGCACGTGCATTAGCTTAATCGTTAGAAGACCGTTGCATTGCATCTCTACTAGTTACATGGCAAGCAGACAGGACAAGAATTGCATTTGATCATCATCTCTATGCTGATCTGTTCCATGTGATGGTAAGGAGAATGGTCATCTCATCAGTTAAAATGCTTCAGACAACACTCCAGTCAACAATGCATTGCTGCTGCTGCCGTTTTCACTGAATCGTGCATCGTCGTGCATGCTAGTCATGGCCTCACGAGTCATTCGCCTGACCAAAGCGAACCGCTTTCACAGTTGATGACACAGATATCCATCCATCCATCTCTTTTAAACTGGAGCGAACAGGCAGGGCAGCATGAGTAGGGTCAGTACAGAGGGCATATGCTTAGCTGGGGAAGGAGGGTACAACAGCTGCGGTGGGCCATCATCATTTTGACATGATCTCCATGCAGCAAGGACAGAGATCATGGCGGCGAAGGTAGGGTAAGCGCAGTAAAACGCCTCTTCAATGGAGAAAAGTACTGGTACTTTCTTAGATGTGTTGTGCAGATCTTGAATGGAGCTCATCAGATGTAGAGATGGGCCACCAGTCTGCAATGGAGCAGCCAGGCAACGAATTGGATCTCCAGAGAGAGAGAGAGAGCAGCTACCCCCTGGAGCTCCATAGAGATGAAGAGAGGAAAGGGGGAGAGAAGAAGAGGAAGATCAAGAGGAAGAAGGGGAGGCGAGGGGGGGGCTGGAGGAAGAAGAGATCCATCCCTTGAGACTCAGCCTAGCTCCGCCACTGAGAGAGAGAGAATCCATAGATCGTGAGAGCATAGTTTTTTTTTTTTTTTGAGCACAGCATATTTTCTTGTTTACGCTGTTTCGGGAAAGTGAGAAATGCCAACAGTATGTAGCCTTAATCATATTTTTGGCACAAAATGTTTCCAGCCACATGGGCCTTTTGATGGCCTTCTTTGGGCCTTCTCCATCGACCAAGCGGTAGACGAAATGCTTGTTTGCGGCCCATTCTTTGATTAGTTCGTTCTTTTTTTTACGAAAGATTAGTTCGTTTTTGAGTCTTGACAGCCGAAGGCTTTTACCCTAGCGCAAAGGGCACCGACGTGCGACACTCTTCAATGTAGGAGTACATGGTTTCCTCCTATCTCACACCGAAAGACATCATCCTCCTCAAATTAATATCTTGTGAAGGAACTTATCGCAAACTAATTACTTTTCTCGATCAAATCCTGAATACACTTGGATCCATTTGAACATCCAAAACACTGTATGTCAAGCATGACATCAAAGCCAACAGAAAGTGAAAAACCAAACCAAAAGCAAAACGAAAATTCAAGAACGATCCACTTCTAGAAGGTCGTTTTCATTTATTTTTTTTGAGATACAGAAGGTCGTTTTCATGACCAACTTCGCCTTGTCATCTTCCCAACGGCCCAAAAGTCGTCCACATCGCCACACTCCCATCCACAAACCAGGCCCAAACCCAGCCTCTGCCGGGTCCACCTGTCATCCCCCGTCCCCAACCCTAGAACCGCCATTCCGATCTCTCGTTCCTTGACCCCACATGTCATAGACCCGTCATTACCGGGCGTATAAATACCCACCGTGCGCCGGTGCTCAAGCCCACCACGCGCCCCCAACCAACCAATAAAAAAGGAGAGAAAAGGAAAAACACACAGAGGCCGAGCCACCAACCAAATCGCATCGCACCCATGGCCGCCGCCGCCCTCCTCCGCCGCTCGCCGGCGGCGCGCGCTCTCCTCTCGCCCGCCCTCTCGTCCCGCCTCGTCGCGTCCAAGCCCCACTCCTCCGCCCCCGCGCCGCCGCCGCCGTCCAAGGCCCCCCCCAACACCAAGACCTTCTCGATCTACCGGTGGGACCCGGACTCGCCGTCGACGAAGCCGCACCTCAAGGACTACAAGGTGGACCTCTCCGACTGCGGGCCGATGGTGCTGGACGCGCTGCTCAAGATCAAGAACGAGCAGGACCCGTCGCTCACCTTCCGCCGCAGCTGCCGCGAGGGCATCTGCGGCAGCTGCGCCATGAACATCGACGGCGACAACGGCCTCGCCTGCCTCACCAAGATCTCCGGCGCGTCCTCGGCCTCCACGATCTCGCCGCTCCCCCACATGTTCGTCATCAAGGACCTCGTCGTTGACATGACCAACTTCTACAGCCAGTACAAGAGCGTCGAGCCCTGGCTCAAGCGCAAGGACCCGCCGCCGCAGGCGGGGAAGGAGATCCCGCAGACCAAGGACGACCGCGCTAAGCTCGACGGCATGTACGAGTGCATCCTCTGCGCCTGCTGCTCCACCTCGTGCCCCTCGTACTGGTGGAACCCCGAGGAGTACCTCGGCCCCGCAGCGCTGCTCCACGCCAACAGGTATACAGCCACCCCTGGTGCTGCGATGGTAATGTTTGTGTTCTGGATCTGTTTGATTGCTGAATGATGTGTGATCGGTTGTTAGTTTCATGGTCTGATTGCTAAGTAGTTCTGATGATGTGTTTTGTGCAGATTGTTTGATGTGGCTGTTAGGTTAGGTCTGCAAACTTGGAAATGATTGTGGTTATGGGTTGGTTTTTGATGTGCTGTGGTGATTGTTTCATCCTATTTTTGTGATCCCTTACTATTTTCTGCTTGGTAGCAGTAGCAGCACCTACGCCAAATAATTAAGATGATCTTGACTTGTGAATACGGCAATTCTGATCTGGTGGTGGTAACTCCAGCAATGAAAGAAATGTGTTAAAATGGACATGTTCAGCTGAAAATTGGTTAGAATGTTTAGAGCCATTGCAGAGTGTTTTGATAAATCAGGAATGCTTTCTCGGAATAGAGATTAGTTGTGGAGTTGTTTTTAGTTGTATGGGGGTTGCTAATTCACCATTTTCTTTTTGGTAGTGCCAATTCAAAGCACGTCGAATGCTAATTCCCCATTCACTACTAAACTATGGACGATGATCTAACTACTTTAGGATAATGTTCTTTTGTAATGAATTAGTTTGTCACTTTTTTCCCCTTGAATGATAGTTGTCTAACTTTCTTTGTTGTAAGCTTTAGGATGTTGCTAAGTCCATGACACGTTCACCCTTTTTAGGCTTCCGCTGTGGGGGACGCTTATCAAACCAAAACCCAACATGTTCATGCACCTTCAAGCTCGAGGATACCATGGGGTCTCAGAGAAGAGAAACTTGCGGGACCACAAACGTAGATTGCTTGCAGAAAAATATGAGCTGAGAGGAAAGCTTTATAAGGCTGTTTGTAGGGACCCTGATCTTCCATCAGACATGCGGGATAAGTTTCGATATAAGTTGTCCAAGTTGCCGAGGAATAGTTCCATGACACGTCTTAGAAACCGCTGCATTTTCACAGGCCGTTCTCGCGCTGTCTACAAGAAATTCCGCATGTCTCGTATTGTGTTCCGCACATTGGCAAACAAGGGTGAACTGTTGGGCGTAAAGAAAGCATCTTGGTAGATGTTAGACCAGTAGAACAAAGCGCTAGTTCCAGCAAAATAAGGTTGCACACATGCAATCTTTCAGTGTGTGATCCCTGAACTATTTTTCAAGTTTCTGACCAGCATCCAATTTGATTTGCCTTCAAATTTTTAGTTGAACCAGTGTATTGTAATGTTTTTCTGGCTATTCAGAACTTATGAAATTTAAGGCTTGGAACATGTTTCTGAATGCACTAATGCAGAATTATTTTTTATGCACCTGCGGAGCTCATGTTATCCTTTTATCTTGTATATTTTCCCATGTTGCTAATGAAGTAGGAGTATCAGTCAATAGAAAATGATATCCGCTCTGAATGCTTGAGAATATTTTATCTCTAGAGTACTTGCTCATTAGTTTTGACTCTGCTTGTTTGCTTCATCTAGCAACTTTTCTTTTTTACCATTCTGGTTTATACGTTTGATCCTTCAAGTGTTATGGTTAATGATTTTGACCTTGTTGATTTACCACTATTTCCTTGATATAATGTGTGCCTTTAGCCTTATATTTCATATTGCTTTGATTGAACCTGCAATTGATTTTGTTTACGAAGGACAATCAGCATAAATGCTGTTTGGTACATTCCTAGATATTAATAATTTGAGCTGGGAAACATAAAATGAATTCAAGAATTGTAGATAGTTCTGTATGCAACATAAAATGAATCTTTAATCTTATAGAACTTATCCAGCAATTCAACTTTTGAATGCATTAACCTGATTTGTAATTATGTAGGTACTGAATTTAGAGTACTTCAATATTCAATGTTAATAAGAAACCCTCTCTTCGAACAAATAACATATAGACCTTACTGGCTTTCTTTTACGTTTGTTATCTGCCATGGAATGCTTTTTTCTCTCTGGTTCAGTTTGGAGCTGTTCATGCATTATTTTGCCCTTCTTTCCGGATGACATTGTGATGTTGGTAAACAGTTGTCATGCCACATATGTGCCATAAACGTCCACTATTTTTCCAGGTGGATACAGGACAGCCGTGATCAGTTCACTAAGGAGCGCCTGGACTCCATCAACGATGAGTTCAAGCTTTACCGGTGCCACACCATCAAGAACTGCACACACGCCTGCCCCAAGGGATTGAACCCAGCGAAGCAAATTGACACAATCAAGAAGCTCCAGCTCGATGCCTGAAAAAACTGAATCATGCTTCGCCTAAACAAACCTGTGAAAAATTGCGATGAATCTGCATTTTGTTTTGCTTTGTAGTTTAAACCTGACAAATAATTGCTGGAACGCCTGATTCCTGGGCGGGCCTTCACCTTGATTGCTCATGTTTCTATCAGGTGGAGTCCGCTTAGGGAGTGAATAATTGCTACCATATTCGATTTGATTATGCTGTATCTAGTTTGGTCCATTTGCCATGCTCTGTATGGTGCCGATGTTCATGAATTATAGTTTTCTTCGCTTTCAAGATTTGCGTTTTGTGTTCTAATTGTGATCCTTTGAGCCTACCTGCTTAAATCTTGTCATAGTGCACAGTGTGGAACAAATTGAAGTCATTCATCGCTTCGTCTGGTTCACGTCGGCCGTCTTAGAATTGTACTACTGCACGTGATAAGTTCGTGGAGATCTGGACATCTGTTGGAGCTCCGGACGCTATACACACGACACGAGCTCTGGACATTTGCGTGGCCGTGCTCCTTGTTCCAAATTTCCAATGCCGTCGCCTCCTTTTAGCGTCACCACGTCGGCGCCTGCCGCTGAGTCGTGCCCGTGTGGAGATGGGCCTGAGTGAATGCAAGGGTCAATGGTGCAGGAGGTCAAGCCCGGGTTGTTCTAGCTCCACGTCTCCACGAAAAGGTCGGGCTTCTTTCTCCTGTAGCGAAGCTAATTGCACACTGAACCCGTTTTGTGATTTCAGCCGGCATGAGAAGGGTACGTCCAACATTACAAAGGTTTCCCAGTCAAAAGGGGAAAAAAAAACATTATAAAGGTTTTGTTCCTCACCCCGTGCGCTCAGCCGCGCCGTCGCACTGGCCCACGCATCCTATCACGCGTGATCTCTCATCCAGAAAACATTATGGTTTCAGTTCGACGTGCGGGTTTCGTTCTGCTCGCCCAACGTTGCATGGTTAAGGATCGCAGATTAATTGCATTAGTTGAAACACGTGGAGGTGAAGCTAGAAAACTCGGATGAGAGAGGTCAAATCGAGTAAATTCAAAGTTTTTCATAAAATTAAATTGCATCCGTGGTGCAACAATTTTTTTTGTTGACGCGGGGGGGGGGGGGGGGGGGGGGGGGCGGCCTAGCTTTACAGCTGCACATTGGAGAAGTGAAAAGCTCCGCATAAAGCAGAAAAACAACCCTCTAAATTGCTTCTCTACTCCAGCTTTTTGGCTTTGTGCCATTGAGCGTCGCCCCTGACACTATTTCACAATTTAATAAGCAAACACTGGCTAAATCGAAATTTAGAGGAGCAAATAATGAAATTTGAAACTAAATACAAAAGACTAGTCCTTTATTCAACTTTAGATTATAGAATACACAGTTCAGAATCTAGAGCTGAAACAAATAGTCTCTTGGATATGGATATACTTAGTATCCATGAACTTGCCTTGCGAGAGAGATGTACACCTCAGCTGAGCAAACACCGACATCGATAGAGCTTTGTCTGCGAAAACAGTGCAAAATGGTGCAAATATTGAAGCATTCTAGCACGTTCTAGAGATGATTAAACTTTATTTCGATTGGCTGAACCCAGGTAGCATCTTTCACCTTCTATCGTTTTTCCGTTTGGCGTTGGATGTGGGACCCACCCATTCCTCTCGACCAATGGCCATGCAAATTGAAAGATAAGGCAGCGATTCTCGAGCGCACACTGGCCTCTCCAACCCCGCACAGATAAGCCCCGTCCCTGGTTCTAGTAACACGGTGCGAGCTTCGCCATTGCTCCTACACCTCAGAAGTTCAGAACACCCACGCATCGTCGCCTTTCCACTTGCCATCGTTGCTCCCGAGAGAACGCGGCCACCAAGCAGAAGGCATCATCAATGGCGACCATAGCCACGATGGCCATGCTCAAGCCCGCCAAGATCCTCGCGCGGTCGGCGCCGTCCACCAGCGGCAGCAACAAGGTGCCGAGCATCTCGCTGCGCAGCCTGCACAAGAGCGCGGCGAAGAAGGCCGTCGCGTCGTCGTCCCCAGCCGCCGCAGCGATGGCGGGCGCCTTCTTCTCGGCGCTGGCGTCGTCGGACGCGGCGCTGGCGGCGCAGCAGATCGCGGACGTGGCCGCGGCGGCGCCCGCCGACGACAACCGGGGCACGCTGCTGCTCATCGTGGTGGCGCCGGCCATCGGGTGGGTGCTGTACAACATCCTGCAGCCGGCGCTCAACCAGCTGAACCGCATGCGCAGCCAGGCGGTGATCGCCGGCCTGGGCCTCGGCGCGGCCGCCGCGGCGGGGCTGGCGTGCGCGCCGGAGGCCTCCGCAGTGCAGGACCTCGCCGCGCTGGCGGCGGCGGCGCCCGCCGATGACAACCGGGGCCTGCTGCTGCTCATCGTGGTGGCGCCGGCCATCGGGTGGGTGCTCTTCAACATCCTGCAGCCGGCGCTCAACCAGCTCAACCGGATGCGGTCAGACTGAGCGCCGCCGCGCCGTTGGTGTGTGTGTCAGCGCGTGCGTAGCGTTGTGCTCGTGTATTAAGGGTGGTAGTAACGTGAAACCTGGTCTGCGAGCCTTGTGTTTCGGTCCTAATTCTTGAACAAAGATGCAGTACAGCTCTTTCTCTTGCTCCTTTATTCCCCCACCCCCCCTAATCGTGAGCATTTCCCTAAACATTGGAATTTGTTTCGTGTCAATTTTATAGGAATGAAGTTCTCTAGCGTTCGTGTGAAATTCATTCTGCATTCAAACATTGAGAGAGGCTGCATGAGGTTCACATGTCTTCTCCTCTCCCTATCTCACTAATGATTTTCACCGCGTGGTGTTTATAGTCACTAATTGACCGTTTAGTACCTCCTCAATCATCTGCTTCGCTGGTGGGAGCGTGATTTCTCCAGTCCAAGGATTTTAGGTGGATTTGAAATTGTTTGACATGTTGCTTCATGATTTAGTTGACAATGTTTAGCAATCGTTGCATGCTGTTCTTTCTGTACTGAAATCTACAAGACATGTATGGTTTCGTCAAACAAATGTACTCAAGGATCATTTCATAAGCTTGCATACGCTAACCAGAATTTTAAAACACTCAATAAAAGAGAATGTAATATTAATTGACTTTTGTGCACCAATTGCTAGATCAAGCAATCGCTTCATGTTCAATCTCCGTCTTCTCAGCTCACCCGTTACACAAGAAAACTCTAGAGATTGAGCCGTGCAAAGTTGAATACTGAGCAGGGAGCACTAGGAGTCGAACCATTTAAGCATTGAGCGTATCTTTCAATAACAAAAATATAAGATCACAATGGTGAAAATAAGATGTTTTTATTATCAATCCACCCTTCTCCTCCAAAAGGGGATTTTAGTAAATAACCAAATATAACACCGGGCTAAGGGTCAAATTGGTAATTTTTCTTACATCTTCCCCTCCAGGAGCCCAGGTATCATATACACCGCCAAAACAAAGAGCTTTGAGTACTAAAAGAAAGCACCAATACCCAAAATTGTAGTCATTTTATTTCTATCTTCCCATACATAACCAAAGAATGGAAAAGATTCTTCAAGAGTCTCGGGTCTCAGAAACGCGCGCACCATTCGCCTCCGTGACAACACAAACAATTGAAGCCATTGCCATTTGTTGCATAGTTCTTCCACATGCGGGATCGTGGGTACCTCCATCTATCGAGCCACGACTCGTCATGGACCCGACTTTCATTGGAAAGAAGGAGCTACGACGACGGGAGGAGGAGCAACGCTGGTCACACATATCCCCGCCCGACAATGCTACAACTATACCAGTCATTTGCAAGGGGTTTGTGGTTACAGAGAGGTCTAGCCGGCGACACACAACAAGCCATGAGGGTCAACCGAGTATCAACATGTAATAATCATAGTTTTTCGCGGTGTTGACTGCCATTCTGAGCAGCGTTAAAATGAGATGGATGCACTACTATGACACCATATTACCTCAATATAGTTTATGTATATGCTCAAATATATTGGTAGGTCGTTCATTGCTTTTCCTGATCATGTTCACTAAGTAAGAATAGATAAATTACACCAAAGCCATGAAAAAACCGTTTGACTGTAGCTCGACCCTTGCCACAAGACCACAGTCCTAGGCATGAATCTATTTAAAACTTACTTCCACAACAAAACATGACCATCCACAACCTATACTTGAGATGACATATTACGTAAATAAAGAAAAGTTTGTCATAAAACCAAGAGATATATCTGCAAAACCAAACAACAACAACAACAACAACAAGAAGAGATCTGCCTTACTATGGTTGTACCGATTTGAGTTATCCTTTATATGAAATGCATGATCAATACTTCATATTTAAATACTTGATAGTAAATAATATAAATATGATAATATGAAACGTGGCACGACAAAGACCACAGAAGTATTTCTTTCTCAGTAAATATCAAACATAGAAAATGCACTTTACCAAATGAAATACGGCATTGAATTTTAATTCTTAAATACATATGCCCATTACGCACATGTCCATGACAGGAAATGCAACTAACTGAAAGAGAAAATAAATCAACACATAATTTCATTCACAAGAGATGTTCAAAAGAATCGGTCAATCAAATCATATAGAACATGAAAGGGCGCGCGTGTTGGTGTATTGGAATGTGTCGTTTTGTCATAGTAAAACTAAGAGCTACACAGGTTAAGCTGATGTGTCAATGGCTGCGAATACTACCTCCGTGATGAGAAAATGAGCAGCAACACCGCCGCCAGTAATAAGATAGCTACAAAATTGACACAGTAGAACTAAAACCAACATGAATACAACAAGAGATAGCACTTTCGATCCTCACCAAAACCAACCGCGTTCTGTCCTCATCAAAGTTACCTCACACCAAGCAAACCATACATCCAAATTGCACAAAATTTAGTTGACATCCCAACACAATGTCCAAATTTTAATTCAATACGATATTGTTTTACTACAAAATTACCAAAATTGCTAATCGTTGAGTCTACGACGAATAGAGCTAATAGACCCCTCCTTAATTCCAACGCTCTACTCAACCCACTAACAAAACAAAATTACTCAATGTGCAGAACGAGCTGACAAACCATATTTGAATCTCCGATCAATAGCTTGAAGATAATCGCTATTGTGTTAGTTGGTATCCTAACAAAAGATCCAAATTTTAGCTCCATACCATACCATTTTACTACCCAAATTGTTCTTTTACCAGAATTGCTTATCGTTGGGTCGATGGTTAATACTCCCTCCAGTGTCAAAAAAGTTGTTGTTTAAGACATGGACATGGTCTTCAAAACATAGCTTTGACTAATACTTTTTATATAAAATATTTATAAAATATAGATAAAATATACTTTTATAAAATTATATTTCAATAAGGATCAACTCATGTCATTTTCATATTTCTAAACTTAACATATAAAAAGTTATTTACAGTCAAAGTTTAAAATGTTTGACTTAAGACAACTTCAAAACGACAGCTTTTTTGACACTGGAAGGAGTAGAGTTAACAGACTCCCTCTCGGTTCTAATGCTCCACTAATCAAATGCTCAGAACGACTAATTAAACCATCAACATTTGATCCTTCTATCAATAGCTTGAAGATAATTCCTTGGAAAACTTGATAGAAATTTAAATTTCAACAAGTCCTTTCTGCTCTCTCTCTCTTCCTCGGAGCTTATATGCTGGCAGTTTGTTGATGTGAATGGTCAATTCACACAACACCCCTTTTATTCTTGACATTTGCATCCACCCATGGGTTCGCCGTGGCACGCGGCGTCGTCGGCGGTCATGGTCAAAGCGGTGTGCGCGCCTGGGCTCTCGCGCTGACGCCTGCGCCGTCCGTCCGTCCGGGCGCGTGCGTGCCAGCCCCCCGTCGAAGCTGCAGAGAGGACGAAGCTGCAGAGAGGCTGCTTGCGCGCATGAACCCGATCGATAAAAAACGTCACGCGCGCGCGCCACCGCCCGCGCCCGCCGCCTTGCTCCGCGCGCCGCTCTCCTCTGGCTGCCTGGTGCGCGCGTCAGGCACCGCAGGCGGGCGGCAGCAGCACGGGCCACGAGGCCTTTCTCGCCTTCCCGGGGTGGGGGTGCCAGCAAAAATCGCTGTGGAGTTGACTCGCCACCGCCACGGCGCCTCGCCTCACCTTTGCCTGTCGCGTCGCGTCGCGTCTTGCTCTACAGCTGACAAGTAGACACGACGTCACCGTGCTGCATGTGTGCCGTCGCCATGTGGGAGCACGTACCGCCACCATGTGTGTCCTTGCCCGGGGTGTCACACACCTTTCACCGCCGCATGCATCTGCGAAGGAGCTTTTTCTCCTGCTGCTGCTTGGTTAATCCTAACCTGTCCTAGTAATAATCAAGGCGGCCATGACAATCTGCATCCACTGATGCAACGGCAACGATGTGAACAGAACATCCACCTCAACCCTCGTCGTCCGTCACAAACTCCCCGTGATGTCCTTCAAATCCCCCTTTCCTCTCCTCCTAAACCCTTCTTACCCTACGCGAGTACGACAAAAGTCGACACCGCAATCCGGTCCACCAATGACCATCCGCCACGTCAGCTAACCCCCCGCCACGTCGGCGCAGGATCACGGAAAAGCGCCGCCCCTTTGCCACTCTCCCCCCGGTGGCACGGCAGTCCGCGCCGCTTCCCCTCTCCCCAAGCCCCCATTCCTCCCGCCCGCAGCAGCGAGGAGGCGGATGGCGAGCGGCGGCGGCGGGCGGCCCCGGAAGCCGCGCCGGGGGTCCCGCCCCAAGGCCAAGAAGCGGACCAGATACCTCAGCCTCAGCAAGCTTATTAAGGCGGAGGTGGATGTTAAGGCGGAGGTGGAGACGCCGCCGCAGTCGCCCGCGGAGGACGGCCCGTGGGAGGAGGCGGCGAAGGTGAAGAAGGAGGAGGAAGGCGGCGGCGGCGGGCAGCAGGTGGAGCCGTTCGCGCTGCCGCTGCACCACGAGGTGGCGTCCACCCTCTTCGCGGCCCTCCCGGCGCCGTCCCTTTCCGACATCCTCGGGGCCTCCGCCAAAGACGAATCGCCGTCGCCGTCCGCCTCGCCCAACGACGGTGGCGCAGGGTTCCCGGGCGGCGGCACGGAGGAGGAGGATTTGGCGCGGCGCGCGCTGCGGGGGAGGGAGCGCTGGGTGTACTGCTGCTCGTCCCCGTCCACGACCGCCGCGACGTCGTCGTCGGCGGGGTCCCCGTGCTCGTCCGCCGCCAGCACGGGCGCCTCCGCGCGCTCGCTGCTCCTCAAGCTCGACTACGAGGAGATCCTCGCCGCGTGGGCGGACCGCGGCTCGCTCTACATCGGCGGCGGCCTCGCCGCGCCCAAGGCGGAGCCGGAGATGGAGCTCGACAACGTAAGCCCGGTCTCCTCCTTGCGGAGATGGGGGATTTGTTGCCTCGTCCGTACGGTTCTTGGAGACGCGGGCGGATGTGACAACGGCGGCGCCGTCTGTCTGTGTGCAGGTGTTGGTGGAGGAGGTGGAGCCGATGCAGCAACCGTCGGCGGCGGCGGGGCCGTGCATGTGGAGCTCGCCGGAGTCTGTGGGGTCCGGGAGGGCGGAGAGTGTCAGGCGGTACAGGGAGAAGCGGCGGAACCGGCTCTTCGCCAAGCGGATCCGGTACGAGGTTCGCCGGGTCAATGCCGTCAGGCGGCCGCGCTTCAAGGTGACCGCGACATCTCCCTCTCACCTCACCTCTTGATACGCCATTACTGAAGTGCTATGACATGAGCTGCTGTGATCTCACACATCATTATAAATGATTAGTTCGTTACTGGTACGCCAAAGAATAGATTTCTGGTTTCCAGTAAGTGATACAAAATTCTGTCCAGAATCCACGTTTGACCTCAAAATGGCCTGGTTAAGGAGTCTGGAATTTTAATGCCATCCAGCTTTTACCTGTTGTGGAACATGTGGATAACTTTAGATTACACACCACACCATATTAAGTCACCATGTTCAGAGCGTACTTCAGAGTTTTCAATTGAGTACCTGCTGTATCTTTTGACCAAATCTCGTAAATAGAGATTCAATTGGTTTGCAAATTGCTGCTCAAATGGTACCACTTTGTTTGTCGAGCAGCAAAAGGAACTGTCTCCAAAGTGATATCTTTGTTTGTTCGTCTTGCAAGACGAACATCACACCGCAACTTAAACTTCTCTACCATTGCGGTCCTTCGAATCTTATTTTGGAGGAAGTCGTTATGTCCACGTATATGTTCGGAGCATACTTGAAAAATTGAAGTATCTATTGTATCTTTTGACTTTTGTCCATATTTCGTAAACAGAGACTCAGTTGGTTTGCAAGTTGCTGCTTAAATGACATCACTTTGTTTGTCAGCAGCAAAATGAATGGATTAATTATTGTTGAGAGGCAAGATGAGTGATAACTGTATCTAATATCTTTCCTGCTTCTAGTACTGAGTTCACACACTACTTGACAGTGAAACCAAGTGAACTGTGTCCTGAAACTGATCCTTTTGTTTTACTGTCTTACAAGAAGAACATCACAATGCAACTTAAATTTCTGTCGTTGTGGTCCTATTATGTTCATGTATATGTGCTATGCTTAAAGTAACCTAGTTGCTTCAGGGAACAAGAACTGTCTATAAGTGCCTCTGCTTCTTTGCCTTTATACAATATTCTGCGCAACTAATATGTCTATGTCCATTACTCCATTACTATGAGTCATCAAATACGCTTGACCTTGTTACTGAATTATGTTCTGATCAAACCTTGCATTTCTCGTTTCACCTTATTGCAGGGCCGCTTCATAAAGGAACATGAGGAAGATGAGATTTAGCCCACATAACCTTCCTGACTTTGCTGTTGCAACTTGACCGATGCATCTATGATCATGGTGTATATTCCCGGTTAGTCTCCATTTTATCAATTCCATATTCAGCTGCTTCCCAAGCTACCAGGAGCAGGTTGAATTTGTTGAAAACTTTAGGTGTAGATGCGATGTAAAATGTGGGTGTTTCAAAGGATGAAAGTAACACAATTTGAGTGAAATTATGACGTCTCTCGCGATGGAGGTGACGGAACCGAGTGGAGTGACTGATGAATCGGTGTGCATGTAATTGTTCAGCTGGTAAATGGCAGGTTTGGATGGTTTAGAAGGTTAATGTTCAGTCTGTGACAGCTCAACTGCATGCTCACCTGTCACGAAGAGCTTGGACGGCAAAATCTGAATCTGGGGCATGTTTCTTTAGTATCTCTATTACCGATTGACTGGTATCAGATGTTTTCATTTCTCATATCTTGTGAACTGATTCTCAAGCTGCCATCACTTCCATATTCAGCTGCTGCTCAAGCTCCACTGAGTGCCTGTTCGTGACATCAGAACTCTTTACTCTTGTAAAACTGATGAAGATTGACAAACTCTTTTCTTTACTACCGTTGGGCGTCTCAAGTATATGAGAAATTGTGGATTCAGACGTCCCTGGAGGTGCCGGTCGGTCATATGTTCTGCTGCTGATTGTCAGGAGTAGTACAGACGACTACAGAAAGGTCATGTGAGCCGTTCAATGGAGAAGGCACCTGTCAATCTTGTTGGGGGTGGACCATCTGTATGAGTGAAGCGTGGCGCATTCTCTTCGTTCCGTCTGGCTGCCATCTTGGCTGTCCCTCGGAAGATCTTGGCTGCCACATGGACCATCGCCAGTGGCTTGGCCGTGTCCGAGGAGCAACGTACGAGGTGAACTGATGCCGCTCCGAATATTTACTGCAAAATTTTGCGGTAAAAAGTAGTTACTGATTTTTCTGTATTTAGTGCAGCGATGGAACTATTTCGTCCAGAATGATGAAATTTTTTTATGAAGCTTCCCACATTCCGAGGAGCAACATACGAGGCGAACTGAATCAACTGATGCCGCTTATTTACTGCAATTTTTGCGGTAAAAAGTAGTTACTGCTCTGGTTGTTTTTTTGTGTTTAGTGCAGCGATTGAACTATTTCGTCCAATATTGTGAAAACTTTATGAAACTCCCCACGTTCTAATGGAGGATTAAGATATAAACCGAGCTATTCGGAATCGCAATGATTGAATCATTTTCTTGGAATTGCAGCCAGCCCAGGTCCATTGTGAGATAGACAGCACGGTAGGCCCATTCAACCCGTTCCGTCAAGCGAAAGCCCACAGCCTCCTTCTAGGCCTCATTGTGGAGAGATTGACATGCCATGATAGGGGTAGAATGTTATGAAAACAAAATAGATTGATCTCAAAAAAAAAAAGAAAACAAAATAGATATCTCTTCAAATTCAAACGGATACGGATATATCTAACATTCTATGTTTTAAGGCCAAAATTGTCATTTTTCACTTTATTTCAGATATTCTAGTATGATATACACCAATTCACATCAAAATTTCTAATATTCTAGATATATTATAAGGATATATATTTATGATATACAAATACGGATAGTTCAGATAGATCTACCTAACCCAACCAACTTACTGTGATGAAGAAAATTTAGCAATCATGCTTGAACACCCATTAATTGGCCTTTGCTGATAGGCACATGAGCAAAAGCTAGGTCCATCTTATAAGCAGGGGATCCTTGTCAAACTGTGTACTTGTCGGCGATGACAACGAGTAATTCTGAGAGCTCCCTCGGCTTTGAGAACATGGGCATATGATCGGCTCCCTGCAATACGATGACTTCTGTGCCGGGGTTCCACGAGGCCATCAGCCGCTGCATCTCCGCCGGCTTCCACTCGTCGTCCTCCGCCACGACGTACACGCGCCTCACCGCTCCGTACCTCTCCGACGTCAGGACGTTCCCGTTCATCGTCTCGTCGTTCAGGAACCGCCGAGACGGCCTCACCAACGCAATTCCCAGTGTCAGATCCTGCACGCGTTATATATTGATAACGTACATCGGACAGACAGAGGAAGCAATTCAGGAACTAGGAGACGGCCACTGTCCTAAACATACCTCAGGAGGACTCAGCTGATACACTCTCCGCGCCATGTACTTTGGTCCGAACAGAAACGTCTTATCTGGATTCCCGGGATCACCGGTGGTTCCGAGTGTGCAATCCATGAAGAAATCCGGCCCTTTCCCTTGCGATAGCTAAGAACACAGTTTCATTCATCAATAATTAATCAGTGGTCAGGAAGAATTTGCATTTGCGTGCACGAACGAACGGGATAGGGATCTTTTCCTTTTTACCTGCTTGAACGCGTAGGTCATCGGCTTCCCGGCGGCGGGCATGGTGGCCGTGACGAAGACGGCCACGGCGACTTTCTCCGGGTACCTCTCCATGGCCAGCGCGAGGGTCTGCCCGCCGAAGCTATGGGCGACGAGGACCGCCTTCTCGCCCTCCGGCAGCGTCGCCACCGCGTCCAGCAGCGGCCGGCTGTACTCCTCGAAGGACGCCACCTCCTCGCCCTCGAAGGACGCCACCTCCTCGCCGCGCCCGGGCATGGCGCCGCACCCGGCCATGTCGAGCGCCGTCACGCGGTGGCCGCCGGCCTCCAGGGCGGTGCTCACCTTGTACCAGGACCACGCGCCGTGACACACGCCGTGGATCAGGATGAAGTGGTGCTGCTTCTTCTTGGCGCTGGCGCACTCCATCCCCGATCGAGGTCACGGACAAACTCGATCCAATTGTGCGTGAGATTCCTCGATCTTCTTCCGGGTATCTGTTTTAGTGTCGGCCGTCACAATCAGGTTCCGCTAATTAAGAATGCTAAAAGGCGGCAGGAATTGGTTTGTCTGTACTGTACAAATCACAGTTCCTACGATGCCAGTTTTTTAAAAATCAAGGACACCTGCTGTCGTCCACTATAAACCACTAGATTGTGCCTTTGAAAAGCACTCCTACACTGTCGTATTTCTACAGATAAAGCATATTAATCCTGCAAGGTTGATCAAGTTTTTAGAAAATATAAAGCACATTTGGATTCAACCTAAGAAATATTTGTATATTATACTATTAATTAGTATTGTAAATATTGATGCTCTTTTCTATCAGCTTGGTTAAATATTCGTGATGGATGGCTCTATAACGTCGTCTTCTGAATGAAGCCGGGATATCCTTCTTCTAACCCCGGTTGGCGAAACAGAGCCGAAGTCAAACTAAAGTAAACTGACGCTCTTATTATCCTGTTTCTTTACCTGCAATATTCGAGTTGTCTCTATCTTCAATGGATAAAGTGGAACCATGGTAGTTAGGAGTACATTTTCAACAGTGTTTTTTTCTAGAAATGATTATCTCAGTAGATGTCGTGGGTTTCGATGAGCATTTGCTCCTGGATGCCGTGAGTGTTCAGTTACCTCAATTTCCGATGCAGTAAGCCTTCCTCCTGTCTGAACTCTCTGAAACAACTTTTCTCAGAGTAAAGATTTTAGGTGATTGCCGAAGTCATTTCGGTCTACATTCTCAATTTCTCTTTTGGTCTATCCGCACAGAGCCCGGTTGGATTATGAGAAAGCCCACGGTAGGCCCACTCAACCCATTCTGTCAAGCAAAAGCCCACGGCTTACTCCCTTTGTGAAGAATTTGCAAAGTACAGTAGGTCTCCATGGCAAAATAAATAAATAAAACAATAAAGTAAACAATTACGCAGCTTAAGCTAGTGCATTAGATTTTACATAAGACAAGCAGCAGGTTAGACAGTTAAACTCAGCAAGAAAATAGCAAACCTTTTTTTTTCTTTTGCCGGCGCAAAACCGTTCAGTGGCGAGTCCAGCTGGGTGGACAGGTGGGCCGCGGCCCACCCCCAGATCGAGCCCAACTTGCAATTTCCATACTGTAGCACTATGAACAGTAGCGTTTTTTTTTTTTTTTCCCGTTTTTCCTCTTCTTTCGGCCCACCCCCATGAGCTCGGCCCACCCTGAGGCCCAGGGCTAGACTCGCCACTGAAACCGTTGGCAGGGAGCTGTGTGTACGTGTTCATGGGATCTCGTGAAGCTGTGATACCGTGGATCGTGCTTTGCGCCGTGCTGCCTGGGAAGAGACGAGTAGAGAAGAGAGCGCACAGTGAAAAGGTCCTTCGCAACATGTGTGAGAGCTATGGGCAGCGGGGACATTTGTCTCGTGCCCCTGAGCTGGCCATGTTACTACTGCGCGGCCGTAGCTGTTTGGTGCTTAAAAATCGGAATGGTTAAAGTTTGCGCGGTACAGATAGATCTGAGTAGGGAGCGCGTGCAAATGTCTGCAAATTTGAAGATCTGGAAGCTTCTTGGTCTCTCCTATTCGGGAAATTTTATCCCTGTTTGGGAGGGAAAAGGCCTTTAAACGGGGAGCATGTCTCCAAAAGAATTGGCCGCTTTGCGTCCTGAATTTCTGATATGTTTTAGATGGATTACGTTAATCCTCAACTTGCCTTGAATTCCTGATGCTTTCTCTTACCTGGAAAGTCAGGTGCAACTTTGAGTGCTTATTTATTGTCGTTCAGTTACCGTAACTTCGCCCAATTAAGTAACGGGAAGCATTGATGGAAACCTGAAATCTCATGCAGCAGGCCTGATTTTCATGCAGCAGGAAGAAGCGTTGCAAATTTGTTTGTTGTAACCTAATCTTTCACCTATGGCTATGCTATGCAAGAGTCTCGTTCCCTATGGCTATGCTATGCAAGAGTCTCGTTCTGTTCTGCCCGTGAAGCTTTCTTCGCTCATGCCAACGTAGAACGAGACAGGCACGTTGACATATGGTCCATGCATGCCGGCTGGCAGGTCCCCCAATCTCTTGCACATTTCCATGTTCTGCCCATTCCCAACGGTCGTGCCTGATCCCCAGTACTACGGACGTTTTACAAGCTCACAAGAAGCAAGAAACAAACAACCGGGGAGCTTAGCTACTGGTCATGGTCATGAGCATGTACGCACCATCGATCACACGCATGCACCGCCGAAATCGGTCAAAGAATCTTTCCAGAAAGCGTGAAAAGTGAGGAACAAGCAACAAAGCGATCTCAAGGAAAGAAGGGAAAGCGCGTGACGGTTCGAATGATTCTTCCTCTCGCTTCTTTTCTTGGGAGAAAGTAATTTCAGTGCTTTTTCTAGTAACTGCCTAGGTACAAGAACAAAGAATGCATGGGACGGAATGTCACCTGCTATCTACCTACAATACATAGCAAATCAAAGGATTCGTGCCAAGAAAAATCGGTGTACAAAGAATGCATCGTTCTGTTTTTCTTTCTTTGAATAATTTGCAAGTTAAAGAAGATTGGATCGTGTGGCGGTTGAGAAGTGTGTGGAGAAGAAGAATTGAGGTGTTTGTGTGGATGGATGGCTTAGGGATCATCATGACCTCTTCTTGCGGAGGACGACCTCGGTGTCGAGGCCGAAGGCGTCGACCTTGGAGATCCTGACGACCTCGGAGCGGCGGAAGAGTCCGACGAGGCCCTGGACGTCGAGCAGGTCGTTGGCGGAGTACTTGTCCCCCCGCCGGTGCACGGCGACGTGGAGCACGGCGACCCCGCCGGGGCGCAGCGTGCGCTCGATCTCGGCGACGAAGCGGTCCGGGTAGAGCGCGTGGTCGAAGACGTTGGAGAACTCGAAGTCGAAGGTGTCGTCGGCGAACGGCTGCGCGTGGAAGTCGCCTTTGGCGACGAGCGGCGGGGCCGGGGCCAGGTCGATGCCGATGGCGTCGGCGACGCCGACCTGGCGCAGCGCGGCCACCTCCTGGCCCAGGCGCGCGCCGACGCAGAGCGCGCGGGAGGCGTTGGTGAGGAGGGGCCGTCGCCCTCGTCGCGGAGGCGGGCGAAGGCGCGAGCGAAGGCGTCCACCTTGCGCCGCCAGTCGCGGGTCGCCCACACGCGCCGGAGCCGCGGGTCCAGCGTCTTGTTCAGCTGGTGACGGAGGTAGTCGTCGTAGGAGCGGAACCGCGCCGCGCCCGCGCGCATGCGGATGTGCGGCGACGGCGGCGACGGCGTCAGCGGCAGCGCCGTGGATGAGGAGACGGCGACGGCGACGGCGGCTGGGCGCGGCGAGGAGGAGGGTGAGGTGTAGACGTAGAGGAGGAGGAGGAGGGAGAGGAAGGGGAGCACGAAGAGCAGCGGGCGCGCGTGCAGAGCGGCGGCGCGCGGAGGCTTCTTCGCTTCGGCGGGCATGGCGTTGGCGGCGTGGTTAACGGGTCGGCATCACGGCGGTGATGGGGTTGTCTTTGTGCGGAGGCGTCGTGCGCTGTCCGGATAGGGAACGCGGTGGGGTCCCTGGTAGTGGTCTCACCAATTTCGGCCAGGCCGCCGGACCACTTTGCTAACCCATGTTCCCTTGTGCTTGTTGATCAATGGCCTGCCTTTTACGGAGTTCTTAATCAATTGTACTGCTGCCTTAACACCAAAGTTACACTCCACTTGCGTTTATTAGTTGAGATATCCGAAATTCTATCGGGTTTTGTTCTTGTGTACTGTAAGAATTAAGAGCAGGGAATCGTATTGCGTTTATAAAGGACACGAGCCGTTTCAGAATTATGGCCCAAAGTTAGTACACTTCACTCACCGCGCACCGCACACAGCGAACTTGTTTGTGCGGCGCATGAGCTGTTGCATTCAAAGTGGCGGTTCCTGGCCGAATAGTACTACGAGGAAACTTTTCGCAAAGAAAAAAAAAGTGCTCCCACGACACTAATGCGGACTACATCTGGAAGTCGTTCGTGCCGAACAAGGTCAAGATCTTCGCTTGGTTATTCTTCAACGAACGAGTCAAAACAAGAGCTCATCTCTACCATCGTAACATCTCGGATACTGCTATGTGCGAGCGCTGCACAAACGGACCAGAAACACAAGATCATCTGTTTTTCCACTGCATCGGAAGCTCTACATTTGGTACTCCATCGGCCTATCATCAACCTGCACACGCCGCTCCAGGATCTTTGGTCTCTACATCTCCCGGCAAGAGTCCATGGCACAACTGCTGTCTGGCCCTCTATTCTGATGATTCTACTATGGACAATTTGGGAAGGTCGCAACCACCATATCTTCCAAGGAAAACCGTTATCTCCTGTTCGTGTAATTAATTCGGCTATCATCGATATTAAGCTATGGAGCCACCGTTGTAATCGGCGTCATCGTCAGTTTGTAATGGCTTGGGCTTCATACCTTGAGCATTGTAACTCCACTACATGATTTCTTTTTCACACCTCTGGTGTGAGCATTTGAATGAAATTCAGGTGGGGAAATATCCCCCCGTTGATTGTTCAAAAAAAAAAAAAGTGCTACGATGAAACTAATAAACAAGTGGTACTATCACGCTCCGTGTGAAAAATCCATCGTCGGTATTTCGAGAGAGAAAAACACAATCCATCGTTCCTTTCAATTCTATGCGATTACGCGAAACCATTTTCACGAACCTTTGATTCAAGCGGCATGATTTGTGCAGGCTAGAAAGCGTCAAGTAATTACTTCCGTAAATATATACGAACTATTACCATGTATTTTTCGATGTTCAAATGTAAAAAACCGATTCATAGTCGTGAACTACGCAGGGGTTTCAGGTGCGGATAATCCTCACGCATCTCCTCTTCTGAAAGGACGTCGTTCTCTTCTTGAGGAGTCCATAACACATGGATGCCCTGAACACAGAACGACGCTGGCAGATTAGCAAACTGAATAAACAGAACTATACTGGCAAGGAATAAAGTTTGAAAGTTGAAACTGCCTAAGGTTTCTCGGGAAAAAAAAACTCCAAACAATTAATTAGGCATCTTCTGGATTATATGTTTCTAGTTGAACTTGTTCTCATTATTGACAGTGAAATGGAAAAAGGAAGAATTTCCATAGTCCATACCCGAATTTCTTCTGCAGGTATATAGTTGAGCTTTGACAAGACTTTTTCCAGATCTGCATATTCTGTGAGTTTGGTAAACTCCAGTAGTCCTTTAGCGGCAATCAGAATGGTTAACTGTGAAATAATGTGCATAATCACACAATCAGTTATCGCATCCACATGTTTTGTCAGGGCAAGGGTCTGTTCTGAATTGGAATCAACAAAACCGACATGTTTCACTAGCAGAAAACGGTACAGAATGATACTGATGAAAGCGGTTGGTTTACTTTAGAAGAAGTGTGCAATGCACATACCACTATATATTCGTTTCTGGAGCCGTCTGTTCTTTTAGAGTAATTTCTCTTTCTCTTAATCCCGTCCAAGTTGGAGAACGTTTCTTCATCAAATTTGCTCCTCTCTTCAACAGAAATTTTATTGAAAAGCTCCTTCCAAGAGTCTGTCGCAACAGCCTACAAAAAATTATGCACAAATCGTGAAATTCATTAAGTTACTCTACAGCATGTTAATAGGCACAAATTAAGGATAAGAAGTAGCAAAACTATATACGAATTATGAATCACAGAAAAGTTAAAATACAGGATGTGATCCTTACTGACAAACTTGATGAGATGCAGAAATCCTTGCGACGCCACAAGGAACGTATGGTTTCTGCAAAATGAATGATCACCAGAGTAGGATAAATCTCTTGACGTGTGACGGAAAGGTAAGAAAAACAGTATTGGTGCCCAACTTATAGCAGTAATTGATGTCTACAAGTTATATGACAGTAAGGACATTTGATGACCACTTAATTAAGTTTTCGATAAACATTACATTATATCAATCACCAGCATGTCTGGTTATATATGCACTACTCAGCAGTGCAGTTTTACCCTCAATACTAGATTAGTTTATGAAAATGCCCACATAGATCGTTCAGAAAAAAGCTCCATGCATGTTTTCATGATACCTACATATAAAACCATGGACCATTTATTTCCATTGCTCCTTTTTCTTTTAAAAAAAAAAGATTTCTATTGCTGACACTTGGCATTGTACTCCGGCCAAACCTATGTTATCTGACAATACACTTCGGTAACATACCGGTCAATATGTACTTGTAGCAATCAGAATTCAGAACAGAACTTAAATTGCAGCCATTTTACAAGGAGGTATTAGGCAGAAACATACCAGTCAATATGTACTTGTACCAGAATCGGTTAGAAGGCTGCACCTTCTCAGCAGTCTCATTCAGATCCTTCTGCAATGACTTTGCTGCATCCGCACCACGCAATGCAACCTGAATTACAAAAATACAATGAGATGCATACACAGTTCTACTCGGCAGACAGTGATTGCAGAACCACGAAACCGAAATCTACTTGATTGCGAACTCAGAAATCAGCAGGCAGGCAGGCAGGACCTGGAGCTTGACCACGGTTGTGTTCGGCAGGGTGTCGCGCCATAGGAGGTAGATGAGAGCGGCGGCAGCGACGCCGATGGTCGCCATCATTGTCCAGAACACCTCGGCCTGCTCCTTGGGGGTAAGCCGAGACGCGGCGGTGCCGACCGACCCGTGCGTCGCGTCATCGCCGTAGGACCACGACGACGAGGAATAGTCGTCGCTGTAGGACGACGAGTAGGAAGAGGAGGAGGAGTCGTCATCTGAGCAGCCGCCCATTGAGCCGCCGGACGCGGCGAGCGCGGCCTGCGGGATGATCGCCGCCGCTATGATGGCGGTTGCGGCGACGGAGGAGAGCAGCTGGGTCCGGGTGGGAGCGAGAGGACTCCGGGGCTCCGGGTCGGGGATCGCGCGATGATCGCCGTCGCGCGCCGCGGCGGGTGGTGTCGCTGTGGCTGCGCCGCGGGCGGCGGGGTGGCGGAGGAGGAGCGGCGCCCAGGGGAAGCGGAGATGAGGTATCATGAGCGACGGCGCGCGGCGTGGCGTTCTCATCGAGAGGGGAAGCGCTGGGTGGTGCAAGCCGGCGGCGATCGCCATTGGAAGTTGTGGCGGAGGACCTGGAGGGGACGAGGGGTTAGGGGTTTAGGCGTCAGGTTTCTAATCATGGAAGGTTTCAAATAAAATTCCACGGAATAACAGCGGCCGCAGCAAATGTCATCCGTCCATACGATGATCAAGGCTCCGCTTGTCGTCGGATGGCTTTCGGCCTCTTTAATTATGTGTAAGGAATAAACGCGTTTTTTTCTTCCAAATTAGGATCAGTTCATTAAATGCCGTTCTTTCAATGGCTACGTAACTGAATTCAGCTCCACCTAATAACTGGTTAGGTTATCAACCGTATATAGCTCAACATGGCACATCAAATGCCCTAAATGCTTAAGATTACCATCAGGCAATTATAGATTATATAGAACGGAGCATAATGAATCTAGACAATCAAGAATCAACTCTAGGATTCTATGACAAAAAGGCAGTAATTTTCTTCTTCTATGTATAGATCTCATTTCAGACAAGTTTCCTGCCCGAAGTTTAGAGCAACTAATCTGTGATACACTGAACAAACATCACATACGATCTTTGTACGGGCACTTTTCAGTGATATGATCGGCACCAGCTGTTGGTATCATCAACAACCATAACCTGCCTTGTTGAACATGAATCCGTTCTAGTCATCAGATAGGGGCTTCAGATATGGATAATCCTCTAGCAGCTTCCCTTCTGAAAGAACGTCATTCTCATCTTGCGGGGTCCATAAAACTTGAATGCCCTGGAACATCATGCTACATTAGCAACTGAATACAGTTATCTCAGAAGAATAAACTACAATTACACAAGCCACAGTTAAACTTTCAGTCTTTCTGAATATGTATATATTGTGTTTTCCCTTGGTCACAAATAAGTGCAAGCTAAATGAAGCGAGAATGAAACACTCTCTATACACTGTACCTGAATTTGTCCTGCAGGTATAGAGTTGAGCTTTTGCACAACTGCTTCCAGATCCGAATAGTTTCTGACTTCAGGGAACTTCAGTGCTCCATCGGCAGCAATCAGAATGGTTAACTGAGGATTTAATTATCACAAAGCTGTCGTTTAGCAATATGAAACTCCGCATGTTTGAAGCACAACGGTTCATAAAATCGTTCATACAACATTTGTAAACCAGTTCATAGTGAAGAAAAAAGATGGATAACTTTTTTTTTTCAGGTAGAAATTTACAGGGGAAGAAGCATTCATACCACTATGTATTCATTCCTGAAGCCATCCGGTTTTCCAGAGTAAGTTTTCTTTCTCTTGATACCTTCCAAGTTATAAAGAGTTTCTTCATCAAATTTGCTCCTCTCCTCAATAGAAATTTTGTCAAAATTTTGCTCCCAAGAGTCCCTATCTTTCAGATTAACCTAAAATAAAATAGGGGATCAAAAACTGCCAGATTCAGCAAGTCACCATACAGAGTTTTCTTTTGACACAGAAAATATAAACGGAATGCTTCGTACCGATAAGCTTGAGGAGACACAACAATTGTTGTGACGGCGCAAGGAGCATATCGTCTCTGCACAAATGTAACTTATCAGAAACGATAAAACAAGCTAGTACTAGTAGTATACAGTCTGAAACTGTTCAGGTAAAACTAAAGGTAAGCAGTCACCAATTAATTGACAAATCATGCGGTGGTAGATCAAACAGGAATTGTTAACAATGATGAAAATATTTGATATACAATTATTTGGCAACGTGATGGGGATAATCATTTTGTATCAATACACTGCCGTGCATCTGTAACAGATGCTGGAGTTTGGGTCCAACAGATGAACAAGATATGTTAAGTGCTAATACTTGGCATTTCGTGGAAATGACTTGTGTCCATCATGCTGGTTATACAAGCTCATAGTCATAGATATTTTTCAACTTCACTACAATCCATGGGGTAATTCCAAATGTAAATTCCCTGTTTATAGGGATCCATCTATGTTTAAAGATAGTTCAGGAAATTCAGTTCTAGACTCCTAGATTTTCCACATCATATGGTATTCTGGAAATACCCAAAACTTTCCCCATTCTGTTTTATAGGCAGAACTTATTGAGTGTTCAGTATTCCAGTCTTGGAAATAAATTGGAATCATAAGGCGACTTAAAACTGGAACAAATCTTACAAAGGAAGTGGGTGTGCTGTCAAATGTACACGAGCTGCGACAATTTGGATTCTGAATTACCTGTCAGTATGAACTTATACCAGCGTTGGTTAGAGGCTTCCACCTTCTCAGCAACCTCGTTCAGGTCCTTCTGGAACGACTTTGCGAGACCCAGCAATGCAACCTGAATTGCGATAAACACCATTTGTTAGATTGATTGATGAGCACTGAATCTATTGATTCTGAACGTACTGACTTCTAGTGATCAGTGACAGTGGGCAGCAGGACCTGGAACTTGACGACGGTCGTCCTCGGCCGGGTGTAGTGCCGCGCAGCGAGAAACAGAGCAACGGCGCTGACGGAGGCCGAAGCTAGGTAGCCCCAGAACCGCAGATTCGCTTCGCGCTCGGCGGCCGTGTACACGCGGGGAGGCTCCGCCGTGCCGACCGACACGTGCGTCGCCTCAGTCTGCTGCTCAGCCAGCGAAGAGGACGACGATGACAGCTGCGGCCGCGACGAAGTGGAAGAGGAGGTGGAGGAGGAGAACGAGGAAGATGAGGAAGAGGAAGAGGAGAACGAGGATGAAGAGGAGCGCGAGGACGAGGAGTAGGATGGTGTCGAGGAGGACGAATAGGATCGCCCGCCCATGGCGCCGCCGGACGCGGCAATTGCGGCATGCGGGCTGGCCGCCGCCGCCGCCACGGCGACAGCGGCGGCGAATAGCAGAGGGAGATCGAGCCGGCTCTGCGGGGATTCACCATCGCCGTCGAGAGGAGTCGGCGGCGTGGCCAAGGTCGCGCGACAGGGCCGGAGGAGAGGCGGTCCGGTGGGAAGGCGGGTGCAGCGGTGGGAGAGCTCGAACGGCGCGCGGCGGCGCGATCTAGGTAGGGGAAGCGGCGAATAGGCTAATCCGGCGGTGATCGCCATCGAGCGCAGAGGAGGAGGGGGGTTTAGCGATGGGTTTAAGCGTCCCGTTTCTGCTGATTGCAATCTATTAAGCAAATCAAACGAAATACTCATAGGACTGATTAAAAAGCAGGGATTTCGCAACAATTTCGTTTCATATTGCAAGGAGAAAATTCAATTCCTATCGGATCAAGGGGAAAACTCCGCCCCAAAAACAATGCCCTCGAGAGCAGTAGATAATCGGAACATATTTAATCACAACATATATATGTTATCGCGTATGTATTTGTTTGATTTCATTGCAATCGTCTTTAATAGATATATATGAATCACCATCTTAGTGATTTTAACCATTAAAGTTGTAAAGAAGTCAACAAATAATGTTACAGTACCAACTTAACAAGATCTAGAATGGCTCAAGATTCTTAGAGAGAAGGGTTGTTGTGCAAATACAGTGGCCCCGATCCGCCTGTACTACAGCAAGGTGTTGAACACTGCCGTATGGGGTCGCATGCTGCACATTGCCCATTTCAGCTTCCGTGCTGTCACTGGCATTGATCGTTTGATTCTTTATAGCTGTGGCGGCAGATTTTTACTGTAGACGCCAGCAGTGTAGCATAGCAACTAATGCAGCGGCAGCTGCAGCCGTAAAAAAATCTGAACCGTGCTGTCACTGGTTTGTTATACAGTGGGGTTTGACAAAAAAAATGAACTAGTAACATTGTTTTCTTATTTTCTACTATGTAAAACATCAGCAAAATAAACTAGTGCAAATGTGTCGGACAAAACAGTGGCAAATTTCTAATGTGAGGAACATGTGCCGCTGTTAACAAATCGTTTTCCCCCTGTCCCCACTGACGCCCGACAGAAACCTCACTAGCTTCTTTCGGGATCCGTTCTTTCGTTCTCCTCCCGTCATCGTCCGGATCCTCGTCGTCCTCCGCTCCGTTCCGCACTTGCATCTCGATCCGATCCCTCTTCTCTCCGGTTCGTGCTCTCGCCTCCCCTTCCGTCAATTCTTCCCACCGAACTATTCTGTTTGCTGCCCCGTGATTCTGCTGCGTTTCTATCTCGTGTTCTTGGGTTTCTCGGACTGGAAGGAGGCCTTGATGTTGACTTCTGCCTTGCAGGGAGAAGGAAAGGGAGGATGGAAGCTCCGCCCGTGGCGCTTTTCGACAGCCTCAAGGTACGCATTACGAGTTTCCTTGGTGACTGTCATGTCGTTGTGGCTGCGGCATTTCGTCGATCACCCTGCGTGCTGCTGTGGGTGGCCCGGAATTTCGCCCCTTTTGCTTTATTAGACGTCGTATGAATGATCTTGATTGCTAATCATAGTCTACGCAATATGTCGTTTTCTTGGTTTTTCAGTCGTACAACTGACACTCAGCAGTCACCGCTAGTGTATTCTTATTTGAGGACACATGTTACTGAACCATTTGGTTGTCACAACAGGCTGCAAAACCATTCTTCTTGCTAGCCGGGCCCAATGTGATCGAGTCAGAGGAGCATGTCCTGAAGATGGCCAAACACATTAAGGGCATCACAACCAAGTGAGCACCTAGCTGTGGTGCTGTGTTTATTTTGGGCCAAGTCTGAACCTGTGCTGTTGCTGCTTGTTCTCATGACAGGCTTGGGATTCCACTTGTGTTTAAGTCCAGCTTCGATAAAGCAAATCGTACATCATCAAAATCTTTCCGTGGCCCTGGTCTGGAAGAAGGTTTAAAGGTATGATAACTTTTATCCATCAAACTAGGAAATTCCTAGTTTAGATATCATTAGTGCTCCTTACAGTGTACAGATAGCTAATGCTCGTGATTCTTGTCCAGTTGTATTTTTACTTATGACACTTGCTTACTATTCGGTCGTAATTTATTTATCAGTGACTATGTGAAAGTATGGGAAGAGCTAGACAGTTAACATTACCTTTGTGTAATACTTGCCATATATTGTTATGTTGTCCTGAGCTGAGATTTTATGAGAAAAAATAACAGTTAGCAATATCTCCAATCTTTCTAGGGACAATGGCGTTCTCTAGCCTTTTTTCTCTCAGGGGTTATGTCTATATATGTTTGGTTTGTACTTACCGATTTGTTCAGACCCAAACTTCGCATATGCAGTTGTGTGTTTGATGTTATATTATTGTGCTAAGTTGTCTTTTTGTTCAGATCCTTGAAAAGGTGAAAGCAACATATGACCTTCCAGTGGTCACCGATGTGCATGAAAGCCACCAGGTATCATTCGTAAATTCAGTTGTGTTGCTGGCCTATTTGGCTGATTTGGTAGATTCTGCAACAGATCTTAGCATGGTTGAGTTATGTTTCCTTTGTACTGAAGTGTATCTTGCTGCTACTTCTCACTAGTTCTTCCATTTGAATAAGGCATGTCTGAACTTCTCCGTTTCAGGTTTATCAGAAAGCCCAAAATGTTTTTTTTTCCTAAAAATGGTGTTGAATAGTTCGGCTTCATTTCTGAACTCAGATCGTATTCGTATACACACTGGCTTTCCATTGTTGCATTTTGAGATGTTGAGCTGTTGCTTTTGTTAACATGTGCAGAGCTTCTCATCACGATTAGCCCCCTATTTTGCTCTAACCAAAAGACCCCTCTTATTGCAATATGTGTTTTGCACTACTGCTATGTTGTTCCTTTTGAATTCATAATAATACTACATACAATTTGCTGCGAAGGGACAGATTGTCGCTAACTAATTAATTTAATCAGTGTGAAGCTGTTGGAAGAGTTGCTGACATTATACAAATTCCAGCCTTCCTCTGTCGCCAGGTACAATTGGATCTTTTACTTAAAGCATGCCTTGCTTGTTGGGTCTGCATGCCTAATGCAAATATGTTACTGTGCTCCCAGACTGATCTTCTTGTGGCTGCTGCTAAAACTGGAAAAATTATCAACATCAAGAAAGGACAATTCTGTGCACCTTCTGTAAGTTGCATTAGTAGCTGGTAGTACTGTGAAATCTGAATGCTAGTACTGTTACTAGTAATTTATTCTATTTGTTATTAATCAGGTTAACTCATTAGTTTTAAAAGTCCATATGCAGTTAATATCTCAAAATGTCACAAGCATTCCATCATGTCCTACTGTCCCATCTCCCATGTTGGCTTATGGAAGCTTACTGTGGTTGTTATCAATGAGGCCAAATGTTCAGAGAAATTAGAAGCTGTTTCTCTTACCTGAAAATTTTGATTTACCTATAGAACTATAGTAGCTTGGCTTGAGTTAAATTATTTTTCTCATTACTTTAGCAGCAAACCTAAAGTTTAACAAGATATTCAGGATAGTTTCCGTTCAGTCTGTCATCACTATGATCTGTGAGAACCCATTTACCTTTTTGCTGAGTACCCGGATTACCAGTATATGTCTCTTCAAATGACCATCGTTTAAGATTGAACATCTCAGTAGGGTCCTCCCTGGCTGTATTCCCCTAACAAAAGAAAAAGCTGGAACGTTTCCCTCCTTAAGCCAGATAACTGTTTATCCAGACAACTGACGTCTCCATATCACAACTATTTCTTGACATGAAAGATATGCAATTACTTGAAGGACCTCCTGGTCCATCGAACTATTTTACCAGATTTACTCTCCTTTTCTATATGCTACTCCTTTTTTTTTATGTTTCTCAAAGTGAACATGCACATCTCCAGGTTATGGTCAACTCTGCAGAAAAAATAAGGCTTGCTGGAAATCCAAATGTGATGGTCTGTGAGCGTGGTACCATGTTTGGATACAGTTGAGGAATCCTTTTGCTCCTTCTTATCTCTTTTGTCAACTTCAAGCAGCAAACGGCAACCATAGATATTGTTATATGACACTTGTCCATTAAGGAGCGTATGACACAAGCGATGATACGCCACTCTTAATGGACACTCAAACATGTTGTAGGCTTGTAGCAAAACATGGTTTCTTTGTAGCAGCTAGATTCAACTAGGATCAGGATTCAGAAGGATGGGTGCTTCATAAATATCTTGCATCAGCGATGTAGCCAAATTCTAGAATAGCGTTATCAATTTTAGTTTCACCAGTAGAAATGAGAATTAGATCAGGGTTGGCTGCTGCAAGCATAGTTCTCAAAGGAGTCGCCTAGGCGTCTGGGCGCACCCTGATCGCCTCAGAATGCCTTAGGCTTGTAGTGTCGCCTTGGCATTGCCTAGGTGCATGGGCGCACCCTGGTCGCCTCAAGATGCCTAGGCGCCTTAAAAACTATGCTTGCAAGTAAGCAGTAAAACGACATGTGGTTGGAGATTGAACCGTATCTCTCCTTTGGGTTCCGAAGGAGGAGCCAATAGAGTTTCACTACTGCACGCCTAATTTTATCATTATTATTAATAGCTGTTTCGTCACTGGTTCACGAATGCTGATATTTTTTGCAATTAACATGCAGATGATCTAATTGTCGACCCAAGGAACTTTGAGTGGCTGAGGGAATCTAATTGCCCAGTTGTAAGTATTGTACTGTTGTCCATAACTGCATGATCCTTCTGTTTTTTATCGAACTTTTCCATCTAGCTTCCTGATGTTTCTCGCATTGGACATGTCTTGTACTCCTATTTGTTTATCGAATTTTGGTTCATCGTTGGAAAAAAGGGAACATATTATTCAGATTTCAAGTAGATGTAACTTGGTCACTATAGTGCAGATGAGTCACGTAGAAACAAATGACCCAGATGACTGTTGCTCCTTCACAACTTAAAAATTGAAGGGAAAATTTGATGCGCGACATTACTACATCATGATATTTGCTGCAGGGCACTGCATTTTTCCTTTTTCTCTTTTGTCCGCAGGACATTAAACTTTAGAAGTGTCCTACAGCTTAATTCCCTGGTAAGATAAATATGGTCTTCCAACAAAAATAAGGACATATTAACACAGCTCACGCCTACATAATGTGCTAAAGTACATAATAGGTAATTCAGAATAAATACTACTTCTATTATTTTTTATTTGACGCTGTACAACCCATGCTGGTCAACATTTGTAAACTTTTCTCGAACATGCAGGAGAGCTGCGTATCATTGCATTAATAGAAGAAGAAGTTTACAACACACACACACCCCACACAAACTTAGAAGTACATGCGCGCCTATCATTTGTTAACTTTGACATTTAGTGTGTTATAAACTGTCAAGATTGACCATATAAAATTACGTAGCTGTATTTGTTCATGGAAATAATTTCACAAGTATTTTTGTGTGCGTTTATCTATGTGCAAACTGCCAAAAGAAGTGGTCAAAAGTCGCATCTTGGAGATCATGAAAAAAAATCAAAGAAAAAAGGAAATGGCAGAGTAATTTCAATCGAGATTTTTTTTACTTTTCGCAGAAAGTGATTCTGTTTCTATACTTTGGGGAAAGTGTTTTCATTTAATCAACGACTCATTTGTTTCATATAATTCAATTTTTACTTCTATTATACATTTCAACATCCAATTACACGGGATATAGCATAAACCATGGAAAACTATTGATTTAGGAGTATGCATTTCAGGTAGCTGATGTAACACATGCTCTACAACAACCTGCTGGAAGAAAGGTATACCGAACATTGTGATTTACCTTCATTGGTCTAGGCAACCTAGGTATACTACGTAGTTTTTTTTATTCTATGTTTGATTAGTGAAGAAAAACAGCAAGAAGGGAGACTTGTGTTTGTTTTTTTACAATTCCCATCCCAACAGTTCATAGTATGATAGTAATATTTTTGGTACTGACTCAGCAAGAAGGGAGATTAGTGTCAGCAAGAGGCAAAAACAGCCACCTAAACATCAGTTATTTTCATACAACTTCAGAAGTAGCTGCGATATTTGTTTTGGTCAAATATGAACAAGTTTTGGTTCTGTTTCGTTAGCTTGATGGTGGCGGTGTTGCAAGTGGGGGCTTAAGGGAACTAATACCATGCATCGCAAGGACATCTGTTGCTGTCGGTGTGGATGGTATTTTCATGGAGGTAAACATAAAAAGAGCTGTGTTGTTTCTTCTAACTTAATTTGCTGTTTATGCTCAACAAGTAATCACTTTGCTGCATACTCCCACAGGTACATGATGATCCCTTGAATGCACCATGCGATGGTCCAACACAATGGGTATAATCCAGTTCATCCATGCGATCTTCTTTTACACATTCATCATGCATGGCAGATAATCACATGGTATTTATCGTTGTGAATGAACTCACATGGTATTTATCTGCACCTTTTCCCTTTCTGTAGCCCTTGCGCAATTTGGAGGAGCTATTGGAGGAATTGATTGCAATTGCTGTAAGTTTAGTCTCCTTTCGTATATTCGAGCCAAATCTCCCTCCAGACTTATCTCTCGTTTCCTCTTTGTGTGAGCGAAGCAAGTTACCAAGGGAAAGAAGCAGTTCAAGATTGATCTCACTCCGTTCAAAGAATGATCTGGTTTGGTCAACGGCGGGCGCATTGATACAGTCCATTGATTTCACTAGTAGTGTAGGCACTTCAGGATGGACTGCTCTTTGCATGCTTTTTTCCAAGCACAAGCGTAGCTGCAGTGGACCAATGTTATCGCTGAAACTGCTCAGTGCAACTGCAAACTGCTTGGTTGGTTTGTGTTGTTCGAGCATTTGTACCATGTTTCTAGACAAACAATATCTTGACAAAATAAAGCTTGCTGCCTCGTTAATAGCTTCATGCTGTCTCGCTATCAGAAATAGTGTTTCTCACTTTCTCTTGCTCGTGCTGGTGTCAAAGAGCTATCAGAAGGCACGGTATGCCAAAGATTTTCGCTTTCATTCGTTGTCAAATGACTTGTGTCTAAACTAGAAGGGGCGCTATAATTGGAACGCACCAACATACTGCAATGGTGCAGTAAAACTTCTTCCTTCCAGCAACATTCCAACAACGCAGCGATTTCCAGCAGTCCATATACATACACCGACATAAATATCAGCACGTCATAAGTTGCCTACATTTCACTGCATTAGTTCCCAATTTCACCGCACTAGTTGCCTATTTCACTGCACTAGAGACCTCTAATCGCTTAGGTTACTGCTTTTGCCCTCTACTCCTTTTCCTCGTCGGTACTTGACCTTTCTCAGATACAGAGAGCCTTCGTAACTTGAAAGCCTTGACCATGTTGTAGACCTGAAAGTGAAGTGCACATATTTACAATTTTGATCAAGTTCTGTGTGGTCCGCCTTAAGAACAAACGCTCAAATTGCAGTTACCTTCCGAATTCCAGATGTCAATCCCATAGATTCAACTGAAATCTCATCAATAAATTTCAATTTTGCACTGCCATGTACCGTTTTGCATACTGGATCGACATTATCTACAATATAATTGGGTAGCAAGATGAGAAAGTGATAAAAAGAACAATCTCTGCTATTAAGAACCAATGAACTCACCTTCGAGGTTGAGAATCAACAGCTCAACATACATAGTCAGGCGAATATGGGAGAAAATGTGAACATGTTCACCGATATCCTCCCGAAGGATCGCAGCGGATTTTCGACCCACGTCGATTTTAAGAAGCTGCTTCAAATACTTGTCCATCTCTTTCCTCCTGTTGACCAAATCAGTTTTCTTTTCATCCACAAGGACCAATGGAAACTCCCAAAGCCCTGCAAGCAGACCCTCTTCTGGTCTCTTAGTCAGCAGAAAGAGATCACCCTGATCTTTTCTATCATTTATCTCTTGCTCCAAGCCTTGTGCAATCTGAACAACACAAACAGCGGCAAAATCGCTTCGTGGTTTGGCCTTTGGAACCACGCGTGGGTAGTCTGTAACTTGGACTGGTGGATTTTCAAGAGAAAGTGCAAGAGCTTGGCAGTGGCTAGAGAGAGGGCATTCAGCACAACCAGGCTTTGTCTTGCTGCATAATGTCGCTCCTAATTCCATCATTGCTTGGTTGAAGTCGCCTGGCCTCAAAGGATCAACCAGTTGACCAGCAATCTCCCTAGAATAACACCAATGTACAAGCATTCAAATAAGGGTAAAGCTTCTCTGCTCGGAATCAGATACAAAGCAGAACAACTCAGCTGATGGAAATTACTGTCAGTATGCAACCAACTACATACACAGCTTGTACAAGACACGAGGAACTGGAAACTGACAACTTAAATCTGTTCATGTCAAGTAATTTAAATTTCAATTAAATCAGAGAAGTGTGTTCATGTCAACGGAAGATATAGTTCAGAAGTATAGATATTAGTTGTCTAGTGTGCAAAAAAGAAAGGGGTAAGAGGACAACCTATGTCATGTGGGGCAAACATTACACCCGTCGAGCGCCAAAATCCAAAGTGGGGTGAAGCGACCTTGGGCGGCAGGCGTTGTTAGTTCGTTGGCTTGCCAGAGTTGTTAGGATTTCGATTGTTAGTGTCTTGCGTTAGGAGTCAATCGTTTGAGTCGGTTTGGATTGTAATCAGCAGTAGTAGGAGATTTGTTAGGCCGGCATCTATATATGGAGCCGAGGATATTGAATGAAGGCAAGCAAGAGTTTAAACCTATCTCTATCTCTCAATTCTATCTCTAATCTTCCTATAAGTCTCAAGCTCTCGGGGAGCATAAACCCTACGACACCACGTTCATCACATCTGGTATCAGCTTCCAGGCAACCCGCTTTCGCCGTGCACCATGCCACCCAACGACACCAAGCAACCAAGGGCGATGATGACGACGTCACCGCCAAGGACCTCATGCAGGCCATCCTCGGCAAGCTGGACTGCCTCACCACCATGGAGGACAAGCTGGCGGCCATCGACCTGCAGCAGCGCACTCATGGCCGCGCAATCCAGCGCCTTGAGAATCAGCTCGCCTACACCGAGCGGGATCACGGCGGCCGCGAGGATGACGGGCGTTTCCGTGACCGCCGGTACGACGACGGTGAAGGACGCGGTTTCGGCGGCCGCGTCGCCGATCGGGCGCCACCGCGCCACCAAAAGTGGGACTTCCCCAAGTTCGACGGCAAGGGCGATCCTCTGCCCTTCATCAACAAGTGCGAATCGTACTTCCGCGCACAGCGCATCCCCGAGGAGGACAAGGTGTGGATGGCCTCCCATAACCTCAGCGACGCGGCGCATCTCTGGTACATGCGCACTGAGCGCCAGGAGGGCCCTCTGTCGTGGCGCCGCTTCGCCGATCTCCTTCATCTACGCTACGGCCCTCCGCTCCGCTCCAACCCACTCGGCGAACTCGCCGCGTGTCGCCGCACCGGCACGGTCGAGGACTACCAGGAGCGCTTCCTCGAGCTGCTGGCCCGTGCCGGCCCCCTCACCGAGCCACAACAGATCCAGCTGTTTAATGTGGGATTACAAGAACCGCTCAGCCTCGATGTGCAGCTCCAGAACCCGCAAACGCTCGACGTCGCCATGAGCTTGGCGCGTGCCTACGAACGCCGCGAACAGGCGTCGCTCCTGGCTCAGGCGGCCGCTCGACCGCCCCCGCGACAGCGTGGCATCCTACCGCCCCCAGCCGCGCCGGCCTCTGGCTCCACACCAACACCACCAGCGGCCGGAGCGCCTGCCCTACCCGGCCAATCGGTCACGATGGCCGGCCGCACGATCCGCCGCCTGACGCCGGAGGAGATGGACGAACGGCGTCGCAAGGGCCAGTGCTTCAACTGTGATGAGAAATTTGTTCGCGGCCACAACAAGGTATGCAAGCGTTTGTTTGCGTTGGAGGTGGTGCAGGAAGACGACCTCGCGGACTTACCAGAGGAGACGCCGTCCGAGCCGCACATCTCCCTGCACGCCATCACGGGGGTGCGCACGGGCGACACGATGCAAGTGGCGCTCCAACTCGGCGGCGCAATGCTGAACGCCCTGCTCGACTCGGGCTCGACACACAACTTCGTGTCCGAGGCAGCGGCGGCGACCACGGGACTCCAGTACCAGGCGAAGGAAAGGCTCACTGTCATGGTGGCCAATGGCGAGCGCGTTCCCTGCCCGGGCGTGTTCCAGAACGCCAAGTTCGTCGTCGACAAGTGCTCCTTCAAGGCGGACCTGTTCGTGTTGCCATTAGGGGGGTACGACGTCGTCCTGGGCACACAACTGCTTGCCACCCTCGGGCCCATACTGTGGGACTTCGGCCGCCTCACCATGTCATTCTGGTACAATGACCGCCGCCATGAGTGGCATGGTTTGGCCGGACCGTTGTGCTTGCGACTTCATGCTTGCACGGGGCGCGAGCTGCTGGAGCCGCTGCTAGAAGAATTCGCGGACGTCTTCGCCGAGCCCCGCGGACTTCCTCCTCAGCGCTTCCGTGACCATCACATCCACCTGCTGCCGGAGACGCCTCCTGTGGCCGTACGCCCGTACCGGTACCCGACGAACCAGAAAGATGAACTTGAGCGCCAATGCCGCGCCATGGAGGAGCAGGGATTGATTCGGCGGAGCTCGTCGGCCTATTCATCGCCGGTGCTGCTGGTCAAGAAGGCGGATGGCTCGTGGCGTTTCTGCGTGGACTACCGCGCGCTGAACGCCGTCACGATCAAGGACAAATTCCCCATTCCAGTTGTCGAGGAACTTCTGGATGAGCTGCACGGGGCCGTGTTCTTCACCAAGTTCGTGCTCGTCTTCTTCGACGACATCCTCGTCTACAGTGGCTCGTGGGCGACACATCTCCAACATCTACGCGCGGTGCTTACCACCCTCCGCGAGCACGGCCTCTACATCAAGAAATCGAAGTGCGCGTTCGCAGAGGAATCGGTGTCGTACCTCGGCCACGTGGTCTCGGCGTCCGGCGTCTCCATGGACAGCGCCAAAATTCAGGCGGTGACCGAGTGGCCGCAGCCGCGGTCGGTGCGGGCTCTCCGCGGCTTCCTCGGCCTGGCGGGATACTATAGGCGCTTCATCCAGGACTATGGTACGATCGCGGCGCCGCTGACGAAACTGCTGAAGAAGGAAGGCTTCCGCTGGACAGAGGAAGCGGACGTGGCGTTCCGGGCGTTGAAGACGGCGCTGACCACGGCTCCCACGCTGGCACTGCCGAACTTCGAGCTGCCGTTCGTGGTCGAGTGTGACGCATCTGGTACCGGCATCGGCGCTGTTCTGCATCAAGGCGGCGGACCAATCGCTTTCTTCAGCCGGGCCGTGCCGCCACGCCATCAAGGACTCGCGGCGTATGAGAGGGAGCTCATCGGCCTAGTTCAGGCCGTGCGCTACTGGAGACCATTCTTGTGGGGACGCCGACGATGCTTGAGGACAAGCTGTTGATCGAGGGAGGGAGAGATGTCATGTGGGGCAAACATTACACCCGTCGAGCGCCAAAATCCAAAGTGGGGTGAAGCGACCTTGGGCGGCAGGCGTTGTTAGTTCGTTGGCTTGCCAGAGTTGTTAGGATTTCGATTGTTAGTGTCTTGCGTTAGGAGTCAATCGTTTGAGTCGGTTTGGATTGTAATCAGCAGTAGTAGGAGATTTGTTAGGCCGGCATCTATATATGGAGCCGAGGATATTGAATGAAGGCAAGCAAGAGTTTAAACCTATCTCTATCTCTCAATTCTATCTCTAATCTTCCTATAAGTCTCAAGCTCTCGGGGAGCATAAACCCTACGACACCACGTTCATCACAACCTAAAACACGTCATTATTTTACTGCAAAAAGTAACACTGTCATAAACATAATATATACGAGTATGTAACTAAAACGGTACACTACATATTAAGCGCTCAACAAGAGTGCAGTCTTACCAGAATCTCTTCATCGTCAAGGATTCTTTTGGGTTGTCTGCAATAGCATAAAGCCTGCTGAGAACTCGTACCACATTTCCATCGACAACTGGTACAACCTATAGTGACAGCAAAAGTCGCAAAGATCATTTGAACAGATAAGAAATATGCATTTGTTCATGGGTGCAGTTGTTAAACAATGCACAACCTCATTAAAGGCAATGGAGGCAATGGCTCCAGCTGTGTAATCCCCAATGCCGCGAACCTCACGGAGTGCTGTCGTTGTTCGAGGGAACTCCCCCTTCTCGACAATTTGCTTTGCTCCCTACTTCCCAATCAAACAGAAGATCCATAGACCACATAAGTAGGGGATTTTTCATCTTTCACTCGCTACATGCAAAGGACCACAGTAGGAACTCTATCATCCAATCGCTGTGCCTAAAGGATCAAAGACTACTGCAATCAAATGGACAGTTTTTCCAGGCTCAAAATGGTATGTCAGCAGATGAGTTGATAACCTGAAATTGCGCGATTTGTTGCTGTGCAATGGAGATCACCAACTATAAGGCAACTCTGAATCAATGTTCTAGGTTCTCACAGAGGACAAAAAAAAAAAAAAAACGAAACACCTTCTATAAAGGTTACCATGGTAGTGTCAAGTGTCAGCATTTCATTGAAGCAAAAACTCTAGTTACTATGTAAGCTGTAAAAACAAGGAAGAATGGTCATAAAAAGACAAAATTCCAAATGGTCATAAAAAGACAAAATTCCTCTCAAACGGCCACAAATATCAGGCCAAGGCAGGGTTGACAACGTGCCTTCAGTAGAACGCAAAACGCATCAGGAATTAGTACTCAGATCATAAGAAAATGGAACTCTCTGAATCTCGTCTTTCAGGGTCTCTCAGGCAAAACGTCGAATAGGGAACACACGCTGCAAATATTGCCAACCCAATTTCTATCTTCCAATGGGCACTCCCCCAATCCCCGATTCCCCATCAATCCAATCTAAGCGCAACTCACCTCGAGCAGAAAGCGAGCTCTGCGGTAGTACCCGAGGCCCGCCCACATCTCGTTCACCTCCTGCGAAGCATAAAGCAACACCATTCCGTGTCAAAGATTCGAATCTTTCGCAGAAATCGATAGCATTCGTGCTTCTCGCAAGCTGCATCAAGTGTCTCTCACCTCCTGCGTGGCGTCGGCGAGGCTCCGCACGGTGGGCCAGCGCGCCATCCACCGGTCGTAGTAGCCGACGACGACGGGCACCCGCGTCTGCTGCAGCATCACCTCCGACACCCACACCGCGTACGCTCTGTCCTCGTCGCCGCCGCTGGCGCGCCGCCACGGCAGGTCGCGCCTGTGCGCGTCGTACCAGCGCAGCAGCTGGGCGCGGTGAGCCGCCGGGGCGGCCGCGGGCCCCGGGACGGCGGCGGGCGCCATGTCCTCGATGTCGGCGGAGGACGAGGCCGGCTCCGCCGCCGTCGCCGCCCGGGCGCGGCGCGCTTGGGGCTTCCTGGTGGCGGTGGGGCGGCGGTTCGTGGCCGCCTTGGGACTCTTGGCCATTGAAATTTTTGAAATTTTAGGGCTTTGCCGCCACTGCTGAGAACGAGCGGAGAGGGGAAGACACGAAATGGACAAATAATAAAAGAAAAAAAAAAGGAGCGGCGGCTAGCGAAAGGGCGATGGGCGATGGCGCCGGCGAGCTCTGCTAGGGCGGCTTGGTGATCGAGCGGAAGGTAGAGGGCCGAAACCAGGCAAGGCAGCCCAGGCGGACGGCACACCACGAGCTGCTCGACTACGATTGAGGCGGAGCAGCGGTGACCGTGGGCGACCCCAACTTCTCTGTTATTTGCCCCCTGTTTTGAATCGATGTGGGGAGAGTTGAATGATTTTTTTAAGCTGCTCATAAAAGAGAAGGCTCTGATAAATGTTGGAGGGAGCAAGTTCTAGAGACAATTTGTTTGACCATCAAAGAACATTTCATTCTACTGACAAATATTAAACAATTCCTGTAAGATTCAAGGATGTGATCCCTGACGCTACCAGGTCCAGAATTCCAACAAACCAAGCAAGGTCACACGTTATCAGAAACGAAAAAAAGGCAAATGAACGCCTCAGCTAGCTGTTGGAAATTGAGAATGCACGCGCAACCAAGTCAATCCAAGCGACCACCAAATATGCGATGAAAGGATGTAGTTTCACAGGGAACCGTGCACAACAAATCCATTCGAGGCATCATGGTTGCCATGGAGGCGTGGACCCATGGTGAACCAAATTCTGCAGAGCAATGTTTTCAAAAGACATTAGGAAAAGAAAAGGGGTAGGCAGCACAGATACGAGTTGAGACAAGGCCACATGAGCCTCCAAAAAAATAGTTAACACGATGAATTCTACCGTCTGTAAATCACAGTATATGCATTCGTCCCATTCTTCAGACCATAATTTACAGCATTCGACATGGTAGATGGATATAAACTACCAAAACCTCAAGGAATGGCCGCTAGCTTGACAACTGCACTTAAGTTGCTCAGATCATCTCAAAAATACTTGTGTGGAGGAACTGGGTCGAAGTCATCATAGTCGAATCTTCCACGGTCCTTTCCAGTCTGCATCAATACCCGAAATTAGCAAGACACAAAGGGCAGGGATATGGAAGAACACTCGGCGCCCAAAATTACCTTCAGTAAATATGCAGGATCGCATGACATGTTCTCATCAATTGAAGCCAACTTCTTGGACAAAGCCGTCAACCTGGGGAATAAATGTAAGAGAATGGTCAATCTCCATACTTGAGATCCATGCAAATTCTTACTAGATAGCCAATGCAGCATTCCATATTCTTACAGACTCAGAAACGAAAGAACACCAACTTGGTAATAATTTGGTCTTTCATTATCTATAAAGGGACGCACCCAAGTTTTACCATGGAGAACTTTTCCATTTCACAATAAACACACCATATCAAATAGTATAATATGTCAACTTCTTTTATGAAACTAGCAATGTACATGGTGGCAGGAATTGAAGTGTAGGATGAATTTTCATAAATTTGGTAGCAAAGAATGTCCTGTAGATGTTTAATGATGCACAAACCTTTGAATAGAATAGTCGATATGCTCCACCATCTCAACACTTTTATATTGCTCAGGATCTTCATGAAAGCTAACCATGCCATCCTTCTGGTTTATGGTTGCATGGATCTCGCCGTCTTCAATCTAGATCAATGGAGGAGTCAAAATGAGACATATTTTAGGTTACTTTATTCAAACAGGCTGTAGAAATCCTACCATGCGAAGTACATGCATCTCAGCTTCCCTTGGCGTGTCAATTTGAGCAGAAGTAGCAATATCATCAAGAGACAGAGTTAAGTAAGTCTGGGTCAGCCTTTGGATGTTTCGTTTGTACATCGAGGAGAGCACTTGCTTCGCCAGACCAAGGTTGTTGTCCTTCCAAAAACAGGAGATGATAACCATGAAAATCAACACAGAAATTAATTTCCTAACTAAAACCTACTGGTATAAACTGACACAAAGGCAGCAAGTATTTTCAAAAATTGCAGCAGATACTGTTGTCGTTAAAAGATTATACCACAGAATGATAGCAGGAACAGGTAGAAATACTCACAGATTGGAACTGCGCTGCATTATTAAGGATGAAGTTCTCTACTTCAGCGTAGCTACCAGAGCCATAGCATGTACACAGCTCAACATAAATCTGAAAAGGATAATGGAAGGAGGTTCTTCAGTATTCTTGGATAGATAATAAGAGTAAAATCTTCCATATCAGTTCATGTTCTGACCTAGAGATTAGAGAAATCTGAGCACTGAAAGCCTTACGAAAACATAGGGAGTAGCAGCAATAGATAACAGGAAGGGTGTAAGCAGCTACCCGATATAAGTCTAACAAAAGTAGGAAATAGTTTATTGAGTGAGTTGAGGACAGCGAAACCACTATCTATACAGATAGAATTTCCTATGCATAAGATTTCTGAGTAGTACTTGAAGCATAGCACTAGCATTGGCATTTAGTAGTAGTTCTGGCAATGAGTGACTACCTCTATATACCTTGCTCAGGGAAAGGAATAGGCATATTTCTAAGTATACAGCAAAAAGTATAGTGATGACATAATAGCAAAGAACTGCTATTAGTATACCGTTAGCCATTGTCCTAAGATTTAATGCAAATAAACTGCCATTAACATCTATCAAAACCAAATCAATTTAAGAAAAACCACAAAGGAATAATTTAGAAACCAGGCAGGGGCATTGAATACTACAGTGCATTCAAATATTTAACAACTCACTACTATCATTCATATTGTGCCTTTTGGAGATACACAGCGGGACAATACCTGGGCTTGACTTTTCAGATTTCTTTGAGCACTTGAAGATGTATACTTGGGGAATGATGGGAGCTGTTGCATAAATTCAATCACAACATTAGCCTCTTCAGCTTAGAATCACAACATCTTCATTGCAATGGCACATATAAGTTAATAGTAAGTTTAAATCAGATATCAGTTCCGTTAAAGCAGTGAAGTTCAGAATATCATATTCCTCTCATCAATCATAATACAGGTAATAACGATCAAAAGGTGCGTATTACAGCTGGGAAGGAACATACTTTGTTACCTCAACAATTATAGGTAGTAATTAAGGCCTATGCTATACCCTATTCAGCTGCTATAGCACATAATTCTAGTGGGGAATACACCTGAGACAACTGGTTCTCAGGTAAATTTTCCTGAAAACCATGCTGTTGTAGATTTATATTAGAAAGCAGTATAGAAAGCAAAGCAGAAGCTCACATATCCATTCTGAATGAGCGAAACTAGGATAAACTTCTTGTAAGCTTCCACAGCAATTGCGTTCAACTGTGACATTGGGGCAGTAACAGCCTGAAAAATACCTCAGTATAAGCATCAAACGCAATCAATACAATTAAAAGAAAACTGCCATAGGTCACAAGCCTCACATTGTGAAGAAGCTCCAAAGCTTTAGGAAACATCTTCATACCAATACATATCATCCCTCTGCAACATAAGTTAAACTAGTGAGCAAAAGCCACATGGACTACGAAACCATAAACCACACAACACAATTGATCCAGACCCATAGTAGCAGTAGAGGAACAAGTCCTTTGGGTCGTCGACTTCGAATATGTCGTCTTCCAGGACGCTCAAGCCAGCCTTGTACTGCTTTGCCAGCAGGCACAGGAGAAGGTAGTCCGCGTGGATCGGGGTCAGCTGCTCAGGTGAAGTCTGGATCTTGCGAACCGCCGCCCGGAGCGGGGCAATCCCTCTGATCGGCATTTTGAGCTGCATCACCTGGTCCTTGAGCACTCTGCACACATTCAGGACTACACGCACATACATAGAGGTCGAAAAGTTAATAAATTATAACCCGTGGCAAAGAAAACCATAACAAAAGAGAAGCAGGTTTAGATTTAGCGACCGAACAGGACACACATTTTTCGGGCGCCAGGCGTATCTGGTCCGCTGAGCAAGCGGTGAGGAAACCAGCAATTGTGACCAGGAAGTCCCCGCCCTCGCCGTCCGTCAGATTGGCCTTTGAAGTCGCGAACGCCTCCCTGCGGCGAAGAAGACACGCAAAAACAAAGGGAAAGTTTGGGGATTAGTAGAGTTGGGCGGACCGATGGGCCCGAAGGCGGTTAGGGTTTGGCGAGCGGGACGGGCGGAGACTCACAGGAGGTAGAGGTAGCCGAGGGAGTGGGTCTCCGGCTGGAGCTGGGCGAGGAGGGGGACGAAGGCGGCGGAGTGGGCGCGCAGGGACTCGCCGTCCGCCTGCTTGAGGAGGCTGTGGAGTTGCGCCAGCTCCTCCGGGCTGCCGGAGAGGCCCTGGATGTGAGCCACCAGGGCCTCCACCGATTCCATCATTGCCGCCGCCGTCGTGACCGACTTCGCCGTCGCCGCCGCCGCAGAGGGGTGGGGTTTTGCCCTCGCCTCCGCCTGCGCTTGCCTCGCTTTGGGTTCGGGGTTTGGTTTGCGCTGCGGCGATTCGCCTGGCTCTGGGCTTTCTCGGGTCGGGAAGAAGGCTTGTTGTCACGCGCGACGGAAGGGGCTGGGCTTTGCATTTGTTAGGGGTTCCAACGAGATCTGGGCCGTCAGTTTGTTTGGAGAATTAATCTGCACCGTCGAGAAGTTCATATGTGATCTGCTGCATATCTGCGTACTTTTCATGATTTATTTATTATTTATTTCTTTTTTATTTATTTATGCTATCGATTGTACGCTGAATTACCCAAATATTAGAAGGGCCTATTATTCTGGTTCGTGGTTAAGGTTCATGGTTAAGTTACAAAGAGATAAAACTCAATCAATACAAAAAAGTTAAGATTGATCATGAGCCATGATAGTACGAAATTGAAGTGCACGTTTGCAATACTTATGAGAAAACGATCGTGTTCTCTAAATTTGTAAACATAATGACATTATGCCGTTCTTAAGTTCAAAACGTGCTTTAGCGGTCATTACTCATTGCCTGCAAAAAAGAGGAGGATTTTCAATGTTTAGGGCTCTCTTTGGCAAAGCTAATGCTTTTGTGTAAACAACATGTTCAAAACGACGGTTGGTTATTGTTGCTTTTGATTTCATTCAGAGAGAATCTGATTAAGTAATAAGTTGTTGCAAAATCTCGGTATTTGGTAGTACAACTTTTTCCTATTTGTGTGGAAGCTGTCAAACCGGGTCTAGTACTCGCCAAGTCAATTATATGACATTTTTGTCCAAAACGTCAGTTAAAAGTGACAAGAGGGAGTAAAGCTTTTATGTGTTGAACATCATGGGTTGTTATGCATAGCAAAGTAGCCATGGATTATTGATGCAGAGCCATGAATCTGTTGGCAGGCAGAAAAACAGAGTCAACGACGCTGATGTGGGGAGACTGGGAACTCCAGAAAGCTGTTCTGTTAACACAACACATACTTTTCGGTTTCATCATCTCTTCTGGATTCCAGGAAGACACGGAATGTATACACAATGAACAAAACAAGTAATATGATGAAAGCACTAGTCTGCACAAAGGGGCGCAAGCAATCAAGATTCAAGCATAGCACAATAACAAAATATCAGTACAATGGTGCCATAGAAGCGAGTACCCTTGCACTTGCAAGTCCAAAACTCTCGGTTACAGTCATATAAGCGCGGCTGCAAAATCGCTTACATTTTATCTATAATAACAACAAAGAACACAAACGACATAGCCGACTGACTCCCGCAGAAGTCAGGACCCACAAACATAGCGATACTAGATATGCTGCAGGCAGGATCAAAATTCAGATCCTCAGACTCTACTAATACGTAGGGCGAACAATATTTACACGGTGAGTTTGTGTGGCGTTGGGGGTGCATCCAAATGCTGGAGGTGCAGAGCGGCTACAAGCCCTTGCCATGTTTCCCCAGGGCGAGCCGATGTCTTCAGTTCCACGATTTTTCTCTGTTCCTTGTAGTAATCTTCCAGCAGCTTGGTCTGCGTATTGGAAATTACATATTAGAGATTATCATGATTGTTTAACAGCCAGAGTAATAATGCAAAACCCTTACACCATAAGTATCTTTTCAAACCGCCATGAGTTTTTGTTTTTGTATGATAACAAATTTAGGCATCATTGGTGCAAAGGAAGGCTGACATATACTTTACCTGTTTAGCATAAGTGCGCAGCTTCTCCATCCTTGAGTCTCCTAGGCCAACAACACCAGCAGACTCTGCATGAGAATGCCATGGAAAACTCCCAAGGAAGGGTTTACAACTTGCAGAAGCTGAATTGCTGATATCAAATAGCTGTCCGCAGTGGGAACAGACATCACTCCTGGACTGCTTCTTCATCAAACAGTCATCAGCACACTTGAAATTCAGAACCAAGTCGATATCCACAATCTCATCAAGAATCTCCTGTAACAGATGAAAATTAACACATATGAGACTAGGCAACATGCAGGAAGTAACAAGGTACTAGGCATCATCAGCCTCTCTGCTAATTGCATGACACCAGTTTATGATATTGATAAGCATACAAAGTAAATGGATGCTTACAGCTTGCATACGGGTGCGTGGGATCCCATCGAGAATGAATCCAGTTTCACCTTTGTTGTATCCCTCCTCAAGCCGCTTTGTCAGCAATCCAAATATGATGTCCTCTGGCACAAGCCTCCCTTCATTCACCGAGTTAGCAATCTGTTCATAAGCAATGAAAAACTAAATCAGCACGCTCTAATATCCTCAAGCATTATTTTTTAGGATACTTAGACAGAGCCCTGCTTCACAGAGCTCCAGACATGGAAAATCCATGGATTGCAGCTCTGGATGGATCAAGGGCCTTTGATTGAGTCATTTTATTCTTATTTCAGTCTAAAAATTTAAAATAGTTTGTTTTAGCTCATAAACTCAAAATCCAGCATGAATCTTGGAGCTGGGGTCGTGCTCATTTCAGAAATGTGCTAAGCATATGTACTTTTACCAAGTAGTAGCCACACACTTCAAACGAATAAGCATGAGGCTGCAAGGAAGCAAACATATGCAATGTACAGCAAGCAAGAGGACAGAATGGGAAGTCTGTTTATGCAGGCGGCAGCCGGCCACAAGACGCCAGTATGGAATGGTCCAAGTTTCAATGTGAAACTCAAGCTATACTAAATCCCAAAACTGACCCCAGCATCATGTGGACACAGGCAAATTACGGGGATGCCACCGCAGCCATCGGCAGAGGGAGGACGCGGGGAAAGACATGGGTGGCACGCTCCGGTACTAGCAACAAGATATTCAATCATTCAGCAAAGTTGAAAAAGAAATAATGAATCCTGGCCTATAAACAAGGACTTGTAATTTGTGGCCGGCGAAGAAAATCTCAATTTGATAAAGGGAATAAGGCGAAGATTCAACAATTTAGCTTCCCCAATGAATTTTTTGTGGCTCGCAGAAAGTTTATCACATGGATCACATGAGTCTGCAGATATTGACCGGGAAATCTCCAGAAGCAACCAAAAAAGTGGTCAGAAAAAAGGCAAATGTATCTTAGTTTCTACGAATTACGAAAATGTTTTGTGGCTGCGATTAACGATCATCCTCCTAGAGGTGGAACGGGACTCCAACACCTCAATCAAGCCAGCGACCCGGGTTGTTAGGACTCCCAGATCGCGAAATCATTCGCGCAGAACAAAGCCGAGCAGCCCAATTGAGAACGAATTGGACGGGAAATCGCGAGCCTCCGAACGATTCCAAGCGAAAGGGGGGCGCGAACCTTCTTGTAGAGCTGGGATGCGGGGCTGAGCTCCTGCCTGACGAGCGTGCCCATGGAGATGTACGGCACGTCGAGCACCTCGGCGAGGCGCGCGGCGTGCGCGTGCTTCTGCGGCCCGGGGCGGCCCATCACCACCCAGGCACCCACTGCACGCCCCTGGGCCCGCCTCCACCGGGGTACGTCTCCGCGGCCGGCGCCGACGCGAGCGCGCGCCTCTCCTCCTCTTCCTCCTCCCACTCGGTCCAGTAGTCCTCCACCGCGGCCGCCGCCGAGGCCGCGTGCCGCCGGGGCGCCGAGGCGGCCGCGCGGCGGCAGGAGGACACGGATCGGACGGCGCCCGAGAGCCGCATGAGGCCGGCCATTGCTGGCGGCGCGGGATCGGACGGCGCCCGAGAGCCGCAAATATCATTTCATCAATGACCTCTTATAATGTACTCATACAAGGTATACGAGGTATATGGGCATACATTAGTCTTTTTTTGAAACAGTAGTCTTAATCCTCGTATACCTTGTATGAGTACATTATAAGAGGTCATTGATGAAATGATATTTGCAGAAACTTTAAATATTTCTGTCATGATATATCCAAAATATTCGTTATGTCTTAAGTTTACTTCTTATGGACACTCATGGAAGATAAGATATTCCTCTCACGTGTTATCCTAGCCTTCTCTTGTTCATAGTTGATTAGACGTGCATTGAAAAGAGCACTCCCCTCCTAGTACATCCGACACGATATTATGAACATATAACACAAACTAATGTTACTCTTTGGTTAAAATGGAGGAGGACATGCCCCCCCCCCCCCCCCCCCCCCCCCCCAACCCCAACATCTGTAGGATTTCAGGTCAACACTTAGCATTGTAGCGGGAGCGAAAACTCTCACTCTCACACCATAAGCCACAAGAGCGAGCACGACGTGTGTCCCCTGCGCAACGTATATACGATTGTGGCTGGATTTAAATAAAAAATCGGCTCAGCAGCAACATCAGAAACTTTATTTAAAATGGAAGGGGCCTTCGAGGTTGTGAAAGATCCCCAACGACGACAACATCGCTCTCCTATCCCGACTCTAGATCGTTGAGAGGGAGGGTGTGTGTGTTCCTAGGATCTAAATACTAAGTTTGAACAATTTCTACAATTTTTTTGTGTCAAATTCACAAGCCGATTGGTTTGCTAGAACACGAGTAAAGCAATTGGGGTACTCTGTAAACCATTCCACACAGTTTTTTTTATTAGTACACAGAGGAGTGAGGGCCTAGAATATGATTGATTGCCAAAGGGGTCTTGACCCAACACCTCCCAGGATTTGATTCTCAGTGGGAATAAATTTTCGGACTGAGTTAAAAAAATTCCCTCGCTCGTCTCTCTCTATTCAAAGCGCAGATATAAAACGAAAGACGAACCGATCACATGGTGAAGGGCTGCCTGTGTCAGGATGTGGAGGGAGGTCCGAGGGTTTTCCTCCAGGTTTTTTTAACATGATGGATTCATTCATTAAGAAAGCGAGGTGGCCTTTCTGGGCTGGACGGCCCAATTGCTGACCGTCCTGGACGGGCCGCCATTTCGGCTCGCCGCCAGATGCCTGACACGACCAGAGCGTTTGCTGCTGGCGAGGATGATCCACGACCAATGACATGAGTGAGACGCCAGACACGAAAGTTTCCTGCCAGTGTTGCTTCTGGTTGCTTTAATCTTGCTTCTCGGTTGCAAATTGCAAAATCATCTTGCACAGTAGTAAGTACACTGACAGCTACACTGATAAGTACCTAGCTACACGCGCGCATGGAGCTAAATGAAGAACGGAGCAGCTGATCGATCGAGAGAGAGAGAGGGAATGAACGGTCCATAAATTTCAAGTGTTGCTCAAAGGAACCAAAGCACTAGCAAGATCTCCCGATCAATCATTCGCACCAACAATGGCGGATCAGGTGTGCTAAAAGCCGGCCTTTGCCAAATCTTCAGAGTTCAGACAAAGAAGATAAGGTTAGCTAGGGATGTTCGACAGGGTGGCCCCCAAAGGACACCTGACGCGTGATGAATTCAGGCGGGTCGATGCCCACAGCATCCATGGATTCAGGAACGCGGTATTTGCGTCTGTGGCGGAGGATTTCGCAATGTGCGCAACTGGCCTGGGAGAATCATCCAACAGCTAATAAGGGTGTGATTGGTTCTCTTCTGAGCGGAGCCTGTCTCGCACCGAGGAGCTAGGCTCAACGGAGCCAGGCTCAACACATGCGATCCTGCCGTGATTGGTTGCTCGGTTGCATGCTGGTAGGATGTGCGAGGAAATTGATTGGTTGGCTTGCTGCCCGCACCGCTCATCTCTGTTTTGGTGCAGCACTGCACGCGTGTACGCATGCGGCGAGCCAGGCCCGCCAGAAACGCCCATTTTTGCTGCATCCACGGAGCCTGGCTCGGAGGCGCACTTTGCATCGTGGGAAACAGGCTCTCCCGCTACTCCAGCTAACCAATCACGAAGATGTCGCATCCCGGGAGCCTGGCTGCGGCAGAACCAGACAACCAATCAGCCCCTAAGGCGCGCGCCTTATCCCGATCGCGCGCGACGTCGTCATGTAGGAGCACGCGGCGTGCCGGTGAGATCAAGAACATCTGATCTAGCAATTTCTAACAACTTGTAATGTTGTGCTTCGAAAATGAGCAGAACGCATGCACACAGATCCTGCTTTTGGTTTTAGCAAGTGGCATGCACAGTGCATTGAGCTGTTGAGTATGTCAGTTTTTCTCCCTTTGTCGTCAAATGAAACAAAGAAATTCACACAAGCGTTGCCGCATTTGTTTTGCTGCCTAGTAGTTGTGCATAAGAAGGAAATCAGTGAAGTGTATATAATCAATAGTCTCTACTAACGAGTTCTGATTTCTGAATGTTACGAGAGTTAGAGTGATCCCAGAAGCTGCATTCATGGCGGGGCAGATGAGCAGTGGACCGTTGGAGGCAGAGCAGTTAAGGGACTGGGACCCATGCTGGATGAAGCAGTGCACTTTGAAGTCGTACGAGAGAAGGAGGCGGGTGATGAATTTGGTATGCAGAGTGGCGATATGAGCACTGGAACCAAGACGCACACTGAAAATGGGCTGGACTCAAGTCACAAGGCAGAAGAGTACGGGCTGCATGAGCGGTGCCAGATTAGCACAACACAGCAAATAGAATATGAGATGGGCATTTGCATGAATGAGGCCGGAGAAAACAGTGAGAAAGGGACTAACCACGTATGGGGGCAGAGCCCAGAAAATTCGAAGCTTCCAGCCAGTGAAAGCCAGCCTGAAAATCAGATAGCAGAAGACTTTGAAAGCCAGCCTGAAAATCAGATAGCAGAAGACTTGGTTGCTAGTGCTAGTGAAAGCCAGCCTGAAAATCAGATAGCAGGAGACATGGTTGCTAATGAGAGTAAGAATTTGATGCAGGAGCCAAGAAGCCAGGACGAAGATCAAATGGAAAGGCAGCATATGAGAACAGAAGATGGGCGGGAGATTATTGGTGAAGCGCATGAAAATAATGAATTACTATCGTTCACAACATCCATCACAAGAAAAGTGAGGGAGCCGGTACTTAAAACCCCGCAGCAGCCAAAGCGAAGGACAACTACAGGACAGAGAGGCAGCAAGTCTACTGCAAAGGCGACAAGGAAAAGTGCGAGGATTGCTAGCAGACCAGGGCAAAACAAGACCATAGAACAACAAGCCGTGGAGCTGTTGATGAGGAGGATTGGAACGCTGCAGCCGCAAGAAGAACCGCAAGAGGATGCTAATGAGAAATTTAGTGAAGAATTTGTCGATCCACTGGCACCTGAGAAGATTGGAAGCCTGAACGAGTTGTTTGGGGTTGGAGGCGGCAATGGACAGGCTCTTGTAGCAATACAGGCTGAAGCAGGCATGGGAGATGGGGAAGACGAAGCATAAGCAGATGGCGAAGCTGCACCAGCGAAGCTATGAAAGAAATATGCAGATTATAATGGTAGCGATGGAGGAAGCGAGGGGCATACTTTTAAGGGTGGCATATATCTTGTTTTTAATTACTATGTTGGGACCTTTATTGCGGTTTGCTTGCTGCCTACTACTGAATGTGATGATGTTAAAGCGGGACGGCGGAACAGCTCTTTCGAGGGATGCTGGTGTGTCAAAGCCATGCTGTGGCGTGGCTATTTATTTACTTATCTTGGGTGCCTCTGCCTGAAAGGATGAATGATCAGAAATTTGTCATACTAAACTGGAATGTGAGGGGGATGAATAACACGGCAAGAAGGAAATTGATAAGAGATCAGATCCAGGACACGAAATGCAGCACTGTCTGCTTGCAAGAAACCAAAATGCAGAACATAGACGACAGGGTGGTGTCGGAAGCGTTGGGATCCAATTACAGAGAGAGTTTTCTGGTTTTGCCATCACAGGGAGCAAGTGGGGGAGTGTTGTTGGCTGTTGATAGAGATCACTACAACATCAAGCAAGCACAGATAGGCGAACACTCAATATCAGCAAGAATAGAAGCAACAGAGACATTAGTTGACTGGTGGATTACAGTGGTCTATGGTCCTCAAGGAGACAACGAAAAGCTCGCATTCTTGCATGAATTGAAGCAGCTCCAGAATGTAGTACAGGAAAAATGGTTAATCATTGGCGATTTCAACATGATTCTGCATGCACGAGACAAGAGCTCAAACATACTAAATCAGAGAATTATGGGAGCTTTTAGAGAGGCCGTGGACACTTTGCAACTGAGGGAGATTAAACTGACAGGCAGGAAATATACCTGGTCGAACAACCGAACTCACACAAGAATCGATAGAGCATTTTGTACAATAGAATGGGAAAACATGTTCCCACGGTGCGCCTTGCAAGCTGACTCATCGGCAACCTCTGATCACTGTCCACTACTGCTAGTAGGAGATGTGGAAAGAACAATATACCGAGGGTTCAGGTTTGAGAGCTTGTGGCCAAAGCTGCCAGGATATCGTGAAGTGGTGGAAGAGGCATGGACTCAGCCAACTGGAGTGTACAATGCCTTTCTGAACTTGCACATCAAGATGCAGAGAACCGGGAAAAATCTTAGGAAGTGGGCCAAGAGTAAATTGGGGCAGAACAAACTTCTCATGATAGCTACCAAGAAACTCATTGGAATTTTCGATGTAGTTCAGGAGCACCGAAACCTCAGCGAGGAGGAGATACAACTGAAAATGGGCCTAAAGCAAAAATTGTTGGGCTTAGCAGCGGTAGAAAAATTGAGGTTGCGACAACAGTCACGTTTAACATGGTTGAAGGCAAATGACACGAATTCAAAGCTGTTCTTCCTCAGTGTCAATGGCAGAAAAAGAAAAAACCACATTCAAACCCTACAAACTGCAACGGGTCAGGCACATACCCATCAAGAAAAAGCACAGGCCCTACATGAGCACTTTAGCAGTGTTTTGGGTGCACAAGATCATAGAGAATCAACCCTCAACTGGGAAAGAATTGGCATTCAAAGACATAACCTCCAGCACCTGGAAGCGCCGTTCACAGAGGAAGAAATACACCAGGTCATCATGACTATGCCGGGAGAAAAAGCTCCCGGGCCTGATGGTTATATAGGGGTGTTTTTTAAGACTTCATGGGACATCATAAAGCAAGATATTATGGCAGCAATAAATCTGTTCTTCAATCAACATAGTCATCAGCTGAACCTCCTCAATTCTGGCCATATCGTACTAATACCAAAACATGCTGAAGCAAGATCAGTAGGAGAATACAGGCCTATAAGTCTATCACACAGTGTGGCAAAGATTATATCCAAGCTCATGGCGAACAGATTGGGAGCTTGCCTCGACTCACTAGTATCTAGAAGCCAGAGTGCTTTTATCAAAAAGAGAAGTATACATGATAATTTTCTCTTCACGCAGAATTTGATCAAGGAGCTACATCGCGCAAACCAGCCAACCCTTTTCTTGAAGCTGGACATTGCGAAGGCGTTTGACACCGTAAGATGGGACTTCTTGCTAGAGGTGTTGCAGCAGCTTGGGTTTGGAGTAAAATGGAGAGAATGGGTGTCAGCTTTATTAGCAACAGCAAACTCATCAGTGCTACTAAATGGAACAGGGGAAAAAGCTTCAAGCACAGAAAAGGTTTAAGGCAGGGCGACCCTTTGTCGCCAATGCTTTTTATCTTAGCCTTTGACCCTCTGCACAGACTATTGCAGCTAGCTACAGAAGAAGGGGTCATTCAGCCAATCCAGCACCATGCTGCGAAGCTGAGAATAAGTATGTATGCTGATGATGCTGCATTATTTCTTAATCCCACAAAGGAGGATGTTCGAGGAGTGAAAGAAATACTGGAGGCATTTGGGAGGGCGTCAGGACTCATCACCAATCTAACAAAATGCGCGGTGTACCCAATTCGTTGCGAAGGTATTGACCTACAAGAACTGATGCAGCCTTTTCCATGTGCGATACAGAGCTTCCCATGTCAATATCTTGGCCTCCCTCTGAGCACCAAAGCTCTCACTAGAAACGAAGTCATGCCACTTATACAAAAGATTGCAAAGAAGCTACCAGCATGGAAGGGCAAGTTGCTAACAAAAACCGGCAGATTAAGCCTTGTTAACATGGTGCTGCCGTCGATCCCGACATATCACCTGACAGTGTTTACACTGAAAAAGTGGGCGATAAAGAGAATTGACAAAATAAGGAGAAACTTCCTTTGGAGAGGAGCAGAAGAAGCAAATGGTGGGCACTGCCTTGTTAATTGGAGAAGGGTACAGAGACCAAAGAAGAATGGGGGTCTAGGAGTTTTGGACCTAACATTGTTTGGAAGGGCCTTAAGACTTCGATGGTTGTGGTATGAATGGACAGAACCTGACAGGCCATGGGTGGGCACCATTTTGCCATGTGATGCCGCTGATAAGCAACTATTTAGAGCAAGCACGGTGGTAACAGTTGGGAACGGTAAACAAGCAAAATTCTGGCATTCATCTTGGCTGAATGGAAAAGCTCCAATGGATATGGCACCAAACCTGTATAAGCTAGCATGGAGAAAGAACCTGACTGTATGTGAGGAGCTACAACATGACAACTGGACACGAGGGTTATTGAGAATGCAAGATGCTGATACAATGGCTGAATTCTTCCATCTATGGTGGGAAGTGCAGCAGGTTCAGCTAAACGATCAGCCAGACACCATCACATGGAAATGGACTCCGTCAGGTCAATACACGGCGAAATCAGCCTACCAAATACAGTGCCAAGGGACATACAGTCAGTTGATGCAGGTGCGCTGTGGAAAGCAAGGGCGGAAGGAAAGCAGAAGTTTCATGTGTGGCTAGCCTTGCAAAATAGAATTCTAACAGCAGACAAACTGTTGAAAAGGAACTGGCCGTGCAATGAAGTATGCCCACTATGTGACCAAGAGAGTGAGACTGCTAGTCATATTTCGCTGGAATGCAGTTTTGCAAAACAAGTGTGGCAGGAGGTCAGGCAATGGAAGCAAAATGACATTTACAACATGGCTGACCAACCTCAGGTTTTCAAACAATGGTGGAATGACACAATGTCAAGGATCAGGCAAAAAGAAAGAAGAGATGTAGCAGCTGTCATCATATACACAGTTTGGAACTTATGGAAAGAAAGAAACAGGAGGGTGTTCCAGCAGCAATCGATGCAGCCAAAGCAGGTACTAAAACTAATCAAAGAGGAAATGAAAATGAGGGCTGTGGCTTACGGCCAGCAGGGAGAAGATATACAGGAGCTGTAGTCGCTTTTCCAATCATGTACATTTTGGTTGACCGAGATAAAACCATATGTAATAAGCTTTTGTACTGTTTGTGAACTTTCTCTCCTACTTAATGAAAGAGCAGTGCTCCTGCTCATTGTTCAAAAAAAAAAGAGAGTTAGAGTGAGCAACTTTACAGATTCTGTGCAAGTCCATCTAGGACTAGGATTGGGATGTAGTGCAGACTGCAGAATATCCATGTTGCACACAATGCTGCATGGTACCAACCGTTTGACCAAAGCAAAGGGGGGAAGGGTTATTCTTTCAAAATATAGCAAATCAAAAAAAAAGAAAGAAAAAAAATAGAGAGGAAAGAAACAAAAGCTGGTCACCGGCTTAAGAGCAGGAATTACCCAAGAAAAACAATAAATAAAAAAACATGCGTCTGCCGGGAGTCGAACCCGGGTCTATTGCTTGGAAGGCAATTATCCTAACCGTTGGACTACAGACGCTTGTTGTACGGAACATCACAACTGTTAAATTTCTTATGACCGCTGCCAGAGCCACTAGTCGAGTGTGTCGTCCACCTATTCACGCTCTACCTTGCTAACGGTCAGATAAAAAATCAACTTAAAAAAAAGGGTCAGATAAAAAATACGTAAATTTCTCTATATAGTTGAGAGAGTACATCAACTCAAAAACCAAAGCTCAATGTACACAACAAATGTACATTTTTTTCTTAATAGCAAATTAGAAAAATGAAATTAAATTAGAGAGTTGTGTGTATATCATTTTCATTTCATTTTTCTTTTTTTTTCGGTACGGCTGCCGTTACGACTACGCTTTGCATGCATTTGTGATTAACATTTTCATTCACGCTGTGATTTGCTACCGTGAATACACATGAGCCAAAGTGGTCGTACGATGCAGGATAGTATTAAAATAGAAATGCTTCAGTGATATAATACCTATTGATCCTTTTCCTATTAGACATCACATTTGAAATTATGACAAGATTGGGAAAAGGATAGGAATAAAGTTGCCTATGAAGCTCAGTGAACCATGAGTTGTAAAGAGTGTTGTGGCTTTAGGAAACTTTTCTGATCTTATTAAGGAATTTATTTTTGCGATATCAAGGAAGTTATTACTTGGACAGACCTTATTACGTAATAATAAGACTATCCTTTTGTTAAGAAAAACAAATTGTGCTGAAAAAGGGAAAAAGAAAAAAACCACGAGAGTGACCATTGTGACTTTTTTTTTTGAGCACATTTGTGACTTGTGAGTCAGTAGCCCTCGTTGGTTCGAGACCCATTTGGACACTCCAAGCCCACGCAAGATCAGACACAAGCCCATAAAACCATTCGGGCCATCCTTTTCCAGCACAATCCCAAGCCGCAGCCGCATCCAGGTCTCTCTTCGTCGACGGCCGCACCCCAAACCCTAGCGGCTAGACTGAGAGAGGCAACCATGGCGGCGGCGGCGCAGCAGAAGATCCGGTGGGGCGAGCTCGAGGAGGACGACGGCGGCGACCTCGACTTCCTCCTCCCGCCGCGCGTGGTCATCGGGCCCGACGCGAACGGGCTCAAGAAGGTGATCGAGTACCGCTTCGACGACGAGGGCAACAAGGTCAAGGTCACCACTACCACCCGCGTCCGCAAGCTCGGCAAGAAGACCCTCTCCAGGAGCGCCATCGAGCGGCGCTCCTGGCCCAAGTTCGGCGACGCGCTCAAGGAGGACGCCGGGTCCAGGCTCACCATGGTCTCCACCGAGGAGATCCTCCTCGAGCGCCCGCGCGCCCCAGGTCCTCATCCTAGATCTGCTGGATCGATTCTGTTTCTTTCGATCCATGACGTGGTCAATTTTAATGGCGAAGCTAGGGGCGTTCTGTTTTTAAGATTCATCTGTTTCGTAGATGCATGCAGTTTATGTTAATTTCGAGGGTGCTTCGATCCAGCTGATGGTTGGTTAGGTTTATTTTCTAGACGTTTAAATAAACAGTGATAAGAACATTTCTAGCAGTTGGCTGTGTAATAAGCATAAGATGGGTAACTAACCTGCCGTGTTACATAGTTTTCGGTAAGGACAGGGTTAGATACGAACATTTGTAGGTGTACAAACGTACCAATAACATATCTGACTACAAATTTCTATAGCTTGGACAGCCGGCAATTGAAATTACATTGACTTTGTGTGGTGTAGAGTCTGGAGCATGTGAAATGCTTGATCATGTGATTTCCAGTTTCAGGGCTTAAGATAATTCCCAGTTCCAGTGTTTGAGATACTGTTTGTTGTTCACTTGGGCATACACAAATTGTAGTCTGGTTTGCATTAGTATCATGAAACATGCTTTCACTCACCTCATTCCAATTGCATGTGCGTGATGCAATGACTGCTACGGAATACTTAAAACTCGTGTTACATTTTTACATGTCTCATTGTTCTTGTTGATGATTTCGATATGGTATTCAAGTTTAGCTAATGCAAGTTTGTTGGTAAGTATCTTAAGTTTTGTGGGGAACATCTTTTTGTTTCACACTGAAGACTTGAATCACATATCATGGTCCAATAACATATTTTGCTGTAGTTTGTAGCACTAGCTTCAGGCGATCTCAGTATGATGAAGGGTTGTTTATTATATTACAGCTTTCACTTGCTTCTGAATTTTAACCTGACACAAGTCACACAACTTCTAGCATGACTATTTTTTTTTCTTCATACCTGGTTGTCTAGGCTTGGTTACTGTTTTCATTTCCAAATATTCTCACACTGTCGTAGTTAGTGTCGATCAGTACTTGCCAAAGGATCTGTCTGCTCATTTAGGTTCTTCTAAAGCAGTTTCTGAAAAAGCTTACATCATATCGTTTCTTTTTGTGCTTGCTCTGCAGCCTCTAATTCTGCTGGTTTTTGCTACAACCTTGGAATCTTCATGCTTTTGTGTTGCATTTGCTCACTGCTACATTTGTTTCAGGGAGCAAAGCTGAGGAACCAGCGTCTTCTGGTGATCCACTGGCTGCGGCCAGTAAGGGCGGTGCTGTTCTCATGGTTTGCAGAACCTGTGGGAAGAAGGGTGACCACTGGACCTCAAAGTGTCCCTACAAGGACCTTGCACCACAAGCTGAAACTTTCTCGGAAAGGCCTCCAACTTCTGATGGGCCTCCAGCACCAGGTGGTGCGACTAAGGGTGCATATGTTCCTCCAACCCTGAGAGGAGGTGGTGATAGGAGCGGAGGAGATTCGATGCGGCGTAGGAATGATGAGAATTCAGTCCGTGTGACCAATCTCTCAGAGGATACCCGTGAGCCTGATCTCCTCGAGCTGTTCCGTGCATTTGGCCCTGTTAGCCGTGTGTATGTCGCGGTTGATCAGAAGACTGGATCAAGCAGGGGATTCGGCTTTGTCAACTTTGTTCACAGAGAAGATGCGGAGAAGGCTATCAGCAAGCTCAATGGATATGGTTATGATAACCTTATCCTGCGAGTTGAGTGGGCAACACCAAGGCCTAACTAGTTTTTCTCCTCCTTGTTACTAGAACCTGCATATTTTTCCCCAAAGTGTTATATCAGTATGGTTTCGAAATAGTGCCCGTGTGGGTGTCCTGTTGTGAACCTGTCTGTTTCGTTTGTATTGGACGAGAATAATTATACTCGCTGCTGTTCTTGCTCTCTTTGCTGACAATGCAAAAGGGATCTATGTTATTTTGAAATTTTGTGCGTTCTGTGTGGAACTCTGAAAACATAGTAAGGAGATACTGATTTTTTGTACTCTTTCCTCCTTTTAAGAAAGATGTGATAATGGGCAAGGAACATAATCAGATGACGGTGCTCCAGTCT